>VONZ01000180.1:600000-1080000 GCA_012976165.1 Labeo catla | reverse complement strand
CGAGGGTGTAATATGAGTATACAGGTGAACAGCTGTGCTCAGATCTGTATTTCAATTCTATGGACAAACACATTCAAAGACTTAAAAAACAAAACAAAAAAAAAAACAAGTTTATTAGGTGCGTTAATAAGGCCATTTTATTCAGCATTTCTTCCTGACAGTTATAAAAATTGGTCTATCAGTGAAAAATGGCTTCTGAAGAACTGAAAATGTGTAAACGATGGGGTGAAAAAAACATTCATAATATGATTACAATCCCATTCCCTTCAAATCAGGAGATTATAAAGATTCCTTAAACAAGATAACGGTCCCATAAGGCTTCATGTGGCAAGCGCAAGTACACACAACTAAATTCAACAGATCTAACGGAGAAGTGCAGATCAACTTGACAGCATGATTAAGGTGCAAACATCTGTGCTTGATAAATCAAATTAACAGCACAACTTCTGTCATTCCAAATGAATCTTTAAAACAGTATTTGACACAAATGCACATCCTCAAAATAACATTTAAAAAAAAAAGCATAACTGATAAGGCAGTTCTATGGACCCAAAGTCTGTCTTTATACCAGTATAACCAGTATTTTTAAATTCTATTCTACTCAAAGTCATACAATAGTGCATATGTATTTTAAATGACGCTTAATACATCTTTGTCAAAAGAATGACAACATATTGGCAAAATAATTGTCATAAAGATTCAAGCTTCTGACAGTTTTAGTTTGCTAGTAAAAAACATGCAGTGATTTCTTTGGTAAGGTTGTAGCTACTAGTCATCTCTATTATGGCAGCACGATTATTTAATGCAGCATAGTGGTAGAATGAGTTTGATTCATTCACTACTTTACAGCAGAAAGTGCAGGGGATTTCATAAATCAGCATTTCTGATTGCTATTGCATACATCTGCATCGAAAAGCAGAGCAAGGCCTAAAAGTGATTTCAAATATTGGCTTAAGAAAAATCAAGGCATCCATAAACAATAATACAAAAATATATGCAACGACAGAAAAATAGATCTATAAAAAAATGAGGAATAACAATCTTGGAAGACAGAAGAATAATATGAAGGATTGAAAATGAATATTGTTGCATAATATATAAAAAAGGAAAACAGAAGTCAAGACAAGTGGTCTTCATAAGAGTTTACCATAGGGGTGTTGCTTTCTTTAACGGAGCTGTGGTTCCCTCTAGTGGTGATCCATGCTAATTCTAATTAACTACTTTATCTTTTAGATACCTACAATTAAGTCTCCGCAAACTTGCGTCTACTTGGTCGGTGAAGGGGGGTTGACAGGAGCCAGATTTCTCATTTTAAAATATGACACGAGTTGGTTTGGCACCTCAGCTAGAACACTCTGAGCCAGTGCTTCTTTAGGAGCCTAAGGAGAGATGGAGATATTAAAAAGATATGGCATAATTATTGACATCAATGGACATCAATTTAAAGGGAACCCTAAATATAAACTAAATGCTATCTCTTACAGAAATATGTAGTAGAAAACCCATAAAAGATGTTATTTTAAAAAATCCACAACGTTTTATACATATTTTGGACTATGGCGGGCGCCATTATGATGTGAAATGGTTGCACTCGGTGAGCTACTGGCACTACCTGTTGCTATTTTTATCGCAACACAACTCTGAAAATGAAATACTGATATGATGAACCCAAGCTACTGAAAGAGCTTATAGGTGGCAATAGATATAAGTGCAGGTTTAAGCCAAATGGTGTACTATTGATTCTAAACGCCCCCAGATATCGAGTGAAATTTGTGCTGAGAAACTCCTTCATTAGCTGTGGCATCATGACAAGCGTTGACATCTAGCGTTTCTTGTCTATGCGGTTTGTAAGCTCTTGCAGTAGCTGTGGTCTACTAAGAGCCTCAAAGGCATCAGGGCTAAAGTGGACAGAATAAAGGCACGGCGCTTTAGGAAGTTATGTTCGTCCACAAGCATCCTCCCATTCTTTTCTCCTCTTCTTATCACTAAGAAAAGCAGCGTAGACTTGCATTGCTTCTCGTTGCCTTTCGACTGAAAATTACAACCAAAAGCTGCACAACGTGGTATCATATGAGCATTTTATTTTTCTGAGCTGTAGGTGTCAGTAGCTCACAGAGTGCAACCATTTCATGCCAGCAAAATAAATGCGCTTCCCATAGACCAAAATACGCATAAAATGATGTCGACTTTTTAAATGAAGTCTTTCGTGGGTTTTCTGCTTCATATTTCAGTAAGAGACATAATTTATGTCAAGTCATTCATGTCAAGTAAACTCTCAGGGGAAAAAAAAAAAGTACAGTTCTGTTGCTGGGGCGGTATCTTAAGGTACAAAAGTGAAAAGGTACATTTTTGTACCTTACCTACCCCTAAACAGCACATATTAGGACCTTAAAGGTACATACTGGTAACTTGAAAGTACATATTAGTACTTTAAAAGTGCATATTTGTACCTTTTCACTTTGTACCTTAGGGTACTGCCCCAGCAACTTAACTGTACCTTTTTTTCTGACAGTGTAGTAGTTCACTTCCAGAATAAAAATTTACAGATAATTTACTCACCCCCTTGTCATCCAAGATGTTCATGTCTTTTTTTCTTCAGTCGTAAAGGAATTGTTTTTTTTGAGGCAAACATTTTAGGATTTTTCTCCATATAGTGGACTTCAATGGTGCCCACAAGTTTTAACTTCCAAAATACAGTTTAAATGCAGCTTCAAGGGGCTCTAAAAATCCCAGCCGAGGAAGAAAGGTCTTTATCTAGTGAAATGATCAGTTATTTTATTAAAAAAAAAAAACAAAAACAAAAACAACAACAACAAAAAAAAAAAAAATACAATTTATATACTTTTAACCTCAAATGCTCATCTTGTCTAGCTCTGCGTGAACTCTGTGCACTTCCGGTTCAATAGTTAGCGCAGGTCGAAAAACTCCCATCTCATTTTCTCCTCCAACTTCAAAATAGTCCTACATCGCTGCAGAAGTACCGAACCAGTGTTTACAAAGCGAACGTGCAAGGAGAGTCAAACACCCTTTACAATAAAAGGTAGAACAGCGATGTAGGATGATTCTGAATCCTACAAATGAGATGAGAGTTTTCCGACATACCGTAACTGTCTTGAACCGGAATGCACAGAGTTCACGCAGAGCTAGACAAGTCAGGCATTTGAGGTTAAAAAGCATATAAATTGTCATTTTTCTTTAGAAAATAATTCGTTTTGCTAGATAACCCTTGTTCCTCGGCTGAGATCATTAAGAGCCCTTTGAAGCTGCATTTAAACTCCATTTTGTAAGTTCAAACTCACGGGCACCATTGAAGTCCACTATATGAAGAACATTCCTGAAATCTTTTCCTCAAAAAACAACTTCCTTATGACTGAAGAAAGAAAGACATGAACATCTTTGATGTCAAGGGGGTGAGTAAATTATCTGTAAATTTATGTTCTGGAAGGGAATTTCTCCATTATTACCCAGGGTTCCCTTTAAGAACTTTGAACAATCATGCAATTCCAATTAATATTTTAAGAGACTCATACATTTGCAAACTGCTTGAAGGGCACAAACTGCACAATATCTCTGGCGACCGGTTCTCCAGTCAAAGATTTGAGAACTCCATTGTCCCCATCCAGAAACTCCATGGCCTTGAAGTCTGCCTCACCCACACCCACGATGATGATGGACATGGGCAGTTTGGAGCTGTTCACGATGGACTGTCTTGTCTGGTCGAGATCAGTGATCTCTCCATCAGTAATGATCAACAGCACAAAGTATTGCTAATTGAGAGAAAGCGAGAGAGAAATACATAATGCTGGTGGACTGAAAATACCACGGCAAACCACAGATCAAAAACACACGAGTACCCATCAAACCATATCCTGTGGATGAGTCATTACTCTACAAAAAAGCACTTGAAGTTACTCACTGCTGCATTCGGCTGCTGGGCGGCTCCGGCTGCAATTCGGGCTACGTGATTTATAATGGGGGAGAAGTTGGTGGGTCCATAAAGACGAATTTGAGGCAAAACCATGCGGTAGGCGTCCACAATGCCTTGCACTCCTGCATGGCATAAAAAAAATATGTAAGAATATAAGCCAAATGACACAAACATCTTAGAATATGTTTAAAGTCAGATGTGTAACTTTAATTTCAAATCAAACTTTTCAAACACTCGTACTCTTACCTTGGCAATATGGGCTATTGGGGTTGAAGTTCAATGGGAACTCATGGGATACCTAAGAAATTGCAAAGAGGCAGTTTTGTTGAATTAAATGATTATTACAATTAATAATACAGTAAGTATCAAGGGCATCTGTAATATCTAACCTGGAAATTTGGAGGCACCTGAGCACCAAATCCAAATGCTGGGAAAAGTTTATCACTACAAGGGTAGACAGAAAAAAAATACTGCAGATGAATGGATGCAGTCTCTATGCTCACCAAGGCTGGACTTACAGCCTTAAGTTAAAAAAATATTATGAAATATTAATATAGTTCAGAGTAACTGTAAAATATAATTAATATTAATATAATTTCAGCATCCATCCCTCCAGCTTCTTGTCAACTGCTGAAAAACAGTTGTGCTGCTTGAATTTAGTTTTCTTTGAAACTTTTTTCAGGTTTCAAATAAACAAAAAGTTAAGAACTGCATTTATTTGAAATAGAAATCATTTGTAACATTATAAATGTTTTTACTGTCACTTTTGATTAATTTAATGCATACATACTAAATAAAAGTATTATTTCATCCTAAAAAATAAATTTCAAACAATTATTTCTATATTTTCCCTACACTACCAGTCAAAAGTTTATGAACAGTAAGATTTTTAATGTTTTTAAAAGTCTTTTCTGTTCACCAAGCCTGCATTTATTTGATCCAAAATACAGCAAAAACAGTAAAATTTTGAACCATTTTATTATTTAAAATAACTGTTTTCTATTTGAATATATTTTAAAATGTAATTTATTCCTGTGATTTCAAAGCTGAATTTTTAGCATCATTACTCCAGTCACATGATCCTTCAGAAATCATTCTAATAATCTGATTTGCTGCTCAAAAAACATTTATTATTATTATTATTATTATTATTATTGTTGAAAACAGCTAAGTAGAATTCTTTTTAGGTTTCTCTGATGAAAGTTCAGAAGAACAGCGATAAATAATCATAATAAAAAAGTTTTTGAACAGCCATTTAGCACATTAGAATGATTTCTGAAGGATCATGTGACACTGAAGACTGGAGTAATGATGCTGAAAATTTAGCTTTGATCACAGGAATAAATGTACATTTTATACTATATTAAAATAGAAAGCAGTTATTTTAAACAGTAAAAACATTTCAAAATTTTACTGTTTTTACTGTACTTTGGATCAAATAAAGAGATTTCTTCAAGTCTAAAAACTTTTGACTGGTAGTGTATAACAATTATTTCAATGCACTGCTCAGTGGGTGAACATATGTTAGTTTGTAGCAGCACTGAATTGTTTTAGACAGCTGGTGGAAAGTCTATGGACAAAAATCGTTCTCTTACGTGTCGTAGTCTTGGACTACCTGGCCAACGGACCAGATGGCTGACAGATACTGGTTCACGCCATTAGGGCTTAGATAGTGCAGGGAGTCAGGGGAGCGGGGGTCTCCATTAGAGCCAGTGAAGTCAATGCCCACCTAAAAACAAACAATATTCACCTATAAACCATACAGCCTCAAATTTACAATGTGCAGCATTACACCCATTTATTACATCAGCATGTAAACGAAAGCTATCACAAGCAAATATTGCAGCATGACTGATCTTACCGTGAAGTTAATTTGGCAGCCTCCCATCACATAATCCAGAAATGAATACTGTGCCTCAAGCTGAAAGACAGTGTGGGGATTATTTATTATCATTATCATAAAATTATTCTAACTTGCAACTATAAGAGGTATAACACAATACTGTTTAGTTTATTTTTATACATAACAGATGAAGGTTGTTCAAACCTTGCAGTACTTAATCCTGACGACTCCAGAATTCTTATAACTCTTTTTCTTCTTTTGCTTCTCTGGATGAATGCAGTCAAACTCAACCTGTAAAAATGAAAATGTTTCACTTGTGACCTACATACTCAGAAATTATAGAAGTAAATAGATTGGAAATTAATGTGTAGAAAAGGAAGTGTTCTACTGTTAAAGGAGAAGTCCACTTCCAGAACAATAATTTACAAATAATTTACTCACCCCCTTGTCATCCAAGATGTTCATGTAAAATGTAAAAAGTATGCAAATTTTTATTTTTCGAAAAAAATGACAGATCGTTTCGGTAGATAAGACCCTTCTTCCTCGGCTGGGATCGTTTAGAGCCCTTTGAAGCTGCATTTAAACTACATTTTGGAAGTTTAAAAATTGAAGCAATTGGGCACAATTGAATTGTCCATTATATAAAGAAAAATTCTGAAATGTTTTCCTCAAAAACCATCATTTCTTTACATCTGAAGACAGAAAGACATGAACATCGTGGATGACAAGAGGGTGAGTAAATTATTTGTGAATTGTTGTTCTGGAAGTGGACTTCTCCATTAACACAAGGACAACAAGAAAGGCTGGAGCAGTGAAGGTGCAGTCTCACCGGGGCTTTCTGCAGATCTGACACATTAGTTTGAAACACACCAATGAGATCATGAGTGCCATCGCTATCATAATCATAACAATGAACCTAAAACAAAAAGCCACGGACAGACAGACAGAGACAGACAGACAGAAAGAAAAAGAAGATGTTTAGAGAAAACGAACAGACATGCATCCTGCTCACCGCATTGTCTTTAGCCTCCATTAGTTTAGCGGTGGTGCAGGTGAACTCTCCTATCATGTCTGAGCTTGTGTCTTCATCCTTATCGTAACAAGTTACCTAGCAATTAGACAAAGCTTTAGTCTAAGGACTAGGACAACTGAAAATGCTGGCTGACAGTGTCATTGGCCCCTTAAAACAGGTACACGATTATATTTTCATGATACTATGTGTCCGACCATCTGATCTAAACCTGGGTTTTGTACACTACTGTTCAAATAGTTTGGGATTATCAAGATTTTTTTAAAAAAGAATTCATAGTGAAGAGTGCATTAAAAAAAAAAAAGATCAGAAGTAACAGTAAAGACTTTTGTTTTTGCCTCAAATGATTACCATTTCAAATAAATGCTGTTGTTTTAAAGGACAAGTCATCTTCTGAAACAAAGATTCACATATAATGTACTCACCCCCTTGTCATCCAAGATGTTAGTGTCTTTCTTTCTTCAGTCGTAAAGAAATTATGTTTTTTGAGGAAAACATTTCAGCATTTTTCTCCATATAATGGACTGCTATGGTGCCCCGATTTTGAACTTCCAAAATGCAGTTTAAATATGGCTTCAAACGATCCCAAATGCAGTTGTAAATGATCCCAGCTGAGGAAGAAGGGTCTTATCTAGCGAAACGATCTGTTATTTTCATTTAAAAAATACAATTTAAATACTTTTTAATCTCAAACGCTCGTCTTGCTCTCCCTGAACTCTGTGTATTCTGGCTCAAGACAGTTAGGGTATGTCGAAAAATTCCAATTGTATTTTCTCCCTCAACTTTAAAATTCATCACTGCAGAAATACCGACACAGTCTTTGCAAAGTGAACATGCAAAGACGATTAAACACCCCTGACAAAAAAGGTAAAACAGCGATACAGGACGATTTTGAAATTGAGGGAGAACATGAGATGGGAGTTTTTCGACATACCCTAACTGTCATGAACCGGAAAAAAACAGTCCAGACAGAGCAAGACAAGATGAGCGTTTGACATTAAAAAGTATATAAACTGTATTTTTTAAATGAAAATAACCAATCGTTACGCTAGATAAGACCCTTCTTTCTCGGCTGGGACAACCACATTTCAGATCGTTTGAAGCCGCATATAAACTGCATTTTGGAAGATCAAAATCAGGGCACCATATCAGTCCATGATATGGAGAAAAATCCTGAAATGTTTTCCTCAAAAAATAATTTCTTTACGACTGAAGAAAGAAAGACATAAACATTTTGGATGACAAGGGGGTGAGTACATTATATGTGAATCTTTGTTTTAGAAGTGGACTTGTCCTTTAAAACAACAGCATTTATTTAAAATGGTAATCATTTGAGGCAAAAACAAAAGTCTTTACTGTTACTTAAAGTGAGTACATTATATGTGAATCTTTGTTTTGGAAGTGGATTTTTCCTTTAACTTTCTGTTCTTAAAAGATCCCTGAAAAAAAATGTTTCACAGTTTCCATATTTAAAAAATATTAAAACAAAAAGCAGTTATTTTAAATTGTAATAATATTTCAGAGTATTACTGGTTTTACTGTATGTTTGATCATATTAATGTACCAGTGGTGAGCATAGGAGGCTTCTTACTGACACCAAACCTTTGAACAGTATGTATTGCTTGAAAAAAGTTCCTTGATGGGAAAAGCCAAGTGTTCATGTTATTCTCAATTATATTTGACGACCAAAAGCACCAACTTCTCCCTGTTATCCTAAAGATAAATGTGCTGTCTCTTAAATAAACAGTGTTTTAACTTGCATAGTAAAATTATCTTAAATGAAGATGACACATGTAAATCTGAGTGAACATTAAAAAAAAAAAAAAAACTCTGATACCTTGATTGGTTTATTCAGGTCACCACTGCAGAATGTATGCAAGGAAACCATAAACTTTTTCCAAGATGGATTCAAATTATTCTTGATGACCTATTAATAATAGAAAAAAGTCAAAACAACCATCAGCAAAAGTGGAATAACCAATTAACTGTTTTACAAATAAAAACACAAGTGAAAGTGGGTAAAAACCTCTGTCCTGTGAACTAACTGCCACTTCCCATCATCATCTTGCTTGAAAAACTCCAAAAATGGATCAGACTTCCCAAACATATCCTGAAAGAAGTATTGAAAAATAATGTGCATCTTCCATAGAACTCATAAAAGTTTATATCATAACTGCATTTACTCTGAATATGGCAATCATTGTTGTGGTAAGATACCAGTAATAATACTTGCTAAAGTACAAATTAGAATTAGTTACACGCAAGAACACAGAGGCTGATTATTTCTACCTTTTTATCCAGGTTTTTGGCCTCCACTTCCATCACAACAGCCCTGTTGTCCTTCACCTCATCAGCTGTGACCTTTGCAAAAAAGCAAACAATGGGGGGGGAACAAAAGTTGATTGACTGTTGCATAAACTTCAAAAAAAAAAAGAAAAAAGAAGAGGAATCGCTACACGGTAATGACAACCTTTGCATACATTCACAAATGCAAATATCATTTTGATCAAACAGAGGGCTTTTTGTGCTTTGCTGTATGATATTCAAATTATTAATTCTTTTGTGAAGCCCTTAAACTCTCCTAGAAATAAAGATACCACAAATGCAAATTAATTCAATTATCAGGTCTGTAAAACATTCATCAGGAAGGTGGTAAAGCTGTCATGTGATAAACTTTCATTTTCTTTTACCAATGTTGCCATTTTATAAAGTGTTTATGAACACATACCGTTATTGTGCCTTTCCCAGCTGGTTTTCCTGCCTTGAGCTGAAGAGGTCTGGTAATCTTCCTACTTGACACAATCTGTTGTAAAGTTTGGTGTGTAAACAAAGCCATGAATTAGAACGTACTGCTACCACTAAAACACTGTTAAGGATATGTTATACATTTTTAATGAAGTACAGAGCCACTAACATCACATAACAGAGATAACAGGATATGTGCATTTCACTGTAACACTTCTCACAATACATACCTGGCCAAGAGTGCACTCAAAGCCTCCCAGGAAGTCATCATCTTTGAGATCAACAGACTTGTTGTCAATATCATAGACGCCAAACTTTAGCTTCTGCACCTTCTCAAAGTGGTAGTCAATGTGAAGCTTTGTAGAGAACTCGGGGTCCTGGCAATTCTTCACTTTCTCTGTGCGTTGAACCTGCAATGATCACATACATTAAGCAAGGATAAATGTGTGTGTGCATACGTATATATATGTGATGTGGGTGTGTGTGTACATATATACACACAAAATAAAAAGAAAACAAGTAGAATAGAAAACGAATAGGGAATGCTAGCGTCAGAGGGTCTTTTTAAATGAAAATTAAACAAGTCAAAAGAATAGAAAGAGAATAGGAAATGCTAGTGTCAGAGAGTCGTTTTTTATAATAAATAAAACGAAAACAATTAGATAGAATAGAAAAAGTCAATTTCGTAATGGTGTCAAGCAGTGACTTTGTTGTGCAACTTTACTAATTTCCCCCCCAATAAAAACTGTTACAGTGTCACATTTGTCTGTCAGCTGCTGTTATACATAGTAAAAAAGAAATGTTATTTAATTGCAATTCAGCTAAATGCATACCTCCGCCCATTTGTCATCCCCGATGCTTTGCAGCAGAACACAGAGTGGATCAGATTTGGATCCAACATCTTTATCCAAAAGATTATTGCAAGAGATGGAGAGCTCGACCTTCGACACACAATGAGCGGCCATCTGAAAACCACAACAGACACAAACTTGTGTAAAGTTTTTGCCTCGAAGCTAAACAGCTTATGCGGATCACCGAAGCGTGCAAACGTGAGGAAGTGAAATGTTTTGGTGAAAAGAAAGGGAAAGAAATGTTTAAAAGAACGCGTTCTGCTTTACTTACCCGTAGGAAAGTAAAACAAATCTCCACATAATTTTCGAATAATACATGGCCAGTTTCACAACACAATGCGTTTTAATACAAAAAACAAAGGAATGTGAGGTAAATATCGTATTTGAGGGCCTAAATGTCAGTATTTTAGACTTTCCAACAGTCACGCCTTAAATGTATCAGAACGCGATTAAAAACATTTATGCATTGCTTAACGGCGCACCTCGAATCTAAAACATGCAACCCGGTATTATAAAACAAACTGACAAATGCGACCATGAAATCAAAAATATCATACCCTTAATTTTCAAACTGTAGAAACTGTGCTCGGAAATACTCTGTGCCAACACTGCCTACTACTACCGTCTCCACCCTGACACGTTCATGTAATATAAAATGAGCAGGGCGGTGCCATTCAGTTCTTCTCCAGACGTGCAACGCTATTGGTCAGAACGCCAGCTGAAAGTGTGCAGCGATTGGCCAGAAGCCTGTCAATCACCGCACCAGCACACAGCAGAGAGCACTGTGCACTAAACTAACGTGGACTGACTCATTACACTGAGGACAGAACAACAACTCTCATTTTAACCAACGCCATGAACTTATACTTATCATACTTTACATAATAAAACACGCGTCTAACCACTACTAGCAACTTAATCTATAAAAAAAATAGCGTATGAGTGTTGAATAATTCATAGTTCACTGCATGAGTTCGTAATACTTTCATGTACACCCAACAGAGCATCGATCATTCAGCAGCTTAATATTTGTTAGGTATTCTACCAGCGTGTTAGTTTGATCTGTAGTGCCACAGTGCACAGTTACTAGACTGGTTAAAGCTCAACCTGTCGTAGCAACTAGGTTTAAAAAAAAAAAAAACTAGCAGAGGCGGAGCGTGCTTTCCTTGACCGCTATGTCTCCATAGTAACACATATTCCACAACTGGGCCAGATCATTTGCAAAAAGCGAGCAAACAATACAAAAGCACCTAATTTGATGGAAATCTTTAAGAGTGAGAAATTAGAGGCATCTGTGCCTTCTTGATATGCAGTGCAATCAAAATTTAAAATGCACACAAGTCTTAAAATGTCTTGAGAAACAAACTTAAATCTCACCAATTCAATCACCACAGCAAAGCAATGTTATAACTTGCACATCTTTTAGAAACAGCATTTCAATTGCATACCTCCACAAAAATCAAATTTAGTTTTGCAATACCAGTTCAAATATTTCCAAAATTAATCCGTCAATGCATAGCAGCATTTTATTTCTCAAACAAGAATGACTATTCAAATACAGCAAAACACTTCCATTTTTTTTTCCACATAATGCATTCTTCCTTTGAAATATTAAGAGCAAACACTATTAAATCTACTATAGGCTATTAAATGAACAATCCAATGCTCACAGGTAGTTTATAGCAGTATTAATGTCTTTGATTAACACTTACCTGAACATGAACATGAACATGTTAATCAGGAAGGCTCAGTGTCAAAAAGGCACAAAGTAAAATATGCAGTCCACAAAGCTGGAGAATGCAAAACAGCAGAAAGGCACTTAACGACTCATGAATTTAATTCTAAAGCATTTCACAATAACAAAAGTACAATATCAACCCATATAAAAATAACTTGCATAAATAGCCATGATCTCACACCCAGTGCAAGCAGATTCAAAGCATCAAAGAACAGCATTTGAGAGCAATCCAACTTAACCTGCTTTGATAGAAATGCATTGAGAATGTACAGAATTCTTTGAAAACCAGGTTGGAAGAGAGAAATGACAACCATGTGCTACTTGAAATTTTTTTTAGAAAAGCTTGTGCAGCATAACATCATTTGCCATCATAATCCACAGCCAAAACAATAAAACATTTTATGCGCCTCTCATCAGCGTAGTTTGTATGAGAATTGCATATCCCCTCGTATAATTCAGAACACAGTTCAAAAACAGCCATATTCAAAAATGTGTTCCTTTTTATTTTTACACATGGAAACACCGCATTATTAAATAGCCATCTGTTGCACAACTAGGGCAGAATTTCATTAGTTTTTGATCCAAATGCTATATTTTCGGCATAAGACTACATCTATACTGGTGTAGTTCAACAGAATCTTAACTAAAATTATTACTCAACTGAACAAAATCTTTTCCACTTTTTTTCCACTCTCCAAAAAAAAAAAAAAAAAGTATTTAACAGTATGACTCTTTTACCTGAAATGCTTAGTTGTAACAGAAAATATTAAGCAGTGCCTTCTCAGCTCAGGTATTTAAAAAATACATTTTAAATCATGCATTGTGGGAAAAGGTCAAGGCTCAAATATAAAGACAGTCTAAAGCAACAAGCAATCGATTAGAACTACAGTCTCATCTTTACAATAACACATCTGATGAAAATATTTCAAATATAGTTTAATATGGGAAACAAGGAAATCACAGCAAAACATTTTATTGTTCATATCTGAACTGAAAAGAAGAGAAAAGAAAAAAAAACAACAAGCACAGGAAAGAACACAATACCTTTAAGTGTCATCATTTGCAGGAATGGCATTTTATTGACAAAAGTAGCTGGAACGTATTTACAAGAGAAAAAGCGCTGGAACGTCAAAAACTAAGCATAACAATTAAATCCATTTCAACAACAGTTAAAAAAAAAAGCCAAACATCAAAAAAAAAAGTAAGCTATCAAACACCACAGCAATGAGAAGAAAAGCTAAGCAAAGAGAGTAAAATGCTTTCATATACATATTACAATGTGGCATTTGCTTCACATCCCCTCTTAGCATTTACAGAATTGGTTTGAAATCAGGCTTTTTAAAGCAATCCAATGTGACAGGAACAGATATTGATCAAGACATGAACATTTGCATTTTATTGACAGAGAAAAGCTTGCAGCAGAGAGCAAACATTGTAACTGAAGTGTAGGGATGAATTTAGCACACAATGCACGGCAGCACGGTTTTACCTCAGAAGGAAACGTGTAGATGCAACATGGATCATATACAGGTGTGAAAAACTTGAGCAGAGGTACAAAACAATGCGCAAACATACTTGCCAGTTAACCTCCATCGCAGATATTAGGCTCTATTGAACATACCACTATAAAGAAGCCCCTGCAGAAGTGAACTAACACATTATTGACCTGAAGTCTTAAACAATGGTGTTGAGAGGAATTTAAAATAAACAGTCTTTGCTTAGTTATGTCATGCTTCATATAACTACAGTCTTGGATAAATAACGTGTCCAGAAAAAAAGAAAATCTAATACTTGTCAGTTTCTTCTTCTGTACATAAAAACAACCAGATAAGGTATTTTTTTCAGAAAACCTTGTCAAAAGGTAAGACATGGATGTTGCTTTCATCCCAAAGTGATCTTAACTTTTCTTGCCCCAATGGGCCTATCATTCAGGTCCATAACAGCAGCCATTGCTTCATCATGGGAGTCAAAAGCAACCATCGCTTCCCCAGTGGGCAAACCTTTCTCATTGAATTGCAAGCACACAGAACCAGGCAACACTTGATAGCCGTAGAAGAAATCAATAATCTCATCAACGGTCACAGTAAATGGCATGTTTTGAATTTTGACAATGGTGGGCCGCTGATTACCTGGACCACCGCTGGATGGTCCTCTTAAACTCTCAGAAGCTGGCCGCTGACCTTGGCTACCGCCACGATTTTGGTTGACTGCTTTACGAGAAGATCCATTATCAAACGGTGGGATGCCCCGTAGGGGCTCTAGCGCGCCAACAAAGCCGGAAGGTGCGGTGCTGCCGTCAGGTCTAAAACCAGGGTGCTCTAGAACAGGACCGGGCAGAGGTCCTCCAACCATTGGCGGGGGAACGCTAAGCGAGACGTCGCCCAAGGCAGCGCCAAGTGGCGGCAAAGGTGGTGGACCTGCCAGTCCATTACCTGGGGCAACGAATGGGTTGACAAAAGGGGGACCGTTGCCAAGGGTTCCTACAGCATTTCTCAGAAAACTGAACTCATCGCCAGTCATTCCTGGAAAAGCGTGAGGTGCTTGGGGAACTTGGGACTGGGGCTGAGTATGTACATGGGCATGGGCATGGGCATGAGCATGGGCATGAGCATGGGCATGGGCATGAGCGTGAGAATTTCCTTGGGATTTCTGGCCTCTTTTTGCCTGGGGAGGAGGATTTCTCTCAACTTCCTTCATCTGCTCAAACGTTACCAAATGAACAAAGGCATCCCTGCCGTTCAATTTCTGCCTATGTAGTCTCTCTGCTTTAAGTGCGTCCTCATCAGACTTAAACTGCACAATAGCCTGGCCAAGCCCATTCCCATTTGCATCAACTAGCACCTTAAGGCTCTCCTCAAACAACTGAATGCCATCAAGAAACAGACGGACATCTTTCTTTGTCACGTTATAGGGAATATTGGTTATGTGAGCACAGTTCTTGGCACTCTTTCCTCCTTCACCTGAGCTATTCTTCTGATCGCCTTGGGATCCCTGCATTCGTTTGCGAATGGCGTCTATCTTTTCATACATGTTTTTCTTTGTGATTGGATGCACCTGTATGAAGCGACTACCCATGTACTGCATATGGCATCCGAGAGCAGCTTTGTAGTCCGTTTCATTCCTAAACTCAACAAATCCCTCACCGGTAGCCCTGCCATTGGGTCCATACGCAATATAAATGCTATCTTCAACAATGTCAAGATTTTTGAAAAACTCAAAGATCTGCTTGTTTTCTGCTTCATATGGGAGTCCTTTCAGATATACACAGAATTCTAGTTTGTGGGGAGAACGGGACCTGGCTCGTTCGCGGCCAGAGGGTGGTGGCGAATTGGCACTTCTGCGACGATGCCGGTTGTGTTCGGAGTCGCCACTTGATTTAGACTGTCCCGCGATCTCTCTCCACTGTCGCTCTGTAGCTGGAGAAACCTCGACGTATCTTTGGCCTATCATTCCTGCATTTCTTTTCAGAGCCTCGAAAGACTCTTGGGGTGAGAAGAACTTAACCAACGCCCTGCCGTTGTTTCTACCCAGGTTGTCTTTGAGCAAGCGAACGGACTCGATTCCAAGTCCCTGGAAAAAATCTCTAACTTCATTTTCAGTGACTGAAAACGGAAGGCCGTGTAGATGAATGTAAAACTCATCTGGGTTTGTCACTGATGATTTCATGTGAGGTTGGAGGTTCAGGGGGTTTAGAGGGTTTAAGGGATTCAGGAACATTGGATTGGGATTTCCGAGAGACAGTGGACCGGAGGCTAAACCACCGGTGACAGGGCCAACTGGGGGAGGGACGCCGGGGTTGAATGGCGGAAGTGCAGATAGGTGTGGCATGTGTGCAATGGGAGGGACCGGAGGCACTGACGTGAGCGGATTAACAGTTGGAACCGGTGGCATTGTGGATACTGGTGGCGGTACTGGTATGGGGGGCATCGGTGGTAGAGTTGGCATGGTGGGCAAGGGAGGTATCGGGGGCGGTACAGAGTTCAACGACGACATTGCCGTGGTCATTGTGGATCCCAAACTAAGACTTGGGCTGCTGAAATTGTTAAAGTTTGGGGGCATGTTGCCCATTGTAGTGGTTGAAAATGTGGGGACAGTCTTGTTGCTTACAGGCTCGTGTGTTGACACCGCTGTGGTGGCTGTAGTTGAAGTTGTGTTACTAAAGCCTTGTGCTGTGGTTGGCAAGTTACCTCTTCCACTTCCACCAGTACTAACCGGTGGACCGGGCCTACTGCCATTTCCTGTAGCAACCTCTGCACTGCCAGTTTCAAAGCGCCTACGGCTGAGCTCGATCATATTTTGCATTTCGGTTTTGCTACTCAGCAACAGAGAAACCTTGGACCCTTTGATCGACCCCCCTGTGCGCATCATCCCAAGCCTTGCATCTTCATCTGTGGCGAACACGATAAAAGCCTCACCGTGTTCACCCCCTACAATATGCACACCACCATCCGGGATGGTCAATCCAGAGAAGAAATGGCGTATGTCCATAGTCCCAGCCACAATGGGGAGACCCTGCAAACGGATGACCACAGCCATGCTGAGGTGCAACAACAAACACCTGTAGATGAAAGAAGGCAACGACTGTCAGGCTATGGTAAAAGGCAGAAAACCAGTACACAATCCACAAGAAGACAATTAACAGCAAGACCAAAGATTATGTGAGAAAACACATTATAGCAGAATAAATAGCGCTTGAATTTTAACACTGCGAAGCCAGTATGAAACAAATTTTTAGCCCATCACATTGTTTAGTGGCTTTGTAGATGTAGCCAAAGCACACTACCACATTTCATTTCATTTTATAGCATGCAACAGCAGTTTATTATAAAATCAAATCAGAACAATATATGAATTGAGCTGAACAAACCTTAACAACAGCAATTTTCAAAGTGCATTTAAAACCATTTTTAAACACAATCTTGAAACACTACATAAAATACTATGTTAAACATCCCAATTGCATGAGTTTAACAGACAACGTCACTCACAATCTTCAAATGTAACAGGAGGCCCAGACCACTAATACCATTTGGTATTTTGTATTAAGCAAATATGGCGCAGCCCACTGGTTTTCAATTCTGGTCCTGGGGACCCACAGCACTGCACATTTTTATATTATCTGACACAATCAGTCACAGAAGATCTCTTCTAATGAGCTGATAATCTAAATGTTTTAAATAAAGAATAAATACAAAATAGGCTGTGGATTGAAAACCACTGGTGTAGCCTATTCTACAGTTTCTCTGACTTAATGATTTACTGACCACAGGGTTCCCAAACCTTTTGACCCATAAATTTCTATGGCTTTTATAGTCACCTGTGATTAATGGTTAAGCATTTTTTTCCAATCCTTTTAAAAAATAATTAAAAATAGAGACTGCACTCAACAAAAAACAATTTATAGCTTAGCTGACCAATTATTTAGGAGCTGAGCAGAACCAGAAAAACTTGCGTTGCATGACTTAAGCATTTTTTCAGATGTAAAAATCCCAAATTTCTTCAATTTCAACAACTGTGGGAACCCTAAATAAGCTTAAATGTGCTCATTTTACTGTAGCCACCAACAACCTAAAAGAAAGATTGGCAGCAATTTTCTTATCGTCCCCCACAACTTTAATAGCATTCTTAAAAAAAAAGAGAGAGAGAGAACTGCATTGTAGATAGTGTCAACCATTCGAACAGAACGCACATTACAATACATTTTAAGACAACAACAACAACAACAAAAAAAAAAAACACATTTCTAGACTCTAAATGAAGGCATTTTTTTCAATAAGTTAAAAAAAAATAGTTGACCAAACATCTCTAAGTTTAGTTGACTAAGATCCCTCGAATGCTTACCTGTATTAAAAGTGCTGCTTCGTTACAAGATGCACAGGATACCCAATCCAATCCTGACGGCAATCATTTAAAATCAATTCTTGACTGTAATAAAAAGAATAAACGGAGGGAAATATATGTAAACAGCATTAGAACAAGCATACCCATGAGTGTCTCCAAGAAAAACATTCAGTGCCAGCCATTTCCAGCCCATTTAGTATAACAGATTCTTGTACAGCAAAACTAAAAATTTAATCACCACTTGTGCACATCAGATGTTGGCCAGCTGCTTCGCAAAAGCCATACACATAAAAATTGGTCTTAAAACGCATGCATGTCATGTATTTCAAGAACCCAGCAAACATTCATTCTTAACAGCAACACATCAAAACATTTTTGAATATTTTCAAATAACAGAAAGGGAAAAAAAACAGATGTCAAAGCATGTTAAGCTATAAAAACAGATTGTGACCCTCCGTGGAGTGAAAATAACATCTGATAATGTTGATAAGTTGTGAGCAAAGTGTAAGAAATGTAATTAAAGTGCATATCTAACAGTATCTAGCTTTTGTCAGCCTGACATGTATTTCTGAACTGCAAAACAGTAACCTGTAAACATACAGAAAAACACAAAAAGGCCAGTTTGACACCAAGAACAACTGTACGACCACTGTACATTTTTAGAAACCTTTCTTCACTATCACACTACACAGAGAATATGAAATTTACACTCAACTCAATCCATGACACATTAAACCTCCTGAAAATAGAAACTCTCATTATTTACTCACATTCAAGACTCCAGTTCATCTCTGGAAACCCAAAGAGATTTCATATTCTTTCCACTTAAAGTCCATGCAACTAAACGTAATATACCAAAAAGTACAAAAAGAGATAACCCATATGAATTGAGGGGTGTAATCAAAATCTTCTGAAGAGACATGACCACTTCATATAATAAACAGATTTAATTCAGACACATAAACAATCACCAAATCTCATACATGGAGCCTAACAAAGATAAAGAAAAGCTCAAAGATGCTTGCTTGATGAACGAGAACAAACCTCCTGATTCTCCAAGATGTTGATTAAACCTCTCAATTTCGATGGATTACTCTCGCAGTCTCTTTATGTACTTTTTGATGTGCTCTAGTTTCAAAGGACGGATAGATAGGTTTCCTTAAAAATATTTTATTTGTGTTACAAAGATGACTGACAGTGTTATCGGTTTGGGTGAGAAAAGCACAATTTTCATTTCTGGGTGAACACCCTGGTGAAAAAACCAGCATATGCTGGTAGCTATGTTTTGATGCTGGAATGCTGGTTAGGTAGGTTTTGATGCTGGTTTAAGCTGGTCCTTTGCTGGTTTATGCTGGTCCTTGACCAGCAACATGACCAGCATAAACCAGCATAAACCCGCAAAGGACCAGCTTAAACCAGCAAAGGACCAGCTTAAACCAGCAAAGGACCAGCTTAAACCTACCTAACCAGCATTCCAGCATCAAAACATACCTACCACCATATGCTGTTTTTTTCACCAGGGCAGTTTAAATGGGAGAAACGTATTTGATCCCCTACCACCAGAAACCACAAAACTAGGTTAGTTATTACATAAGAGTGTATTTAAACCAAAATGTGACAAACTCCTACATTCTGCCATTTAAATAACATTAAAACAACCCAAAACTGGAAACCAGGTCACCTTAATCACAGATCACAGACCACTAACCATAAACCTGAATGCATGTAAAAACAGATAGAAACAACCAACAACCAAATAATTAAATACGACATCAAGGTAGAAGTCTGCTAAATGAACCTTGAAAACATTGTATAAAAACCCTTAACTTACAGATTTCTATTGCAGCAACACTTTTCACGTAAAGCAAAAATTTCCAATGCCACAACGTCAGATTTATGCTGAAATATGACGAAGTGCTACAAACTTAAGACAACATCGAACATGAAATGAGCTTCATACGGGGCACATTGCAAATTATGTCAAATAGAGCGTATTCGCGTTTGCAGCTTGCTTTTGTAAGAACCACCAACCACTGAAATAAAAGTGAGAATCATAACAATAGAAACAGAAAGGTATGACCAGCCGTTCGAGAAAAGCTTTGAAACACAGCACTCTTTGATTTCTTGAATAAAACACATCTAGCTGAATAAGAGTTTAACAATAACATCCATGGCATGGCGTCATCAGCCATTCAAACCTCAAAACCAGCGAGATGACAAAATGGCGCCGTCTGTATTTACAAGCGCAAATGGGCTGATGCCGTCTACGACAGAAACAAAGCTCGCTGCTACTCTCTGAATCTTTCAATTCAGCATAGCACTTCTCAGAAATAAGAAAACAACATACCCGTTGCACAAGAAGGAAAAGATGCCTGGCTAGCTCCGTATTACCCATTTAAACAAAACTAAGTTATGTCGTTTGCTTGCAGATCACAATCACCCTGCCCTCCATTAAACCATTGCATTTTTGCAAATGTCGACAGTGTTGTGTATGGCTACATGAAATACATTGTGTGTATTGATGTACTTTGCATATTCTTACCGAAATTATTTGATTTAAATGATCTTTTTAAAACAATAAAGACGAAACGCTTCTGTTCTGCTCTTCCACCTCTTGTTCTTCAACGTCTGGCAGTGCTCGATCTGCTCTGTATCGACACTGGAAAGAGAGCGACAGCGCATGCACTCCTGTAAGCCAATCAGTAAACGCACTGCAGAGGCGCATGGTGTAGTGGGCGGGTCTGGACGTTGAAAGAATGGAGTGTATGCATTTACGTGCTTGCCGGGACACGCCTCCTCAACCGGACAGAGTGGCAGAAAGCAGTGTTGGGGGTAAGGCATTACAAGTAACGTGAGTTACGTAATAATATTACTTTTTTCAAGTAACTAGTAAAGTAACGCATGACTTTTTAAATTCAAAAAAATATCTGCGTTACTTTTTCCCCATTTAAGTCTCCTGCCGGGAAATTGGGAGTAAACATGATGTTACTGTATTCTATACTAAATGTGAACATGCATTAGTTCATCTCACTTAAAAACAGATTCAGTATTCCTCAAAATGAATAAAAACGGTGAAATGCAAACTCAGAATATGACAACCCTGCAATAATTAAATGTTAAATAAAACAAATATCCTTTATGTATTTAATCCCATTTTATTAACCAATGTCTTTGCTGCTGACCTGTAAGGATGCAATTCAGCCATACTAATAAGCAAAAATTACTTTAGATAAACTAACATTTGTGCTTCATTTTTTTTTTTAGCTGAAGAGTGGTAATCTGCATAAATGCACTTTTCTTTCAGCCTGAGGTGAATTCATTTCACTTCTGGTGTAAAAGGGCTTTTACATTAGAATTATTTTATATTAAAAACAAAGAAGCAAGCCCTGCCTAGATATAAAAAAGTAACGCAAAAGTAATGCAACGCATTACTGTATTTACAAGCAACGCATTACTTTTCATAAAAAGTAACTAAGTATTGTAATTAGTTACTTTTTCAGGAAGTAACGCAAAATTATAATGCATTACTTTTGAAAGTAACTTTTCCCAACACTGGCAGAAAGAGCCTTCAGCGTAAATCAGGGGTGCTCAACCCTGATCCTGGAGATCTACGTTCCTGCAGAGTTCAGGGCTGCGTTCAGCCCAGACATAACGATACAAAACGGTTTTTAAATGGAAACGGTGGTGCGTTGCAACTATGAGTATTAGGCTTATCATTATTGCTGATCAATGTTGTTGTGCTATGATATTGTAATATTTGCCATTATACAATCAGAGGAGTATAGAAAAGTTTATGAAAGTGTCACTCCACAATACAATAGCAAAATATATAAATATGTACAGTATTTTTATGTTACATTAATCAGTGTCCAGCACACCTTCCTAAGGAAAGGATATGGACCAGAAAACATTGCAATTACTACAGGATATTTAGACAGACTTAAATAAGTTCCAGATCTATGTTTGTGTTATTATTATTTCAGTTATTTTGCCTTTAATGGAAATACACATGTGCAAACAATATACTTGTTTTTGTGAATTATATTTACTTGGACCCATTGTGCAAGCTGTCTCTTTAATACGGCGTGGTTTATATACATGTTGCTGCTGACTGGGCTGACATTTTTGACACACCCAGCAAACAAGAGAAAACATATCTCAAACTCCGTTGCACACCGCTTCCAAGAAACATATCGTTCAACCCGGAATCCGTAGCAGAACGTTGTGAACCGGTTTGAGCTTGAATGTGCCCCAGCTCCAACCCTGATCAAACACACCTGAACCAAGTAATTAGGATCTGAAGGAGCACTTGATAATTACAGACAGGTGCGTTTGATCAGGGTTGGAACTAAACTCTGCAGGAAAGTAGTTCTCCAGGAATAGGGTTGGGCACCCCTGATATAGATGTTTTCACAAAGCAACCCTATACTACAATGTCAGTGAAATTCACAATAAGTGCTGTAAAGTTGTTAACATGATTGATTATTTCAAAAATCAGTAGAGACCTGGCTAAACATTTAACTAAGCAGTCTTTCCCTATAAAAACCATCAGTATTTTAGAATGATTTTAACAGTGATTAAAAAATAATATTTGTGGTTGAAGACCACGCCAGTGTGTTTTGTCACGTTTTCTTGATGACCAAGAAAAGAATTAAAATACAGATACGAGCATGGCACTGCAATGGACACTGCACTTTTATTTGTATAGTCATAATAACAAAAACAATGTGCTTTTGTAAAATAAAGAAAACAAACAGAATGCGCTCTCTCTGTCTCCGGGAACTTTCTTCACAGGCACATGAATAAAACAACCTGAATCTCAGTGAATATGTGCCTCACATACATGTTAAAATGTCAAATTAAAATATTCTCTTATTATATGATCTGAGGTCAGCCAGGTAAACATGTAGATGCCCCTGAAAAATGGTATCAAAACATCAAGCTTCATCACAGAATTTAGCCTACTTTCTTTTTTTGTGCGTTGGCTGAGGCACGCTACACGGGTGAAGACACACTCTGGACAGCAAGGACTCTTCTCGGAGTGACTCAGATAACGAATGATTGCATTTTGAAGAACCACTAATATAATTCCTGACAGTAGTTCTGATTCTTAACTTTATGAGTTCAAATGTTGCTCGGATATATATAAAAAGCTACATATTTTTAGATGGATTTTTCCAAACAGGCTACTGTCAGACTAGAATCTGTATTTAGAGTAAAATATTGGTTGAAATATGAGGCGTGTATATAAACTATGCTATATGTAAACATAAATATAATAATAAACTATGAAACCCTTCTGAATTAAAGTTGGTTTTGCTAAAGTAAAAGTGTGGTAACCATGTTTTTACAGGTTACCATTTCTACAATGGCAGCTTTATTACAAATACCATGGTATTTATTTATTTAGATTATATTTTGGTACATTTACATAGCTGAATCACAGTAAAACTAGTTTGATTATAGTAGCCTATTTGTATAATTAGATTAGCCGACTAGGTTGCCTATGTGTAGTTTTTTACTTATACTTTATAGTATGTTTCTCTCCACTGTAGGCTATGTCTCAACATATAAAGCAGAATTACAATAAATGCTCACAATAAAGGTGTTTCAGGTCTCAGCAAACTAGCGTAAATTGACAGACAGCGCCATCTGCTGTTTTTGGGAAAGGAAGTTGCTCAATTGCATTTGTGAGAAAATCTGCCTGCATGCATTTCTGAGAAAGCAAGCCAAGTTTCCTCATAAAAAGGCAACTGAGTCTCACAATTGTAATACACAATAAATATATTTGTCTATACTACTGCATTTTCTTGCAAATAGAGTTTAATATTTGCAAATCACTTTGTGTTTGTTTGAAAGTCGCGTTTTTTCTTTGCAAATCAGATTGTGTTTATTTGCAAAATGCTGGATTTGTTTCATGAATATTGGCACAAAGTTCACTCCATAGGGGTTGGAAGGTCACTGTGATTTTGCCAAGTAAGACATGTTCCTGGATCAACCTGTTTTGTTGATCCTGGATCAACATTACTGTCCAAAAATATAGACTTAACCCAATCCCTACCCCTAAACCTAACCATAACCATAATTTATTCCTAAAATCAGAGGGAAATGATAGCTGATTAACAAGAGTGTAGAAGCATCAAACTGTTATCGTAAGCCTAAAACTGTTATTTCCTGAAAACTTAGTTCCCTTAGTTCTGAGTGGCTGATTGAAATGTTGTTCCAGGATCAACAAGGATGTTGATCCAGGAACATGATGTACTTGGCAAAATCACGTTCACCTTTGTTTTACTTGTGTTTTCGCATCTTCCCTATTAAATCCATTTACGCTGAAGGCTTTTTTTTTTTTTTTTACGCTGAAGGCTCTTTTGACACTCAGTCCGGCTGAGGGGGCGTGTCCTGGCGGGAAAGTGACGTCAGTGCATACCCTTTATAGATCAGGGATAGGCAGCGCCCTAAGGATTAGTTCCAACCCCGAAAAAAGACTCACCTGCTTGTAGAACTAGTAATCCTGAAGACCTTGATTAGTTTGATCAGATGTGTTTGATTACAGTTGGAACTAAACTCTGCAGGTCATCGGCACTCCAGGACCGACGTTGCCTATTCCTGGAATAGAGAGATAGATAGATAGATAGATAGATAGATAGATAGATAGATAGATAGATAGATAGATAAATAGACATTGTTTTTATTATTGGCAAGAACATGTAAGCCATTATTGATGTACTCTACATCCTCTTCTTCACACACACGCATATACACTACCAGTCAAATGTTTTTGAACAGTAAGATTTTTAATGTTTTTTAAAGAAGCCTCTTCTGCTCACCAACCCTGCATTTATTTGATCCAAAGTACAGCAAAAGCAGTAATATTGTGAAATATTTTTACTATTTAAAAAAACAGCTTTCTATTTGAATATATTTTACAATGTAATTTATTCATGTGATCAAAGCTAAATTTTCAGAATCATAACTCCAGTCTTCAGAGTGACATGATCCTTTAGAAATCATTCTAATTAGCTGATTTGCTGTTCAAGAAACACTTATTATTATTATTATTCTTAGGATTATTATTGTTAGGATTCTTTGATGAATAGAAAGATCCAAACATCAGCATTTATCTGAAATGAAAAGCTTTTGTAATATTACACTATACTATTCAAAAGCTTCAATATAATTTTTGTGAGAAAAAAAAAAAAGATAGAAACTAATACTTTTATTTAGCAAGGATGCTTTAAATTAATCAAAAGTGATGGTAAAGACATTTATAATGTTACAGAAGATTTCTATTTCAGATAAATGCTGTTCTTCTAAACTATCTATTCATCAAAGAAAACTGAATAAATTCTACTCAGCTGTTTTCAACATAATAATAACAATAAATGTTTTTTAAGCAGCAAATCAGAATATTAAAATGATTTCTGAAGGATCACTGGAGTATTGATTCTAAAAATTCAGCGTTGAAATCACAGGAATAAATTACACTTTAAAATATATTTAAATATAAAACAGTTATTTTAAATAGTAAAAATATTTCAAAATTGTACTGTTTTTGCTGTACTTTAGATCAAATAAATACAGGCTTGGGGAGCAGAAGAGATGTCTTTAAAAGCATTAAAAATCTTGAAAAATGTGTATATATATATATATATATATATATAACGTGGTGTCTGTTCTGAAACAAAGAAATTGCTTTTGGAGACTTTTATTTTGACGTACACTCTTGCGCAGTGGAGGAAGTACTCAGTAACAGTTTACTTCCCGTGCTAAACGCATGTTGGAACTCCACGCGGATAATTGATGTATTTGTTGTGTCTTGGTTTATAAGCTATACAACATTTGTAAACGTCTGTAATATACACATCAAGTAGTAATTTTTTCATAAACCGCTGACAAGCATGGTTCGAGCACGGAGGTATGTATTCTACTTGTCTTTGTGATTGCTAGTTTTTGCTCGTTATCAGTATGGTAGAGCTTTGATCATGTTTTTATGAAACATATTTTTAAAAGTCCATCATTAAACCAACCGATTTATTGTATTTTGCATCGCATTTTACTAGGAAGTTTGTATAAATACACAGGAAATTTGTATAAATACACATTGCTATGCAGGCAGGCTTCTACACTACAAATGTCAGTGCAAATATATAATTAAGTTCTTTATAATTTTACCATTGCGTTTCAGTAATACTGCAGTTTTTTGCATTTTCCCCCTAAGGATAGTAAAAAGACGTAAAGAAAAGAAGCAAGAAGAATATGACAGTGATGATCCTCAAGCTTATAAGAATGAAGCCATTCCAGATAAGGTACTTTTTTTTTTTTTTAATAAAAATTGTTTTATATAATTGTGGTTTTCTGATTGTAAACAACTTTGTGTTTTTATCATCAGAGATCATCAAAGTATGTGGAGGATAAAATAGATGAATTCCACAAAGAAAAAATTTCAGTGAGTTTTATTTTCCTCATGTTTTTAAAGCATGAACTGCCACAAAACCATCCTATTACATCATAATACAACTTTGACTTTGGTCTGTAGAAACTTTTGGCTCAAGGAATTGAAGAAGACAGCGACCAAGAGGATGAAGATAAAGCGGTAAGCAAGTAAAACAATCGCAGATCAATTTTATTGTAACTGGTAACATAAAGCTTTTTATTGACAATGATAATTTTACCTTTTCCGCTTTTAATGATCAGTAATAATAGGTTTTTGTTTCTAGGAGGAGATCATGCCCCTGGAACTTTCTGAGTCAGATGATGATGATGATGATGATGATGAAGCAGAGGAGGAAGTGCAGGAAGAGGAGACAGACATGGAAAGTGACCTAGAAGGAAAGCAAGATGATGGTAACATGCTTTAAAGATTAGCCAAATATAACACTATATATTCAAGTATATTAAAGTATTTTCTCCAACTTGTGCATAGATGTTTGAGACATTGTCTTCCATTTCCATTCCAGATCTCCCAAATGACTTGGCTTGGGGAAACAAAAAGAGGATTTTCTATGATTCTGATTATATCACTAAAAGTAAGCATTTCTTTATTTTTACCTGTGATGTAGCTTTATATTATTATGCATGTGTATACATATTCTAGCATGTTTGTTTTGTATATTCTGCAGAGGGCAAATCTCTTGAAGACATTGAAGCAGAAGACAAAGAGGAAGAAGAGGAGGCCAAAAAAATTCAGAGTAGATTGGTAGCCAACCTAAGCGAGGAGGACTATGATCTAAACATGCTTGAGGTACTAAATTTCCTTGTTCATTTGTAGAATTTAGGTGTTTGCATCATATTATCCAAAATATTTGGTACCCTTCCTGTGGTCAATTAGGAATTTGCAGCAGAGGCTGAAGTGGAGAAAGAGGTTGAAAAAGAAGAAAGGATTGTAAAGGATTTAAAGACCATGTCACAGAAGGAAAAGCTCAAACTGCTAAAGAAAGAATCACCAGAGTTGCTAGAACTCATTCAGGACTTCAAAGCAAAGGTAGAGGATTGCAGCAGTGACATTTATGTGTTTTTTTTTTTTGCATTGTGAAACTATAAGGGTATTCCCACAGTGATGTTTTATGGATGAATTTGAGTGTTTTTTGCATTCTCAGCTTACAGAATTGAGGGATGAAGTTCAGCCCCTTTTGGAGATGGTCAAAGATGGACGAATTCCTCCTGGAAAGGCTAGTTAAATTTACCTAATTATAGCTCTTCGTATGTTATTCAATTTTTATGTAATTACACTTTGAAATGGAGTCTAATATACATTTTACATCTTTTGTCATTTTATTTTTTTTGCTTTGTATCCTTTTCATCCTTTAGGGTGCAGAATACCTCAAAACAAAACAGCAGCTTTATCTTAAGTAAGCCTTGTCTACATCATTTTATATGATCAAATTCTTTGATTGCAGTATTTGGGTCAGTATCACCATAGAGTGTCTTTCAACCCTCACAATACTCAAATTTTGGTCTTAGTTTCCCATTCGCTTTATGTCATAAGTAGTAAACACTCAAGTACTATATAAACATGTTAGCTGAGCTATCACACATTTTTTTAGATAATTATGGGACATTATTCGAAGCATAAACAATAAGATATGTCCACCCTGTCATGGACATATACGTTACTGTATGTTTTCATTGCAATATGAAGATGCAAATGATATTTTCTAAAAAGTAGTTAACAGGGTTATTTGTTTGCTTTCAAATTATAAATGCATAAAACATTTTATGTAAACCATGTGTTTTTAAAGAAACTCATACAATTTGCACATGTATTTTTCTTATTTGGACAAAACTAAATATGTTATTGCCCCCACACCTAGCTATTGAACACACTGGATTATAGAAATATGACTGAACTATTACTTAAAATATTATTTTAAAATATCAAGATGACAGGGTGGACCAGCACATGACGGGGCGGACGCATAAAGCAGAACACACAGCATGACAAAATATGACAAACATTTAACTTCGAAAAAATAATATAATAACAACAAATAATACATTCTCAATCACATTGATATACCCCCCTCCCCCCAATTCATTTTAGATTTTAGCAATATTATCTACAAATGAATGCTATGTCCACTCTGTCATGTGTATGTCCACCCTATCAAGTCTTAAGTGGCTGACAGAGTGGACATTTTGAGCGTCAATTAGCACATTAGCTTACAACAAACTGTGAGTAGCTAAATAGTCTTTGGTATATTTAAACGTACATATTTCGAAAATACTGCATTCTAATCACGTCCAGCATATTTTAGTTTGACAGGGTGGACATGTTAAGCTTAGGAAAGCAAGTAAGCAAACATGAAAAAAATTGGTCAATTTAAAAGTCACCAACTTACTCGCCTCAGCCGTTGAAATTCCCGCCAATGAAGAGACAGAAAATCTTTTGTCCAGATGTCACTAAAGGGACGGCCTTTTCTTAAAGGGGCGAATTCTCCAATATGACAGGGTGGACAACCATTCAAGGGACATGGACAAACTCTTCTTTATTAAATGAAAATATAGTTTTTATTACCAAGTGGTCAATACACTCAAATTGAGTAATCTCTTATTTAACAAAATATTAATAGGAGAATAAACTTTTAAATTTTATGATTTGACTATTCTACTCTCATTAAAATTTAATGAGCAGTGCATGGGACATAGCAAAATAACACTCATCCTCCTACACAAAGCTTTAAAACATCTAGAAAATGTATCTAAAGAGCCAAGTTATGCTTTTTTTATGAATATAAAAACTTAATATAACACACCCTTTCATAGTCATTTTTATGTTACGTTATCATGGCACATGAGTTAAGTACAGGACACCAAAAGGCACCCTACAGTGATATTGACCCATTTATATTGCATTATAATTATATTCATAGCACAAACATACAATATGTAAT
Organism: Labeo catla; assembly: GCA_012976165.1. Classification (NCBI taxonomy): domain Eukaryota; kingdom Metazoa; phylum Chordata; class Actinopteri; order Cypriniformes; family Cyprinidae; genus Labeo; species Labeo catla. Next base: position 1,050,634 of record VONZ01000180.1, on the reverse strand, counting down.
TTATACAGCAAGAATGCGTCAAATTGATCAAAAGTGATGGTAAATCAGCATATTAGCCTGATTTCTGAAAGATCATGTGACTTGAGTAATGGATTCTGAAAATCCAGCTTTGCATTACAAGAATAAAACACATTTTAATATGTATTCAAATAAAGTTATTTTAAATTGTATTGTATTTTGCAGTATTACTGTTTTATTTGACTCAAACTGAATAATGACACTATTGTCACTTCACCCTTTTTCACTATAAATAATTTTTTTTTCCAGCTATTGCACAAACATTAGTTTTTATTTGGTTTTAAAAGCAAAGAGAATCCCTGCACATAATCATCCTGTGATTGAGAGATTACTGACCTACAGAAATGTAAGTAAAACAAATTTTACCTTTTCTGCCACAGGTATTTATTGTAAACATTCAAAACGTCATCTCATGTTCAATTTCACAGCTAATAAATGAACTAGGAGCGGTAGATGCTAGACTGGCTCCTCAACTGCGTCAGCTTCTCTATGGAGAACAGCAAGTCAGAACCGTAAAGAGACCAGTGGGCAGCAAACATATCAAAGTAATTACTTTCCCATTTTAATCTATGTAAGCTATATCACTGGCTTTTTTCTAAATCTGACATGTCTATATTTTAGGTTTCAGGAAAGGCTAGGTTGGATGAATCAGAGGAGTCCGAATCAGACGAGGAAGCGAATCTGCGCTTTTACAACGCCATGGCAGAGAGACAAAAACTCAAGAGGAAGAAGAGCGAGATACAAAACGAGGACAGGTATAACATTCAGCGCTTGTGGTTTGTCTTAAATAAGGCTTCAGAAACTATACTGTCACTGACTGCATTTCCAGATTGGAGGAGGAGGAGGAGGAAGAGACGATGGACGAAAATGCTAAAAGAGCGATCACCTATCAGGTGAGGTGTTGTGGTTAAATTATTCATGCAACTCGCACCCCTAACAACTTTTCACTTGAACACATGATCTAAAAAGTCATATTAGAGACAGCGTTATTGTAACCACATCATATGTTTTGTGAAAAGATGTCTAAGAACAAAGGGCTCACACCCAAGAGGAAGAAGATTGATCGGAATCCCAGAGTCAAACACAGAGAGAAGTTCAGACGCGCCCAAATTCGTCGGAAGGGTCAGGTGAGTGTCACAGGATTCTATGATTCACTTTTGTTATAAAATTTAAGGTATAACTACTCAAAACGGACACTAAATCTGGATTATTTGTATCAGGTTCGTGAGGTGCGCCGTGAGGAGACGAGATACAGTGGAGAATGGTCTGGAATTCGTGCTGGAGTTAAGAGGAGCGTCAAACTCAAGTGATAAATCTACAGATGATATTCATCCAAACATTGTGATATTAAAATGGATATTTCTAGTGTTTCTGCAATGTTCATACTCACTTTCACAGATATTAACACGAAGATTTGACATGTTTTATGCAACTGCTCAAACAGCAAATATAATAAAGTCATTTCTGATCACAAAAAAAATATTTTTGGTAATGTGCATTTCAGAACTGTTAGCATATTAAAAATGAAACCTCAAAAGTATTAACATGTTTAGTGTTTAAAGCAGATACAGTTTATTTCTAATACATTATACATTCTATATTATTTAAAATTGAATTTACATCAGCTGTTAAAGTGTGTGATTTGTTGCAGACGGCTTTAAAGTTTTCAAAATATTAAGCAAAGGCAAGATTAGGATAATTACTGAAGCATATATTATCTTGATTTTAAACTGATTAGTCCAAATATAGTATATTAAATAAGATTTTTTTGTACAGAGAAAATTACTAGATCTATAATAAGCAAATTAATTTCACAACAGATGTTTCTGAACTTGCAGATGTCATTTGGAACGACAAAAACAGAAGTCAGATTTTCAGGATCAGTTTCTCTATTCAAATTTGAACCGCAATGATTACAATACAGCAAAAACTGATCCCAAAACTGCTTTGAGCTTACAGTACATGCTACAAAATCACAACAAGGTTTTTCATATTTTTTGAGACATAAATTGACTGTGTGCTGAAGTCAGATTACTGACAATCCTGTCCTCAATCTCTACCTCTTTTTGTACTTCCTCATCTGTGAGGACCAGCTCTTGTTGCGTGTCTTTGGTTACAACAACCACGTAACCACGGCGTGTGTCGAGAACGTTCGCAACCACTGCCTGGTGGTTGTATGTTTCTAAGGCACGCCGTGCTCGCTCCAAAAGGATGGAGGGGTCTGTTTCCAGCTTGAAAGAGATGACAAATGCCTTAGGTGCCCAGTCCTTCACCAGTGGGGACAGCATCTTGGGAACCATCTTCATACTTATCTAAAAAACATTAAATAAGCAGATGAATGACATATGTTGTTTGGAATTTATTTAAAAAATTACATGAATATAAATACTTATTCATTTTTGGGTTGACCATTATGTGTTTTTCAGGGCCGATGCAGATACCGGCATTTTTACAGATCAAGTATACTGATATTTTGAACAGATATGTATATATATATATATATATATATATATGGTGTAAAAAGTTTAATTAATGTCAAAATTAAGAATAACAAGGGCTCTCAGAAAAACATTTTTTAAATGCTTTTAAATTATTTTATCTGCAAATCGGTTTTAAAAATGACACACAGATAACCGATGAAAGCGTTTTAAAATTCCTAATATCTATGATAATTGGTCGATATATATATATATATATATAACACTTTTAATTACATAATTATAAATATATATAATTATGAAAATTAATGAAAATTAAAACAAACAGCACAGTTTCAGGGTCGATGCTGATAATTACAGATCAATGTATGTCTAATTTAAGAATGAAAATTAATGTCAAAATTAAGGATAAGAAGGGCTCTGACAAAAAATAATTTTATTTGCAAATAGGTTTTGGAAATGACCGATATGGATAAAGCATAAAAATTCTTGATATCGGTGCTAAATTACATAATTATAAATTAACATAATGAAAAATTAATAAATATTAGATGACAAGGCACAGTTTCAGGGCCGATGCCAATTATTACAGATCAAGTAGACCGATATTTTGAACCGATATATATGTTTGGTGTAAAAAAAAGTTAATGTTAATATTAAGAATTACAAGGGCTCTGACAAAAACTTTTTTAAATTCTTTTATCTGCCAATCGTTTAAAAAAAAAAGTTCTTTAAATGCTTTTAAATCATTTTATTTGCAAACTGGTTTTGAAAATGACCAATACGGATAAAAGCATAAAAATTCTTAATATTGGTGCTAAATTACATAATTATAAATAAATCTAATAAAATTAATAAATATTAGATGACACAGCACAGTTTCAGAGCCAATGGCAATTATTACAGATCAAGCAGACCAATATTTTGAACCGATATACATATGCCTGGTGTAAAAAATTTTTAATGTCAAAATTAAGAATAACAAGGGCTCTGAAAAAAACGTTCTTTAAATGCTTTTAAATAATTTTATTTGCAAATCAGTTGCAAATGACCAATATGAAAATTCGTAATATCAGATAAATCTAATATAATGAAAAATTGATAAATCTTAGATCAAACAGCACAATACTATAGTGAGTAAAAAAACATTAATGTAACATAATAAAAAGTAATTATTTCTGAATAATAACAAATTTATCATATTTATTTATTTATTTATCTTTTAGCGTTAATTTGGTCTTTATCCATGAAAACATATAACTGCTTTTTGAATTTTAGAAAGGAGGTTCCTTGCACAAGGGTAATTATATTGGGGGGTCTGCCACAATCCAACTGAATTAATATTTGCATTTATTATACCACACCTGAAGTGGCCCATTAGACGACTGAATTTTGTGTTCTGGCATTTCATATGCTGGGATGTAGAAATCAGAAACTGCAGCAGCCAAATAAAACATAGCCTTGGACCCTAAGGAGGGAAAAACAGAAATGAATACAACTATTAATCCCACTACAAATGTATTCAGCCTCAAGTAATCAAAAAGTGGTTTTGTTCACCTATGGAGCTTAATGCTTGAGCTGCTGCCTTGAGTAGATGGAGGTACTCTGACAAGGTGTTGAATTCCACCGGCAGCAGCAAATCTGCCGCTTTCACTGCCTGATAGCGTTTTAAAACCTTTGCGATGTTTGGAAGCGCGTTCTGATCCACCAGGATCTGACTATCATCCTCCTTACCAGTCTCTAAATGTAAGCTATCCAGTAAATTGACCCCCGTGTATAGACGAGTGTATGGGTAGAGAGAACGATGCCTGTGGAGAAAGATCACCGCATAACCTGAGTCCAGAAAATACTCGGCAGAGGAGGCCCCTCGCCGACCACTGCTGAAGTTGTCCAGGAACCGTACTGTTCGGGACTCTAGAGGAACTTTGGTTCCCCCTGAGGTGATCAAAACTACTCTGCGCCCGGCCGATCCATGGTGTTCGGCAAACTCTGCCATGAGATTCTTGACTTCCTCCACATGAGAGGGGACCGCAAACTCTTCAGACAGTCCTACGTCCACTGGTTTTGAGGCTGAGGGGTCAGAGTGGGCCATTGTAAACCTAAATGAAAGACGTTTTGGTTATTAAAGTGCTATCAATATGCATGTGTTTATGAATGACCATTTGGAATTAAACAAAAGCTGAAGAAGATCAGTTTTCAGACCCAAAATAATATGACATTACATGCTACATAAATGTCCATGAGCAATACACAGCTGGTCATCTATGAAATGAAGGTCAGATAAATATTTTACCAAGTTCTTGCACTAATTTCAAGTTTAGTGTGAGAAAAAGTATTATAATTATAATGACTTTCACCAGACAAAAACTAAAATATTTTCATTTAACATGCGTACTGCACAATTCAATCCTAAAGACAACACATTCTCGCTGTCAGTGTAAGAAAGCGTCTCTTATTATCGCGCTGATATGGAGAAATTAACATAATAAGATAAACAAGGTTTTACCTGTTTGCTCACTCACAAATAAAACGCTAAAGAATATAATACACCCGCGAATGACCCTAATAAACTTGGACTTGTTAGTGTGTGACAGTTCGACACAAGCAGTTCCTACAACTTATTATGGTTGCGTGTGCGCATGCGCAGCTTTGGATGTTGTGATTGGCTCTTTCAGAGGGCCGCTGTGAAAATTCCAAAATAAAGGTTTTCGGATCTCTGTTATATTTTTTTAGGCTTTTATGGGAAACGTGGATTACAGTGATATGAAAGACAAAAGAAAATACACAAGAAAACAGAAATAAAAGAAGCAGTGTATAATACGCAATCCATTTAATTCATAATGTACAATAAACAGTGGTAAAATTATCCATCCAACATATAAAGCACATTTCCTATGTATGCTTTGTAGGAGAAATGAACTGCAAAATATTTGTAAAACATGTAGTCCCCATTCAGGTTCACAGGGGGCAGCATTGTTTAAATAATACGAAATGAGAAATGTTTTTTTTACAGCTTAAAAGCTGCAAATTATTTCGCAAACATTTAGGACTGGGCCATGAGCTTAGCATTATTAATGTGATGTTTACCCATTCTACAAATAAATAAATACTCTTTATTTTAAGATTCACAGATATTAAAATAACAATCTAACAAATTACAAGAAATAAGGAAACTGTTATTTGAAACCAGAAACACTTGCTGTACCACAAAAGTAAAACAGATGAGGAATGTTTTTCTTCCTCCATGCAAACAGCACAGTGGGGAGACGTCTTTTTAAAATTAACTTATTATTATTAATATTATTATTATTAATGTCCACATCTTTTATTAGGAAAATTATATTAGTATATATACCGCTTTGCCGAAGGCTTTATGGATTGTACTGTGTATTAGCCCTAATAACGTTTCTTATGAATCACAGATTGATTAAGATTAAAAATACCGAAGATACCTGAGGAAATCACAGTCCGCTATGGTAAGTCAACATCCATGAATTGCCGGATTTAAAACAAGACAAAGAAAAAGTCTAATAACAGCATAAAATCATCTTCATTTATTAATAAATATGTTAGGAACTATCTACACCTTCCAAAATAGGTGTATATTCGAATATACAGCTGCTTATTCGACAAAGATTTTATAATCTAGCAGTAATAAAGTTTCTTTTGAATCGATTAGTACATTTAATAACCATGTATATGTCTCTTTTCTTTTAAGAATGGTATGATTTATTTATTTATTCCCTTGCAACCCCCTGAAATGTTAAATATATATATATATTTTTTTTTTTTGTTGTTGTTGTTGTTGTTTATTGTATATATATATATATATATATATATATATATATATACCCACACATGGACATTTATGTATGACTGGAGATGTAATGATTGGAAAGTGTGTATATTTCATATGCATATTTGTGTTCTCCACTACAGAGATGTAAAAAAATATATATATATTTTTTTATTGTAGGGTATGCGTGTGCTTACGATAATGGTAAACATGAAAAGTCGCTGATAATAATTCTCGTAATGATATTCTTGTACACTAAAGGCACTACTTTCCGGCTGCAAAGCCTGTCGCAGCTTGGTACAGTGGGCCGTTCTCCGGCTAATGTCCAAAAGTAGTTCCGGATTTTTGATCCGCGCAGTCCCCGGATGTTAGCTATTCAGAGAGAAAGACGAACGAGCGAGCGAGAGGCGGAGAAGCTAGGAGACGCCACGGACAAACCGGTAAAGGGATTGCGGGTCTCAAACCCACGACAAACACGGAGAGCTGAGGCTTGTTTCGAGGAGAGAGAGGGAGCTGTGATCGAAAAAAGGAAGGGGAGGGGACGGCTAACTTTGACAGACCTGCACTGGCCTCCAGTAGCGGACACGAGCCCGGGTGAGTGCGGGTGAACGTTACGAGCTCGCGATATGGAGCTCGCGAAGTTGAAGTCAGGGCCCGTGAAAAATGGACGACTTTAACTGTTAGTTGTGTGGTGCTGAAGTTCTTAGCAAAGCGGGAGGACGGACGTTCAGGCCTCAAGTGGTGTGCTGCTGCCGCTGCCGCTGCCGCCGCCGCCGTCGGTCGGGGGCAGGTGGGGACACTGCAAGCTCCACTGTCACAGGAGAACAAGTTTAGTTAGCAAGCTGCTAGCCGCCAATACGGTTTTTTGTCAGACAGGTAGCGAGAGTGAGCTGCTAATTAGCCGCCAGCTTTACTTTAGCTCGCCTGCTATTTGTTCGCCTATCTGACAGGCGTCAGATTTGAAATATTTGTGACTGAAACTCGGTCAGTAAGCCGAGCTGGAACGGAGCTCTTCGACCGGGAACTGCCAAACGAGCAACTTTTGGTCCTGTCAACTAACAGTAGTTGGAGGTGGAGGCCGTATCTATTAATATTTTGGAAACAGACGCGCGGCAGCTGCGTGTCATTTTAAATACGAATCCTGGCCAACTTGTGGGGCCATTAATATGCATACAAGTTCGGTTTTTGTGGGAACAAGAGATGTCAGATTGTTTATGGAGCGTTGTTAAAATTTTAATTTTGACTTTATGAAGTTGTGCATGACTTATTTGCATTTCTGTCAGACTGGTGATGATAGAACTCATTAAGTCTGTACTGTTCTGATCGTGCATGTAACGTTAGCTCATTTGCAAGATTTTATACATCATATATAGACTGTCGTATCTAGTCAGTGCAAGACTAGTCCCCCTTCTAGTCAGCTGCTGGAATGTTAGCCGCTGTCTGTCAGGTATTTGGATTTTCCCCTTTAGCTGCTGCAAGAACAGACCTTTACTGTCATGTTGTGCTCTGTGTTGAATTTGATTTCTTGTTGTTTATATCGCGATGTCTAACAACTATAATTTACATGGAACCATCATAATTTGACATTTAAGGCAAGACACCACAGTTGAACATGGTAACAAATAGATATCTATACTACCCCAGTTGATTAATTACAGTGCAATATGACAAATTGTTTAAATGGTATGTTTAAATATGCAAATGAGGCTTGATATAATTACATATGCACTCATGTACAAAGATTACAATTTGCAGATGTTCAGAAATCTCGTTTCATTTCGTTGACATATTAGAGTTAAAATTTACAGAGGGGATTTTGGTATCTTTTTATCACTCCATAAATCAGAAAATACTGTCAGCGGTATTAAAATGTTATATGCCCTCAGTTAAGTGATATATGAACAAGCCAAAAAAAAAACAGAATACAGATAGCAGTAAAACTCTGTAAGTGCTGCCGAAGTGAAGATTTCGGGAGCATTCGAGAAGACCGCTTTTAAAAATATGTATTGTAATTGAAATATACAGACACAGAAAGATAAAGTGTAATCAAATAAATATGCAAATGTGTAGTAATGAAGACATCTTAACACCAATATCTTAAAATTGACCAGTGCATGAAAAACAAAAAAACAATGGTTTTGCCTGTTGTGTCTTGCCTTAAGTTGACAACGACAGCTTGTCTGCATATTTTTGCATGCATGTTACATTTGTATTGGCCTGATGAGGATTGACCAACAGCATTCTATTAGTTATAACAGGATTTCTCCCCCTCCTCATTCACTTAAGGAGTAGAGTACGAATGGAGAGACTGTTGAATTATGTACCAGCATGCTTAAAATATTGAATGATGGACATATGTGAACTACCCGGGACATATTTTCCCCACCCAGTCAGTGTAGCAGTACAATAGTGTGAAAGATTCACGTTAGCACCAGACTTGTTTGTCTTTGGGTTGTCAGCTCACAGAACGCAGAAAATGATTGAACCATCAGTTGCCTGTCAGAACACGCCTGGTGGTTCTTGTGCTGAAACTGCTGCCTTTTAGTATTTACAATTATTGCATCAAGAACGTTGTTACGTTTGTAGAAAAAGTGATTTGAGTCATGAGTCTTATGCTGTACATTTTGTTCTCTGAAATGTTTTGTGCTTTTATATTGCTATAAAATGGTGAAATGGTCAGTCTATCTATCTATCTATCACATTTGTCAGGTTTGATCAGGTTGTGCCATACAACATCACAGAATTCATTGCTGCTGCTTGCTCATGTTTTTTGCTGTTGTTTTCCCACCAAAAATGTTATTTCCTGGAGGATGATGTCATTGATCTAGCATTTGTTAGTTAAATATATATTATAGATATGGGAAAAGACTAACAGGGTGGAAAAATGATAGTGTGGAAACAGGAAAAAACTGATACCTGAAATATAAGTCAGTGTCAAATTCATCTCTGTTCATAAAAATTGATATGGTTCTTTAGTATTTTCAAATTTATTAATGCATTTATGATGAGGGGATGACATTGTATAGCACATGAATGATTCATTATTTACATTGCTCTTTTATTGTTAATATCCTCTTAATCTCATTGCATGTCCTTTTAACTTTTTTGGGCCTAATATCACAGTGAAGCCAGCTGAGAGTAGCTATGAAAGAAGTTTTTGTTACTTCGTTTTAAATGCTGTCTTAAGAAAGGTATTACCCCTTAAGTGTCTTTTATCTTTCAACTTGTTCTGTATGTTGTTCATTAGTGCTTTGCTAAATGGGCTGGAATGGGAGCTGTTAAAGAACACAAGCATGGCATCTGTTGTAGCGTACCATAACTGTTCCCATGCCAGGATCTGACGAGGCCTCCGCTGCAGTATTGCATACAGACTCGTCTCCGTCTTGCCCTCAGGCCTCAGTGGGCATCCTGCCGCTACGTCTAAACTCACCTGGAAACTGCTGGCTTTATGCATTCCACCTACTTTATCATCACTAAACGACGCCATAGGCTACACACCAAATGGGGCATTGTATGGCGCTTTAGATCTTTGGTGGCTGTGTTATTAATTTTTTAAACTTTGGAGCTATACGGTGTTCAGTGTAATGAGCTGTCTTTACCGTTACACTGTTTACAGTGTTTTCTGAGGCATTAGCATTTTTTTATTTTTCCCCTCTGCTGAATTGGTTGATGAGATTTTGTCCCACATTTAGAAAAGTTAAGCCTTTCTCCAGCTGTGCAGCCCAAACATCTGTTCTCGTACATTTGTGTCGTGTGAAACCAGCATATCAGTTTCTCTCTTTTTCTGTCTGGTCGCAACAAGTGGTTTGCTTTCGGACAGATTTTATTTTGTGATGTTGAAAAACCCTGTTGTGACTTTGAATTAGCAGCAAGGCGTGTGTAGATTGAGCAGTCTGACGTGAGCAAAGAGGAGACAGCCCCTCACCTTTTGCATACCAATAGCTCATTTGGAATTCAGCGGTGGCCCTTTGCCCAGCCCTGTCTCACTGAGAGGCTTTTAATTTTTCCCCCTTGTTGAAGTGATTATTCAAATGGCTGTCCGTGAGATGAAGTTATCAGACCCCTGTTGGTAAATGGGGTCCAGGCAAGCTAAATGCATGGCTTCCCCAGCTCAGAAACTGCCCATCAGGTAACCACTCGTTGCTTCCTCCCTCCCTCTGGCAATGACATTAAATATCTGGATAAAAATGCCTTTTGCTACTTTTCTGTGTTATGCATTTTCTTATTTTACTTTTTGCAACCCTCAGTGGCTGTCAATACTGCATGTTGGTGCTTGTTAAGCATAGAAACTATTTGCAATGCTAGTGTTAAAATAATTAGTGTTTATTAGTTAAATGCAAGCAGCGTTTATTCAGACAAGCTTAATTCACAGCATCTTCTCATTTTCTTATGTATCAGGAATGTGATAGAACATATTTTCATAATCTAGTCTAGACTAGTCTTGAAAGGTTGAAAACCTAGTTAACATTTTGATTTCTCAATTTTAGTTGTTTTGAACTTGTATTGATTTGTAAATCCCAAGATTGATCTTTTAGTCTGTTTTATGTTAATGCATGAACAATTATTATTTGTAGCACGCCTCAAATTCTGTCAGTATTTTCACTGTAAGTGATGAATTAGAAGACCAAGCTTCTCAAAGAGGGTTTTACCATGAGGACTTTTAGCCTGCAAAAGCAAAGCATTTGCTCAGGATGCTAAAATGCCCTCTGAGAAGGTTCATTTTGTCACCTTTGTCAGTATTAATTGAATTATTATGCAGCCGTTTTGGGCTGTGCCTATTTTGTGTTGTCCATTTCAGGCTGTTGCAATAACGCCTTGCATACCGAGACTCTTGTTATGCCAAAAACCAATATGAAGCCTTGCTGTGGTAGTGGTGCAAGTCAGTAAGTAGCTCGGTCTTCATTAGCAAAGCTGTTCGTCACTAGAATGCAGATGAGCTATGAAGCCATTCATCTCTGATTCCAATTTGAATCTTGTTTGCAGTCATATTGTGTGAGCCCACTTTTTCATGTTCAAAAAATCTCTTTATGTGAAAGATCACTGGGGGATAATTGCACTTAAGTGAACCTCATTTAGAACTGACCAGAGCAATTACAGTAACTGCAGTTCCGGGCATTTTTGGGCCACTGGTTGCTAGTTTTGCCGTTTCAAGGCTATGATCAGATTGGAAATGGAGTGACGTTGAATAGCAGAACCATTTTGAACAAATTCATTCTCATGAATGACAATTAAAATATTTTGAGCTTTCTCAAGGTGTTACGAGGTGAGCCGAAGCCAGCACAGTTTCTTCAGGCGAAACCCTTGGGGCTTTTGGGAGCTGTTTTATTATTAATGTTATTCAGGAGCCAAATTTCGAGTTTTGCTCAGCTGGGTGCTTTAATCTATTTTTGCTGTAAATTAATGAATTTTTAAAGAGCCCCTCACTAGATATGGGTGGATATGGGAATGCTGCACTGGTTCAGAGTTTTTCAAACAACCCCCACCACCCCTGGGAAGAGGAGCGCAGATCTACTGAAGCACTACACTTTCATTTTTTATTAATGCTGAAATACACTGCCAGAGCTCTACCAGTCTCTCCATGTACAGAGAACTTTGTTAGATGTTGGTCTGTGCTGTGCTGCACTGGCAGATCCAACAGCAGTTGGAACTCCAGATATGCAGTGCAGCGGACAGATTATGTGTCATCCGCCCCCATTACCTGGCTGGAGACCCGTTCTACCTTCCAGATCAAGTTTTTCTTGAGTGCAAACGTGGCCTTGGCTGCCTTTTTGCCCTCATGCATTGGTTTGTCTAACCTCTTTCCCTATCTACTGTAGCGTTTTGTGGTTTTAGCAGGTTGCATGCAGTCGCTTTTATTAACGATGCAGCATTACCTTTTTGACTACACATGCCCTCTGTTCACCACAGGCACGTCAGTGAAATTTGTGGGGATATACCTTGGTGTACGTTCACTTCTTTCGGTATGACTGCAGAAAAATTTCTTGCTGCATTGCCTGTTTGTCCTTGGCCAAAAAGGGTGCGTCACAGTGGAATTGGAGGACTTTGTGTGTCTTATGTCTCCTAAAACTGTCGAGCAGCACAGTATCTTTCACTTAGCGGCTGGTGAAGGTAACGGAGACTGTGGATGCTGTGAGCAGGGAAAGGATTTTACCTAGATTACACAGCTTAAGTAATCATAATCAAGCTTGGATAATACCATTTAATAACCATTTTAATTACTTTAGCTTACTGCACACTCAGCTGTAGTTACAAATGCTCTTGTGGAGAAGCCCTAATAACTTGCTAAAGATGGACAATTATCCATGCTCTGTGCTCTGAGAGCAATTTTTGCCCAGTTCCCTCCATGTTTTGGTTCATTTCTCCCATATGAGTGTCTCAGTAGCCAAAGCTGTAATGCAGACATTCGTCTGATTAATAAAGCTAATTGGTTTAGCACAGTGGAAATGTTCAAGTTTTGTTTTTAGAGTTGGCTTTAAAAAATGCAGAATGGCCGACTGTTCATTTTAAATAGTATTGCATCTATTATGGTTTTCAAAACGTTTTTTGAAAGGATTTCAAGCTCTTAATGTTTCATTTTTTTTTTAGCACTAATTTGACATGGTATTATGCTAATTGGAGAATTGAATAATGCTTTAGGTCACTTTCCTGAAGCAGTGAAATTGGTTATGTTAAGCTGTGCCTAAAGAACTTTCGAGTAAATCTGAATACCGCAGTGCTGCATTTCTACATCTCCTTGAGAAATGCTCAAGTTTTAGAAATGTGTTGCATCATAAAAATGTTTGCTGGTTGCAATAAGTGTTTTGAAGGAGTACTCAATATTACTCTTGATGTGGGTAGCATGCAAATGCTTCATAGCCTTTCCAGGGAAGCAGCACCAAGTGATTTTTGCCTAGGACTAGTAAAATAATTTTATTATTATAGTTAGTGCTGTCACAGTTTTTCAATTTAGTTGAAGTGTAAACTTAACATACACTACTGTTGGTCCAGGGTCAGTGAGATTTTTTTTTTCAATGTTTTCTTTAAAAAATGTATTTTACCAATACACTAAAACAGCAATATTGTGAAATATTATTAAAATTTCAAGTAACTGATTTTATTGTAATGTATTTTACAATGTAATTCATTATTGTGATGGCAAAGCTGAATATTTAGCATCATTACCCCTGTCTTCAGTGTCAAGAATTGAAAAAAAAATATATATATATATATATATATATATATAATATATATATATATATATTAGCAATTAAAAAGTCTTTATTGCGTCTCTCTGATGCTTTACTTACTTTGCTGAACTTACTGATGCCAAACATTTGAATAGTAGTGTATATCAACAGAAATATTAATCTTTTTGGTCGGCTTAGGTGTTGTGTTTTAGAACCCACCTGGATATTATATTCAGGCTTTTTTTTTTTAATTAAAGCATGGAATTGTAACTTGAGTTTGCAGTGACCTTTGTTATCTCAAATAGTGGTGAACAGGTGATTATGTAATTATGACAGGTTCAATAACACTATTTAGCATAATCTTAGGTCAGCCTGAGCCACTCTTGTTTTTGACTGTCTCACCTGTCTTGTGATTAAAATGTGTTTACAGCATCATTACAGACCTGCTGTGGTTTGCATCAAAGGTAAAACTGGCACAGGAAGTGTTTAATGCATTTAGCACACTACCAAGCTTGGGTTACAGTGTTGGCGTTCTCTTGTGATGCTTTTCACGCAAGTTCTTTCAACCTTTTGACTCCATTGAGTAATAGTTTCTGCTGCACTAAATTCTTAAAGGGGAATGATTCCGTCATTATGCTTCAGAAAGTTCTTGAATGAAGCCAAAGTAGTGCTCGGTGAAAGTGGGGGGAATGGAGCTTTAAAATGATGTAACTGACACCAAAAGTGATTTCTCCCTCCCCTTCGAAGACCCTCGCTCCTCCTGAAGTCTCACACTGCTGCATTCAACTGGCCTCTCTCACTTAACAAACAAGAGGTCTGTGGAGAATGCCTCATGTTACTCAAATGAGTCATATTTCCTTTGGACTCGGCGCTGCTCCCTTTGCACAGCTTGAATTAACTCGACGTGGGGGAGGGGCACACTCATCCCTGCTTGACTCCAAAGCTTTCGGAGGTTTGGTCAGTCCTATTGGCCCTGTGTTGGTGTGTCAGTGATGGGACATGAGCCACACTGATCAATGGGTCTTTAGAATGCCAGATCCCTTGGTGGCTGACACCACTGACATCGGGTTGGGCCGGCTGAGTCATCGTCTCTTAAATAGGCCGACTGGAATCCTAGCCCTTGGAGTGACCCCGCCAATGGCTGCAGGAGAGGAGGAAGCTGCACCTGGTGTCTAAACTCACTTTTATGATGTTCTGTTTGTTTGTTTTTTAAGAATGCAAGCTTTAGAGGGAGTTCAGTTATATATTTGGTGAAAGTAGATCAGCATTGATAATTCAGCATTGGAAGTGTCTAGTTTTGTGGGGCTGTTGTTTTTATGTTCTCCTCCTGTGAATATTTGCAAAGGATATTGGACTAGAACAGGACAGTCTGTCCAGTAACAACTGATATGTTTGCAGTAATTTTGCTGGTGATGTACAGCAAGCAACATTGTTGGTATTGTATCATTTGCATTTGCATAAAGTTGGGGTACGCCAGATCTAACTGGACATTAATGGTGTACATTCACTTGTCGTGAAAAATGTTAGAGGTGGCATGTTCAGTTAATTTCTGTAAGGCAAGCGTTCTATTTCAGTGAATCAAGTTTTGGAATCTTATAAATCAGGGTTGGAAATTAATTAAGGTTTTTAGCAAAAATGCCCCATAAAGTCAAGACAAAGGGGCAAAAAAAGCACCTGCACTATTAAAAAACGTATTACTGCTGTCACAATTAAAATAAAATGTTAAAAAGTATATTCAAAAATTACATTTGGACTTTGCTAATACTGCATCAGATTGCTTTTTACATGCTGTTTTGTGCAGCGTTGAGCCTTATAACCAATCAAATGTGTTTCTGTGGAACTTAGGAATTCACTGGCCAATCAGAGGCGCAATCAGAGTGCACACGCTCACAAATTCCCTCATCATAAACAACACAGTGCAGATAGGATGTAAATAAAAGATTAATTTAGTAGCTTTTGGCAGTTTTTGCATAACTTGTGCAAGATTAGACTAACATCATGGACTGACCTGTTTGTCTATGAATGTGACGTACCCAAAATGAAACAAAAATGCTTTGTGTTGTTTTCTGTATTGATAATCACTTATACAATATAAAGAGCAATAATCTACTATAATGATTTTTGTCATACAGTTGCAGACTTATGAGTCACTTGTTTTTTAAAAGTGTAATCTAGATAAAACTGATATATAATACATATATCATACACTTTTTATCTAGATAAAAGTGTATTATTGACAGCAGTTCAAAATATTGATTTAATTAATTGGGTAAGTTAAGTTTTTAACATTTAAAGACAACATATACCTTATTATTTTTTATAATAGTAAGGTGATTACAAAAATTGCCCTCACAAATGTAAAAAAAAAATGACCCCTGGAACATCATTAAAAGGTTTTAGTTCAACCATACACTGCCATTCAAAAGTTTGGGTAAGTTTGTAAGATTTATTTATTGTATTTTTTTTTTTTAAGAAAGGAATACTATAATTTAGCAAGGATGCATTAAATTGTTAGAAAGTGACATTAAATAGATTTATAACAAATACAAATATATACAAATTATTTTAAATAAATGCTGTTGTTTTGAACTCCCAGTTAATCAAACAATCATAAAAAAAAAGTATTTTAAGTGTATTTTTTCAGCTATTTCAGCCAGCCCAAATGTGCCTAAACACTCTAGGGGAGGCTCGGTGTTAGAGATCTAGTTTTACATGCTTCATGTGCTGTGAGAAATTCATAAGTATTTAATGTTTTTTGGAGGGCCAGTGTGCTGATTTGTGAACTGGCTTTAAAACTGTTAAAACATGACCCCTTTGCCAAATAGCTTCAGTCAGAAAGGCTCTTGCCTTCCCCATACCTGCACTATTTGGTTTCTTGCCAGAATTGGTGAGTCACTGGAGACTGAATGACCTACTTTTAATGTCTTCAAGGAGTGCCAGAATGAGTTTTCCTTTTTTATAGAATAGAGAATAGAGTGGATAAATAAGGGTCTTAAACCCATTTTTTTGGTTCAGGGCGACGCTTATAAGCTGTGTCAGTATGTGCATCACCTCAAAGAAACTGTACAGATAAAGCAAAAACAAACATATTTTGTAACCGTTGTCTGAACATGAAATCTGAACCCATTCAGTAGTCTGCTTTTTATCAGATATTTTTTTTTATATTTTTTTTTTTTTCGGAGTCAGAAGATCATTTTGCATCTCCGGCATACAGGATTTTCGAATGCATGGTTTGGTCTGGCTACTCATGAGAGGAAATCAAAAGCTATGAAGGAAGCGCCGTACTGGGGATTTCCTAAGACCATCGTTCTCTGTTTAACTGGATGATGGGTCTTGCATTGCACAGTGAGGCTTCGGGTAAAAGACATGACATTGGCGACGTGACAGTAAGTCATACAGTAAAAAAAAAATACAGCTTGCAAAATCGATTCTGCTCTTATTTAAGCTTGAAATAACACTCCCCTTCTTAAATGGTACTTTGAACCACTAATTGCTGTATCCAGGATTTGTTGTCTTGCTTTGAATCAGAGACAAATTTGAACTGAACGTGGCTTCTTGCCTGCTTTACCCCCTTTATAAGCCTTTGATGTCATCTGCTGTGAACCTTGCAGCTTCATCTGACACGAGCAGTCGTGCACAGACCAATCTTCCTGAACCCCTAGTATGGCCGCTCCGGGGAGTGTGTTTATTCATTTAGTCTGATGCCTTTAAATACGGTTTGATACCTCCACATCCCCGTCTTGATTTACTATCCCATTAACATGCAAAAGAGTATGTTGCTTGTAAAAGCTGCTGTGCAGTAGGGGGTAGCAGACTTTTTCCGAGGGTGCTTAATGGCCGAACATTGTGACCATACATACTCTGTGCTAGCTGCATTTTTTTAAAAAGAGTTATTTTATTTAAAAGCTGTATTTAAAAGCCTACAAGACAGCAGTGTGAAGGTTGCAAATAGCGTTTGCAAATTATGGTATTTTTGCCTGTCATTCAGTTTTTGCCTTTGAACTTTAAGTTTAGATGGCAGGCTTTGAAATCTTTCACTCAGTTGTCTCAGTTCAGGGTGCCTGGTGGTAAGCATGCTGTGAGTTCAGTAAGGCTGATGCCCAGTCAGTTCAGATTGTGCTGTATTTCAGTCTTGTTATTTCTATACAATAGAAGGTGAGTCAGTTTGAAATTGTGATTTCTTTTTATGGTGACTATGAGTTGACTATAAATCCAAGAGCTCTTTTAATCGGAACCTGACAGTCGAAATCAGCACCGTAAACTTAGCCTCTATGTTAAGACAGTGTCTTAAGAACTAGTCTGACCCACTAGCAGTTAGACAAAGGGTAACCATGGGTCTTATGGATTCAATATCTTTGGATTCAACTTACACTAATCTACATTTTTGTAACTGAATTAAAAAAAAAAAGACCAGTCTTAAAGAAAAAAGCTGACTAACTTTTAAGACTAGTCTTAATCTTTTATGCAACCGGTTCATGATGTAGTTGTTGTGGAGTAGAAACTTAAGTAGGGCCTGAATATTGCTAGAATGTCATGGAATTTGTCAAAGTTGAATTAATTAATCAAAAGTAGGTCATTACACTTAAATCAAACCACAATATGGACTAGTATCTGTAAATATTAAGCCGCAAAAATACCATTTAAATGTGAATCCTGCATATTCTGCGTGTCTCTGTGTTAATGAATGGCGCATACGTGCGGTTTTGTTTACTACACACATACTGAAGTGACTTCAGTGTCTGTCGTCTCACTAAATGAGGACATAAATGCATAAACAACATTTCCAGAACTGCACTGAGAGTCACTTCATGAGCATTTGACCGTTCCATTTGAGTAAAACTAGCGTCATGTCATATACACACAGAACTGTAGTCACGGCAACCCGGCAAAATAAAAGTCTGGTTTAACTTTATGTCAGTGATATATATTACTATTGTTCAGTAGAATTTACATAGCCTACTACTACTAAAATGAAACATTATTTTTCAGGGTATAATCACACAACATTTCTTCCATGTTTTAATTTTAATGGTAAATCCCCTTAGTTTGCCAAAAAATAAAGTTTGCTTAAATTTCAATTATTAAAATACAAATTAAACGAATGTTTTATGCTATAATTTGATAACCAGAAAATTTTAAATACACAGCACAGAATTTTTTTTGTGGGGGAAAAACATTTCATAAGGCTGTTTTAAGAATAAATGTAAATAAATTAAGTATGCATTCAAATAATTAGACATGCTAAAACACAGAATTTGATGATAAAATGTGGTGAGAAAAAATAAAACACCTCAACATGTAATTTTTGTTCAACTTTTAATAAATTGATGTGAAATTGTATGTTTCATTATTTTAATTAATTAAAATGCTTTTTGATGAATAAAAATGGACTTAACCATTAGAAAGGAATCAAGAAAAATTAAAACAGAAAAAACGGAATTTGGAAAAAAATAAACCGGATTTCATAGGGCCCTACTTAGAATCAACCAATTGTGAATTTCTGTGCAATACTGATAAGCCAATTAAAATTCTGTACTATTTTGTCTAAATAGACAAGCAGACAAATAATAAAAAATGCACTACGTTCAGTTAGGCTCAGTAAGTTTTTTTTTTTTTTTTTATTAATTAATTAATTAGTAAATAATGTTTGTAAATTTAAAATCCGTAATGTGGTGAATTTTAAATTAAATGATTATTATTATTATTATTATTATTATTATTATAAATTAAAACAACTTGTTTTTTGTTGTAATGTATTTTAAAACTTTAAAACTCAGTTTTCAGCAGCCATTACTCCAGTCTTCAGTGTCACGTGATCCTTCATAAATAATTCTAATATGCTGATTTGATGCTCAAGCAACATGTATTGTTATTAAAAACAGTGCTAAATATTTTAATGGAAACTCTAATGCATTCTTTTTTCAGGATTTTTTTTAAATAAATAAAATTAAAAAATATTGTTTGAAATATTTTTTTGTAACCATTATACATTCATTTTTAATTTTTTTAATCAATTTAATGCATCTTTGCTGAATTAAAACATTAATTTCCGAATCCAAATTTTGTTGAAACCAACAGCAGAGTGAACAGCATTTCTGATATTTTGGAAGTTGTTGAAAGCCACGTTTTTGAAAGTCAACTAAATGACAAGGACGCATGACATTGGCAAAGTATAATCAATTGCTAACTTTTCAACTTGTTTCTTAGTGGTGAATAACATACAAACATTTGCCTCAAAGCTTCTCTGTTCGTGAAATTTTTAAAGTACCATAACTTTTGAGTGCTGGAAGTGCTTTTGAGATGTCAATACTAATATATGGCTCCTGGTGTCTGATAATGGCAGGTCAGCAGTTTGCACTAGAAATCCTCTGTTCTGAATGAGTCATGCTGCTTGCCACATGACGTGTGACTTCTGCCAAGTGAGTCATCCGAAACGAGCAGTTCACAGACATAGACGGCCATACGAATCAAATCTTCTACGGCTTAGAGATGGACAAAATTTTGGCTAGCTAGTGATTTCAGGCACTATTTGCTTTAGTGTCCCGACTGATTTGTAATTGGATGAGGTAGATAGGAAGTAGGTAGGAGCTGTATTTGTTTGCCTATTGACTTCATACTGCAGAAAATAGCTGCCCCGGGGTGTTTTACCAAGATGGCCGTTGAGTGAACTGTCTTTTATAGTAGTCACGTTTTCTGATGTAACTGAGGTTGGAGGTGTCATTAAGATTCTCTTTGCTGCCATTTGTGATGGTGCTTCTCATGGAAACGTTGATAGAAATCTAAAGTGAGATGTCAAGAGACCTCTTATTTCATTCACACCAGCCGAACTTAAATTGAGTTTGCCCACTCTGATGTCTTAGTGCTGGCAAGATTTTTCTGGGTTTGTTGAATTGCACAATAACAAATTGCAGTTGCATATTTGCACATATGTTTACATAAGATATATGAGTTGTTTTTAAAACAGCTTGAAGCATAATCTGAGGCTTTTAATCAGGGACAGTGTAAAATCTGTTCTAATGTTTTTTGGAAAAAAGGTTGTTAGTTTTTTATAACATTGTTATTTTCAGTAGGCTTTTGGAGTATTTGAAGATAAAAGTAAAACAGTAGTATGTTGCTGGTGTAGTAAACAAAGATATAAACATCTCATTATCAGCTAAGTGAAAAGTCATTTGAGATATTTAAAAATGTCAGGACTGACTGATTTATTTGAACTGCATCTGTCGGTGGACTCTGATTTGGCATCTACACACCAGCCTCACAGCTCACCAAAATAGCAGACATCACTATTCAGCCTCCACCAGACAGTTTTTGTTCACTTCTTGTAGGATGTTCGCTCTTGTTATAATTATAATATTATAATATTAATTAATATTAATTAATAATAAATTAATATTATTTAATATTATTTAATATTATTATAAATTAATTAATAATTAATTAATATTATTATTAATATTAGGTTAAAAACTGAAATAAAATAGATTTTGAATAGCAGTAGTAATAATATTAGTAAAACTTCTACAGATTGGTTTAACAATACAATTGTTAACATCTTTAATAATTAATAATATTATTAATAGTATTATGAATTAATAATAATAATTATTATAATTATTAGTGTTCATTATTATTATCATTATTATTGTTATTAAGAAAGTGTTCAGTTAAAGAAGTCTCTAAAAAGTTGGCCATGTTCTTAATAATAATTTATTAATCGTAATAATAATAATGAAAATTGTTGTAATAATGTTGTTGTTTTTGTTGTTGTTGTTGTTGTTGTTATAGAAAAATTTGGTGTTAAAACAGTCTATAGAAATGTGTGCCAGCTAATAATAATAATAATAATAATAATAATAATAATTATTATTATTATTATTATTATTATTGTTGTTGTTTAATATTATTGTTTATTACTACTACTAATATTACTATTAATAAATGCATACTTCACCCTTATTTGGTGCATTCTTGGACAAAAAAACAAACAAAAAATTAATAGAGGATAAAAACAAAGAAAAATATTATTATTACTACTACTACTACTACTACTAATAATAATAATATACTTATCTGCAGACTTTTTTTTTACAGATACTTAATTAATAATACTATTATTAATAATATCAATAATTAATAATACAATCTAAGATGTTTGCCATGTTATTAATAATCATTTTTAATATTTTTTAATTGAAATTAATTAATTGTAATTAATTTTAATTAATTAATAATAATAATAATAAATTTTTAATAATGGAAATTGTTAATACTATAAATAATGTTATTATTATTAAGATAAGTTTGGTGTTAAAAAATTCTATAAAAAGTGTGCCAGCTAACAATAATAATAATAATAAATGTATTATTATTATTATTATTATTATTATTTGTTGTTGTTGTTGTTTAATATTATTGTTTAGTACTACTACTACTACTACTACTACTACTACTACTAATAATAATAATAATAATTTATTTTTTGGTCCTGGGTTGGTCTGTGAGGTTTTTAATGCACAAACTTTAGTTTACCAGCTCAGATCTGCAACCACGAAGCTCTCCCTTCCTGGTTTTATTGACTTATTTGAAAACACTTCATGGGGCTGTGTGTTATTGACCTGCCATGATTCATTGTTCTCTTTTGTTTTTTACCTGTGATGATTGTGTTGTTGCAGATGTTGGATTGGTTTGGTGAGTGAGGCCCCTTTAAGTTCCTGCCTTGTTATGCCGCTCTATCTGGGCCCTGAGCTGAAGCTCTTGCTGTCAAATGAGTGAAGCCTGGCAGAGGCAGCCACTGGGAGTTTTGATTTATCTCCACTCACACTGTTCTGGAGCAGACATGCAAATCCAACGAAATGAGTGCAGCCCGTTTCGTGTCGAAGCTAAGAAAGCGTTCACGAATATTAAGTGGAGAGGAAATAAAGGTGAGCTTCAGACAGATTTGTGAAATAAAATAGGGGGAAAATGTGGAATTAGATGGAAGTGTACTAAGACGTGGTTCCTAACAGGATTTCATCCACGTTCAAATCAAGTATTAATTAATTAACTGGATTTCCTGCTTAGTGTTTCTCTTATGGTGTTATAGTGCTCAAGGGGAAAGCTGTTAATGGTTTGGGTAATTGAGTATTAAACTAGAATAAACAAAGCTGGCACAGAGTGCTGAAAGTAAGCTGCTATTATGTTCTGGTTTAGTTGTTTTAGTATTAAGCTAGCATAGCCGACTCTGTATTTTGGTTAATGTACATTATGTACTAGATTTACAGTAAATGCTAGATTACAATTTGGACTGTAAAAAAAAAACATTTGTGTACAAATGCACTGTAGAAATGCTTAAAGTGATGTTTCTGTGAACTAAAAGAGGGGTTAATTGTATGCCTGGAGCTCTTCTTATAGTTCAACTAAATGATCTTCCAAATCAATGAAAAATGCATCAGACATCATTCGCAAGGCCTTAATACTCTGAGGATTTGAAGATACTGTTTGATGAGCTTCTTACATCGATTCACAGTAAATCAGCGCATTAAGTGTCTTTGACTGGTATTGCTTTTTTTTCCATGGCTTAGACTTAAGCGGTAGTTCACGCCGAGATTTCAAAGCGTTTATTACCTCCTGAGCTGGTAAATGAGCTAGCAGGCCATCTGCATTTCCCCCAGAACAGCTGTTTGGCTGAATTGTGTAATGCCATTTTGGACGCAGTGAACTCAGTTAACAATTTAAGCTATTCTTTAATCCAACTTGTAGTAGTATTGTCGTGCATAGTTTATGTCTGTCTTGCGTTAACCCTAATGTCAGCGTAGCATGGTGTCGCAGCGTTGTCCATTATAAGTTGCAGGCTTCGGTGTAACATGATGATCATAATAGTTGCAAATCATGTCTTGGGTGCTGTATCAAAACATTTTCAGTAATGCGTGGATAGAATTAAGGTTACTGGGTCAAATTGGGTTACGTTTACACTACTGGTCAAAAGTTTTTGAACAGTAAGATTTTAAATGTGTTTTTTAAAGAAGACTCTTCTGCTCACCAAACCTGCATTTAAATACAGGAAAAGCAATAATATTGTGGAGTATTTTTACTATTTAAAAGAACTGCTTTCTGTTTGAATACATTTTAAAATGTAGTTTATTTCTGTGGTCAAAGCTAAATTTTAAGTATCATTACTCCACACTTCAGTGTCAATATTTAAAACAGTGTATTTTTTTTTTTTCATTTCAGGATTCGTGGAACAGAAAGATCCAAAGATCAGCATTTATCTGAAATAAAAAGATTTTGTAACATTATACACTATACCATTCAAAAGCTTGGAGTCAGTATGATTTTTTTTTTTTTTTTTTAATACTTTTATTTAGCAGAGATGCTTTAAATTGATCAAAAGTTACGATAAAGACATTTATAATGTTACAGAACATTTCTATTTTGGGTAAATGCTGTTCTTCTGAACTTTCTATTCATCAAAGAAACCTGAAAAAATTCTACTCAACTGTTTTCAACATAATAATAATAAATGTTTTTTGAGCAGCAAATCAAAATGTTAGAATGATTTCTGAAGGATCATGTGACTGGAGTAATGATGCTAATTCAGCTTTGAAATCACAGGAATAAATTACATTTTAAAATATATTCAAATAGCAGTTCTTTTAATTAGTAAAAATATTTCAGAATGTTACTGTTCTTGCTGTACTTTGGATCAAATAAATACATTTCTTTCATACAAAATCTTTCTGTTCAAAACTTTTGACTGGTAGTGTATAAATGTTGTCATTATTACACTTGCAAATTATTAAATGAAAGTCTAAGTTAGAAAAATCCTAAATTGAGGTTGTGGTCTCAGACTCTTCTCAGACCCACTGTGCTTATATTTTATATATGTTGTTGTATATTGTTTTAAGCCATTGGATGATGATCTTGAGGTTCCATGATGCCGTATTGGTGCTGTATCTGCCGACCAGTTTAGCTGATTACTTTCCTGTTAGCTGGCAATTGTGTTTTCTTGCAGGAAACATGTCAATAGCAGTCATAGGGAGCAGACAGGCGGTGCTTCTTATTCATTCCCTCTTTGAGGAGGCCAAGGTCAGTCGCTGCGTCTAGGTGAATGTTTTGGATGAACATCTCCTTTAACCCACGAAAGCTCGAGATTTTTAGATTCATGCCACAAATTAGTGAAAGGAAATGAGTCACTGCTACTGCATCCTGCCCCAACAATATCCTGTTGATATGTGATGTGTGAGTGAGAGAGGTGTGTCTGCCTGTAGTCCCTTTATCCTTAGACACATCATCTGTTTGTAAAGGAATTAAAACACAATTCCGTTCTTTAATGAGGAGCTGAGTTAATATCTGATGTATCTTAATGTTATGCCCTAGGCTTAAGGTTTTGAAGGGGGACTCAGCATTAATAAAATGTGACTCTTAGCAGCTTTGATGCAGCTGTGAATATTCAACTGCTAAATAGACAGATCAGTGACACTTGTGGTCATTTTGTCAACTGGCTTTTCTTGTCCTCACTGCAGAATAACTGCAACCAGGGTATTAAAATTAACACGCCGTAAGCACCAGATGTGAATAAAAATTGGTTTTGGCAGGGAAACGCAACAGTGGCAAGTAACTTTAAAAAGGACTGCATCATACTACATGTCATTCATTTAAATTTACAGCCTAGCTTGAATTATTATTTGAATATATTTTAAAATGTAATTTATTCCTGTGATTTCCAAGCTAAATTTTTAGCATTGTCACTCCGGTCACATGATCCTTTAGAAATCATTCTAATATTCTGATTTGCTGCTCAAAAACATTATGTTCAAAACATCTGAGTAGAATCTTTTCAGGTTTCTTTGAATAGAAAGTTCAGAAGAACAGCATTTATCTAAAATAGAAATCTGTTGTAACATTTATAAATGTCTTTATCATCACTTTTGCTAAATAAAATAATTTCTATAAATTCTTTCCAAGCTTTTGAATGGTATAGTGTATAATGTTACAAAAGTTTTTTTATTTCAGATATATGCTGATCTTTCTTTTAATCAAAGAATTCTGAAAAAAATTGTATTCAACTGTTTTAAATATTGATAATAATAAAAAGTTTCTTGAACAGCAAATCAGCATTTTAGAATAATTTCTGAAGGGTCATGTGACACTTAAGCAGTAATGAATTACATTTTAAAATATATTCAAATAGAAAGCAGTTATTTTAAAGAGTGAAAATATTTCACGCTATTACTGCTTTTGCTGTATTTTGGATCAACTAAATGCAGGCTTGGTGAGCAGAATTAGTGAGCTTTTTTTTTTTTCTTTTTTTTTTTTTTGAGTAATATTTATGCCAATTTCCGTTTACTCGTCATTACCATTTGCAACTCTACCCAACATACCCTGAGAGTTTTATACATGTGATAACATTCTCAGGTAATCACTGTGGATGCCCTATGCTAAGACTTGGCCTGTGTCGTGCATTACGAGTTTCCATGCACAACTAAACTTTCCCTTTCTGAGGACATCTCATACTGCAGCTTTTGCTGCTTTGTCATGCTTGAGTTCCTCTTTCAGTCTAAACGTCTGCTTCTGCCTCTACTGCAGAGCTGAAGCCAGAGTGGGCACTCCAACCTTGGTGTAACATGACCTTATGTGGAGTCCCCCCAGTCAGCAAGGTGCTGTCTCAGAGAACTTACCCCCGTTGCCCTGTTGCTCTCCATGGATCATTTTACATCCTAATTAGGTGATGGTTAGATGGGGATGTCAGGCGACGTATGGTCTTGGATGTGCTTTCCTGTAGTAATAAATGAATCGGTGTCAGTCAGCCAAATTTAGGGTTTTGCCTCTGCCGTTATTAGTTACTGGATTTGATTGACAGTCCTAAATAGTAGTTTATAAAAGCTGGTCAGTGGGGATTTTTAACCAAAGCAACCTCATTAACTAATTAATTAGCTCATCTTACTTTTAGCTGACTTTTATTGTATTAAATTAAAAAAACATCACCTATATTATATTATGTTCTACAAATCCTATATTGTTATTAGATATTGAAACTGATACTTTTCCTTTGTAATGGGAAACATAAACACCTCCTCATTTTATTACATTGAAAGACTTTTTATTAACTGTATGTAAACAACTTGCCCTTGATGAATAATGAAAAGGCTATATACTCTCACCCATAAAGTATATGGTTGGGTGGGTTTCTTAGTCATTGGGAACATCAAAGCTGGTCCTGTGAAGTGTTTGTTTAACAGCACGCAGAATTTGCTATTGTTTGTTGCAAGCATGTACTGTACAGCCGACAGAACTAAAACCAGCCTTCAGATGTTAGTATGAGCATGACTTGGTTCGGACTCTCTATATATGGCATCATTCAGAGGAATTTATGACTGGGTGTAACTATAAAGCTGCGTGACCAGGAATCCCTGGTCAAATTCCTCTGCAGGTCCATCCAGTTGATTCCTTCCCTGTCACCTGCTTCTGGCATATTTCATTAATTTGTTCTGTACCCTTTTGTGTGCATCTTAACGTGTCCCATTACCTCAACATGTTCCCCTTACCTCATATAACATGCCTCCTTTCCTGCATTGTCTTTGAAAAGCAATGGGTAAGCAGGAACATCAACAAAAGATGAAACTACTGACCTGTGACTTAATCCTGTAATCTCTAGTGTGCCGCCACGTTGTGCAACCACAGATTCCGATGCATTATCATTCTGGGAAAGGGTAAGTCTTTATAGTGGGTGGCTGCTTTTGAACAGTAAGTGTTGCTCTTTGAATTGGTTGTCGGTACGACTCTGAGGGTTTTCCCTAGATGCTTAAAATAGGTGGTAGGTTTTTTATTGGTAGTGTGTTGCACTTCAAACACATCATTTGGCTCAGTTTTATGCACTCTATGAGTGTGTATTTGTAGGAATAGAGAAATGCCAATATCAGGCAATATTATTCTGAACACTGAACTTTGACATTTTTAGCCTGTTTTTTTTGACCCTTGCAAACTTGCTGAGAATAACAAGCTTCGTCAAGGCTTGAGAAGGTTGCATCTGTTATACTAAAGCACGTGGGTTTGAAATCACCAACTTTAGTCCATATTTTCATCAGCCTTCACTGGTATTCCCCCTCTGACTCATGTTGTCTCAGTTCTTCATTTCCTAAGGGATTAGCCCCTCTGTGACACATCACGCACAGCGCGCTCGCAACCTCAGATCTGCGAAGCATTTTTGTTTCTGCATGCGTTCGGGTTGATATCTGCATTATTGCTCTATTTTAATTTTCAAATGTGACTTATTGATGCACCAAGGTGCGGATTCATAATTACTGTACATTGTTGTTGACGCAGATTATGTAGCTTTCTTCTCTCTGTCGTTCTGCCACATTTTTTTGTCTGCGCCATTGTGTGCGAGTTCTAATGCGACTCTGCGCCTGCCGGAAGGTAATGTGTTTCTTTTTGAGGAGGGTGCTGGAATGACAGCCAAGAGAAAGGGGGGGTTGTTGCAGTAAAAAGCTGCAAAATGACTGTAGGTGTCAAAGAGTCACATTTTAACAGTTAATGATGCAGCAGCAGCCAGCTCTGCCAGGCAATAAACTCTTTAATATGTTGTTAATTACTTCTGAGAGATTGGATATTGATTGAAAAGCAAAACGGGTTTAATTATAACCCAAGTGTTAATGTCATCCCAAGTGTTGACAATTTTAGGCCTACGTGAGATGAACTTGAAATGGCTGAAGCCATTCAGTCCTTTTATTTCAGCTTGTTTATTTGCTCTTTGTGACTAAATAGTTAAAGTGTGAGCAGATAGTTTGCGACAAACTCTCAGAATGTTCTGAAGGAATTTATTTTGTAATTGCAAAAGAAATAACGTTGATTTTTAGTATATCTGTAGTAGAGCAATTAATTTGAATTTAGTTCATGCGAACGTGATTGTCTCTCATTTTTTTTTTTTTTTTAATAATGGTAGTGAGCATTGGCTTGTGTCTGCTGCTGCTCTGAGGTCCCATTGTGCTGTCTGCTGCAGAGAGTCGAAGAGCTTAGCATTTAATTGCCAAGGAAAGGAACAGGGAATTCTGATGAGAAAGGGGGCTTTCAAGAATGCCAGGGACAAATGATTATTTTGCCAGAGCCTTAAGTGCTTTATTTGAGATTCAACAGTGGGCTCTGGCGAATGGCTGCCAGGCTGGCACTGGTCGACGCTTCTCAGGGGAGAATATGTGTTAATATGGGGGCCGCGGGCTCACAAAGCAGTGTAATTGGGTTCGCATGGTTGGTGTCAGGGCAGCGGCAGTGCTTCGTACACAAAGGGCACCTCCCAGCCTAGCTGCCAGGGACACAGAGACAATCCCCCTCCTGATCAGGGTTGTAATTCACTGGAAGGGCTTATTGAATTACTGGAATGCTGAGCGTCATTTTGTAAGGGCCCGCAGATTGCACAATGAGCCGAAGGCCTTGTGTTTGTCAGCGTGTGCAGCTCTTAGCCGCCCGGCTCTGAAAAGCACTGCGAGTGGTGGCAGACTGCTGAGAAAATCTCTCTAATATCCCCAAATGGCATAATTACTCTTGCATAAATTCAAATTCCTTCCTCCCTTTTCAGTAATTATTTGAGTGTATCTGCATCAGAGGTTACAAAGCCTGTTGTCTCTGCTTTTAACCCCATGTGACATCCTGCAGCTGATTAGCCTGTAAGGATTTTTTTCTGCTCTCTCAGTAGGCACTAGTGCAATGTCTGCAGCTGGAGGCTGATATGCGATTCAGTCGTAAAGGAGAAAATTGTTTGTTGTATCTTTTTGTTCTTTACATTCTACATCCAGCAATCTGACGTCTGTTCAGAATAGTTATATTGCAAGAGTGAAGGTTGCACTGCAAATAAGCATTATTTGGCACTCTCATGGACTAATGTTTTAGTCATGATGTGCTTTTGTTGTTTTTGTATTAATTTCCCCAGTGAATTTATAGATGTTTGCCATTTCATCTTTGTTAATAGGCAGAATTAAGCCAAAATCCAACTATTACCAGATATCAGCTTCTTTGGTTATGGAAGTTGTTTCTCAGGAATTTTAATAAAAGTGTTATAAGCCATGATCTAAACCAAACATCTACAAGGTGAATCACAACATTGCAAATGTTGATTTGAAATGTAAAAAAAATGAATAAAACCAGACAAAAAGACATGTACAAGGTCTGGCTAAAAGAATTAATCCAAATTAGATGGCTATTATTGACCTCAATTGCCCTGTCAAAATCCAGCTAATACCAGATGTCAGCTTCTTTGGTTATGTAAGTTTTTTTTTTTCTCAGGAATTTTAATAAGTGTTATAAGCCATGATCTAAACCAAACAGCTACAAGGTGAATCACAACATTGCAAATGTTGATTTGAAATTAAAAAAAATGAATAAAACCAGACAAAAAGACATATACAAGGTCTGGCTAAAATAATTAATCAAAATTAGATAGTTATTATTGACCTCAATTGCCCTGTCAAACTCAGATGGCGCAAAAGTTCACGTCACAAAATAAATCACACTCATTTGACTAGGAATGCACGATATTGGGTTTTTGCCGACATCCAACATGCTGATACTTTTCAACTCATTTTGGCCGATAGCGGATGCTGATACCGATGTATTTCCTTTTGTTTGGAAACAACAAGTCTCTCCTGTGTGGAAATTAGGGCTGGGTGATATGGCAAAAAATTAAAATCTCTTTAAAAAAAGAATCTCAAAAGCCAAGGTAATTCAAATTTAAAATGACTGAAAGTCATTGAAACACTGAAACACCACTATAAATCTTCTGTAAAATAATGAACAGCAGCTTTCAGCCTGTCTCCATGATGCAAACATGAAACATCAGACATACAGTAGTAGTTGCTTCATAGGTTTTTTTTTATTTATTTGATTGCGCTGCTTTTCCGTTGTTTTTTTCTATGTAAACACGGACGCGTTTGACACTAGTGCTCATGTCTCTTGCAGCGTCCCATGCATGAAACAGCATTCTGAAAACGCAGCGCTTAAGTTAAAAGAAGTTCACTCCTACATTCTTGCATGTTGTTCCTATTCCACTGCCCGCGTCGCATCTTTGTCAACACAAAAGCACATTGTGTGAATGGCGCCTATGATACGAGTGCATCACACGTGAACGGTTAACGCGCCGACGTGCAGTTGGATCGTTCTTTTCTCTTTACTGTTATCATTGGCGTATTGTCAAAGTGTCTATTCCTCGATTTCTAAAAAATAAAATCATCGCAAATCATTTAATTCAAATTAATTGATAAAATCGGAAAAAAATCACCCAGTCACATAATTATTTTTTTTTAATTCATGTAAGCTTCTGACCTTGAAATCAAAACATATTCATGCCAATTACTGCTTTATTTAAATATTTGTCTAAATATTATTTGGGTGTTTTACTTTCATTTTATTAGAAGGCCAACAGCGCCCCCCGCCCCTACGGGGGAGGCTGCCGCTGCTGCCACTGCACGTGCTATTACTGTTTACTCTACCACACCCAATGTGTCATTCTGTAGATACATTCTCAGGTTAAAAGCACTGATCCAGAACTTTGCTTCAAAAATGAGTCACACTGCTGATGTGATCTAATCACACCCTGAGCACATGTGAGTTAACCTATTCCTCTTATCAGCAAAACATATCGGCATAATTTTACGTATCAGGGGTGATGCCAATGTTTACATTTAAAGCCATTATTGGCCAATTCCAATATTGGTCCTAGAGTATCGTGCATCCCTACATTTGACCCATACTGGAGGGCATGAGGTAGGGGCGGGAAGTATGACCAAAATCTTACTGATTCGATTTTCGAAGAATGTAGGTGTAAGTAATTAACAAAATTACAAATATAATAAAACAAAGACACAAATGAGATAATCAGTGTTTTTAGGCACAGTAGGTCTATTAGCACACAAGTAAGAGATAATACAGAAAGTAATTAAAATGTACAAGTAACATACTGCATAGTCTTCACTGTATGAGTTAAACATCAAAAAAATCAGTGAGTGATTTTTCTCTTTTGCTTTTGTTGTTTGATTAACATTAGAGATACAGGCAGTGCCAGGAATATTAGCCTGCTGTCACTTTAAGAGCTGTATGGTTCCAATTTATTGGTACACAGGCATTTTTTTTTTTTAATTAAAAAAAAGCTTTTTTTAAGTTAAGACAAACTGTTCATGTATTCTTACATAACAAATAGTAGAGCATTCATATGGAAATATCTAATGATAATTTGTCTAAAAATGAAGATGATACATAAAACTGTTGATTTAGTGTTAGTACTGGGTGCAAAAACAATACATTTTATGTTTAATGCAGAATGTGTACAAATATACTTGTTTTTTTGAAGTAAGACACTAATAGGACGTTCACAGTGCTTGAAGTTCTTTCAACGTGATTTTTATGTATTTTTTTTTTTTTTTGTTCAGTACTATGATTGGTAGACCATTCTTTGCAGAGTCATGGTAATTGTAGTTGTAAAATATTTTATTATTTTTTTTTAATGTCCAGGAATTCCACTGTTAACCACAATTGTTTAAAATATAAGTTGAGATAACACAGGCTGACGGCTTCAGCAAAAGCATATGCCATCGATTTGAAAACCTCATAACATAGTAGGTTTGTCTTTTGTGATTTTTAAGTTATTGTTAAAAGTCACTTTCCCCTATGGAGGTAAATTGGAATTTTCAGTAATTCAAAATGACAATTCATGGTTAAACAGCCAGTTATCTTGGAAGTAGCTTACCACAGAGTACTGAGCTAGCACGTATGGTATGATATTCATGCTTTAATTCCAATTAATATAGTCAATTCCAAATAATATAGATCATGTTTAGGACAACAGTGACTTGGACTTGGCAGAAACAGAAGCTACCAGCAGCTAAGATATATATCAAGTGTGAGTCTGTGTATTCATTATGTTATAAAACTACAGTGTTACCTTACCTTATCCTGTCACTGTTAGTACGATATTTGAAACACTATGCCATTTCTATGTATGCAAAGTAGTGTATGTGGTACTTCTGCATTTAAAAAGTGCAGTTTTCTCATAGCGTTCACAAGAGAAGCCAGATGATGCTGCATTGTCATATATATATTATTTAAAATTGATTAGCTTTTTTTGTAGAACTCACTATCAGGTTTTTTTTTACATTTGGTAACTGACATTTTTTTTTTGGTTGACGCATTCTCTGTGTATGGGTGCATCAGGTTTGAAATACTTAGGTGGAAATTCAGTGTCCATTTGTCTTAGCTGCATTCCTGGCCCTCGGGGCATTTTAAAATCCTGCGGCTTTTACGTTAACCTACCATTAACACTGTGCTACATTTATGATTATCAGCTGCTGGGATGCGTGCAGCTCTCCATTTCTCTCCAGCCAGAGTGGCACTTTGCTGTGACTGGCAGATTAATTATGGAGTACATGCATGCGTCGCCTGTAGACGGCTGAGCCGGGGAGGTGGGAATCTGCCCTCATGTAAAGCAATGAGACTGGCGCTCGGAGGACACAGCACCCCGGCCAATGTGTATCTGCCAGACCTCGTTACTGGAACAGGGCTCCTCCGACGCCTCAGATCTCCCGGTCTGCTCGCTCGCGCTGCCTTAAAGGAGTCTCTTTCTGGCAGACCCGAGATCAGCGCTGGCATCCGACAGGCCAGGATGAGCGGCGGTCTCACTGTGACAAGCCCTGATCTGCTGCAGGCTGTAATAAGCTGAACAATGCGCTCGGCTGGCAGTGCGCGCAGCGGAGCGATAATTGACACATCCTAAAAATGCGAGTAACGACTGGGTTATTAATGCTCTCATCCTGGGGGTGGTTTCAATGCAACCATTAAGCCTTTAATGGAGAGGGAAGACTGACATTTAAAAGCTGTTGCTGTTACCTACTTTTCCATTTAATGAAGATGAGTCTTCAGGCCGGCCGCAGCGAACAATTACAGCACTCGACACTCGGGCGCAACAATGAGCCATTGCTATTTTAGTTATTCTTGTTTTCAAAAATAACTCGAGAGGAGTGCCTGGGGCGTTGGAAAAAGTGAGGAATCTCCTTTTTACTCCGGGGCAGGTGAGTGTGTTTCCCACCCCTCCCTGTTTTCCCTTTCATGATCGCTAAGACAACACAAGCCTTTCTGCACGGCGTAATAATGTTGTTGATATGGAAGACATGGCCAGAGTTTCGGTTAGGAGTAGAAAAGCCAAGGGCTTGTTACTAGGTTACATCACTGTTGTTGTTGTGAAGCGGTGTGCCAGGTCTTCAGGCACTGTGGAAGGAGCTCACAGAGAGTGATTCCCCTCTGCCGAAGCCAAGTTACCATCCCCCCCGACGGGGCCTTCTCCACCACAAGTCTGCTTACTAATCCACACATCCATGTACACACACGAGTTTGCTCGCGTTTGTTCCGTAAAGTAAATATTTATTGTTCACGCTTTAACTCGTAGAAACGGCGTCTGAGAGAGCATACGGCGTGCTAAAGCAATTAACGTTCTCTTTTAACACTCTGATCGGATGATATCGAGTTTTTGGAAGGAGATTACTCCCCAGTAATTGTCGTCTTTGAATTACTGTAGGATCGTATTTGCCTTTGTATAGTTTACCTTGAGAATTCTCAAGTCTTTCTAATGCAATCCATTAGGCTATGAATATTAACGCTCAGAGCATTTGCACATTTGTGAGATGTCACTGAACCGCTCTCATTGTTTCAACATGGCCTTATAAGTAAAATCTACCTTTTGCATATACTTTGCATTACAGAATGGTTTTCTTGATTTTTATATATATATATATATATATATATATTATAGTTTATTACATAGTCAAACCAACATTTTTTCAAACACCTTCAACATTTATCACAGTTTATTCGCTGTAGTTAAACTGTGTCAGAACAAATTCATCTTGATAATGTCAAATAACTTTGATAGAAAGGTATGTAACAAAACATGGTCAGGTCAAAGTGTCAAATGAAATTTTTGGTCCCAAATTTGTATAAATTTTACTGGTAGTCCACTCTATGAAGAATTTGTGAGTATGTCACAGTTTACTTAATTAATGTAAGTGAGGATAGCAAAATAAACTATAGTGTCCTACACCCACTAGTAGTAAAAAAAAAAATCAAACATTTCATCTGATGGCTCAATAATGTTTGGTTTGATTGTAAAACGTTCAGTATTAACAATATTATATAATTTTTTTTCCGTGTGTGCAAGTCATTTGTTGTGAATAGGTCCATTTTACTTAGCAGACAAATAACGTTAAAACAAAAAATCACATTTGTTGGCTGATTATTACATGACCACCACTTTTTTTTTTATTTAATTTGCAGCATTATACATAGACTAATAAAGTTCTTCTTAACATTTTGAATTTGTGGTAATTTTGTTTTCATTTTAATTTGAGTTTTTGCTATTTTGTTATGTGCTTTTGTTAATTTATTAATTTATTTTAATATTTCTGTTTTGCCTTATATTTTTTCAGTTTTTAGTTTTAGGAATTTAGTACTTATTTTATTTCACTTAGGCAAGGCAACTTTTTTTCTTTTTTTCATTTTTAAGCACCTAAAACACTTAAATGCTGTATTAAATAAATGTGTGAATCTTCACTTGATAAATGATTAGATTTGGTTATGATTCAGAGTAGGGATGCACGATATTATCGGACTGATATCGGAATCGGCCGATAATGACTTAAAATGTAAATATCGGCATCGGCCCGATATGAAAAATTATGCCGATATGTCTTGCCGATAAGATGAATATGTTAACTCGCATGTGCTGAGGGTGTGCTAGATCATGTCAGCAGTATAGCTCATTCTTGAAGCAAAGTTTTGACTGAATGAGGAGTAGATTCACTGTTTTGGATCGCTGCATTTAAACTGAGAACGCACATACAGAATGATGCATAGCAATAGCGGGTGCAGTGGCAGCAGCGGCTATAGGAGAAAGCGCGCCGTTGTTCCATTTGGGATCATTTACTGTTGCCTGTTTCATATCAAGTCACTAGATTGCTAAATGCACATTTAAATGGTTTTATGGTGCTCTTTGTTGTAATTTGAAACCCAATGGCTATGTTTGCACATGACATGATCTGCATTTAAAATAAAACATAATTACGGCGCGCGGTCAGTGAATTCTCTTTCTCCGGCGGCGCAACGGCAAAACACACTGTTGCTCATATGAAACATTTTTCGTAAATATTATGACACAAGTGAGGTACAAAGCATTCTTTCTAAGTTAAATAATAGGTTAGCAGGCAAATGTTAGTAGCGACCATGCTTTTGGATTCATGCCGTTCGACCCCATACATTTAAAACCATAAGCGGCTATGTGTTCTGTTTTCCCGGTTGGTCACGAATTGCCACAAACTTAATAATATTTATAGTTTCTTTTCACATATCATCCCCGTCTCACCCTGTAATTTCGCAGGTTTATTTTTTTGTCATTTACTTTTAATCCATGTTGTTGTATCTTTTATGGTGGTAAACTGCGGGTGGGAAATAAAATATTTCGTGGCAATAAATTAAGAATTCGTTAATACGACTTTTTAATTCGTTCCCTTATTTTACAAATTAATAAATTAATAAATCGTAGGAACTAATTAACAAGTTGTAGGAAATAATTATGTCCTTTTCGTGTTCCGCAGCCCTGTCAAAGCACAGTGCACGGTAAAAAAATATTAGAAATTATAATTAAACATGACTTAGTGACTACATTTTTAATTTTTTTTTTTAAATGTGCAAGTTAAAATTTGACGTGGTCGCATTTGTGCGAGTGCCTGATCTGCAGTGCTGAAGCGTCTGCTCCATACAGCGGGAGTTACAGAGTTACCAAGCCGTGGCATATTCAGGATTTCACTGATCACTCGAAGGGTAGTTTACACGCTTCGGGTGTAGAGCCTGGTTTGTATTTGTAGTGTCAGCACGAGTCCGGTGGTGACGGCAAAAATGACGCGACTATTCTGGAAACGATGGCGGACGGAGGATTTGGTTTTCGACTAGGGTAAAAGACCACTTGTTAAACCAGAGAAGGTAAACATGGTGGCATTCTTGTGCAAAAAAAGTGTACTGTTTTGCCAGTTGGTCACGAATTGCGACATAACTTAATAATATTTTTATTTACCCAAATCCTCACCCTTTAATTTCTTAGGTTTATTTTCTTGTCATTCACTTCATTAATCCATGTTTTCGTATCTCTTACTGTGATAAATTGCGGGTGGGAAATAAAATATTTCGTGGGAATAAATTCGTTAATAATAAATTCTACAAATTAATTTGTTCCCTCATTTTACAAACTAATAAATTAATAGATCGTAGGAACGAATTAAGAAGTTGTCGCATTGAATTATGTCCTGTTCATGTCCCGCAAAGCACCCTCACAGTCACCCAGTTTAGTTCTACTTTTCTTTTTGTTTTTGTTTTGAAATGTTGTTTTCAGATTGGGAATTCGGAAGTGAAAGCATCCGAAGTTCAGCATGAAACATAGCAAAAGTGAACTTAATTCACAAAATTCAGATCATAAATAATGCTAGCCTGCTGATGAAAAAGAAGGGATTGAATGTAAACCACTCATTACTATTTATTTAATCCTAACAAATAAGTTATTGTTAAAAACTAACTTTCCAAAAATATATATATATATATATATATATATATCGGTATCGGTATCGGCCAAAACGAGATGAAAAATATCGGCATATCGGATATCGGCAAAAATCCAATATCGTGCATCTCTAATTCAGAGGGTAACGATTTGATCATAAATGATAGCAATGATTTAATTCCCCCCTCTGCTTTAACAGAAGCATGTATATGTAATATAGTAATAACACAAAATATTGTAAATATTGCAGAAATACAGTAATACAGAATATTGTAAATGTTATAGAAATATATACGTAATACAGAATATTGTAAATATTACATAAATGCAATAATACAGAATACTGTAAATAATACAGAAATAAATAATACAGAAATAAATAATACAGTAATACAGAATATTGTAAATATTACAGAAATATGGTAATGACAGAATATTGTAAATATTACGGAAATAAATACAGTAATACAGAATATTGTAATTAATACAGAAATAATACCGTAATAATACAAAATATTGTAAATATTACAGAAATAAATACAGTAATAATACAGAATAATGTAAATACAGAAATAACACTGAATGCTGTAAATAATACAGAATCAAATTTAAAAACAATCACTGCATAGTTTTTAGTGTAATAATTACAAATAAATTGATTAATTAAAGCTGCAAATGTTTAGTCACCATTTAAGACCGTTCAAGTGTTTCCCTTTTCTTTTGTTGTTTGATTAACATAAATGACACAGACAGCAGCAGGTTACTTATAAGATTCCCCAACTGTTTCTGTTCGCCAAGACAGATATCTTGGAATAATTCTGTATCTATCTGACTGTTCCAGTGCAATACGTTACCTAAAGAGTACTGAATTTGGGATCACATGCTTTGAATGCATCATTCAATACAAGTGCAGTGTGGGTTATTGGGCTTAATAACTTTGTTTAACATTAAGTACGTCCTGCAGTACCCTCAGTAATAACCAAAACATCAGACACAAGTGCTTTGCTTTCTAAGGACATCTGCAACCTTTTAATAATATATATAAAAAAAAAAAGAGTAGCGTACTTTATTTACAACAAAACACTACATTAATATGTATGATAGGCCTGTTTATATTACACTTAAAAAAGAAATTCTTGTGTGTTTTTGCATCGATGCAGGATCGTTCACATCAGCATCGTTAAACGATAATACTCTGCAGCTCTAGTATCAAATGGTATATCATTTTGGCTCAGACTAAGGGGTGATGCGGGTTGCATTTTACTGCCTGGCACTGCAGAGGTCTGCTAATTACCACAGCAGCGCTCCTGAGAGCAGTGCATTACTGGGTGATGTGCATGAAGTCAAAATGGCAGCAGCCCTGTAGCAAGCAGGTGATGCTTGAGACCTGAACCTTTATCTGCAGATTTCATCATTCAGAATCCTTGCAGGGCTACTTCTGTGGTTTGTGGGATGGTGATGTGAATATTAAGTGCACAGAATGCCTCATTCTGCATGCATCATTTGGCATTTTTGTACTATATTAGTTTATTAGTCAAAGCCTTAAAATACATTGTGCATTATGCACATGTGGCATGAACAGGTTTGCGAATATTCAAATATTTATCCCAAGTTCTAATTAACATTTAATCAACTGTTTGAAGTGTTTTAAAAGTTCACCTCAAGTTTATTAGCATTGTTTTGGTCACTCCGGCCTTCAAGAAAATCAAAATCAGACTGCTTGATATAAAAGTTTTGAACTTTGCATCAGTTATTTTATTGCTGCATTTTATATCTGCTGCTTTTGTTTTTGATATCAAACTCTTTTATTTTGATCAATATTTCAAAGTTTTTTTGAGCGATTCTGACCGAAGTTTTATCTGTAACAGGCAGCTTTGGTGTTTCATGTGTAGTCTTTATACTTTCAAATGCATGGATGGTCATAATCGAAGAGGGCAAAGCGCGCAAATTCTCTTTTATTGAAAACGTTATCCATCAGCATTTTTAAAAAATAAATTGTAATATTCTAAATAAATGGTTCACATGTAGTCTAATGTAAGGTCATAAACATTGCCTTCGTTATGAAAAAAATAAGCAAAATTCTGTTTACCAAAAGATATTAATTAATGCTGCCTACCCTTTTGTATAAATTTTTGATATCAGTGTTGATCACGTGACTGTCTGGCTAACCTTTAATTTGTAATTTATGCATTTGGCAGAGAGTTTTATCCAAAAGCGTGTTCAGCTATTTATGTTATCAGCCTTGCGTTTCACATTTATTTTGTTGCTGTCTGCCTGGCATTGCTTTTGTGGTGGTTGCCCAATAGTTGCGACATGGAGAGGTTTCACCTTTTTTATTTCTGCAGTCTATGTGAAAATCAGACGGGATGCATGAGAAGTTGAGGAGTCCACTGCGCATAGATTTGATTTAATTTAATTAGCGAGTGCCCGAAGGCACTCATTTCCTGCACGTGAATGGCGAGGATGCTACATTTGAAGTTTGCGCTTCACACAGCTGGATTAGAGGGTCCCATCCTCAGGAAAAAATCGTATAAATTAGAGGGTCATGACTCACCTTTATGGAAATGACAGAATGATGAAAAAAAGAGTGTCTGTCATAGCACTGGCCTCACAGACATCTCATTTATCAGATTTCAGAGGCTCGTGCTTGCTTTCCGCCATTCTAGAGGAATTTCAATGAGGTTCCCGAGAGAACAGGGGAGGTATTTTTAAACCGAGGTTCGTCTGAATAATATGTGGGATATTCCCTCCCCTGGTGCCTTTTTTCCAGTCGTGTTGTCATTTTCACGCTAAGACGTTCTATGCAAAGTGCAGATGGATTATGCCGGCTGACCGTGCACCTATGTGACGGGACGGGCCTCAGCTGCTATTTTAAGCCAGAGAGGGCAGCGTGCCTAAAACACAAGGTTGTTTGTGGGTGTAGGGTGCAGCCGCAGACGGGAATAAGAGACGGTGCCGCAAGACGACGACTCCGAGGCCTGTTTACAACACAGAGAGATGGAGAAGGGGGAAGGGTAGAGGGAGATAGAAAGGGTTACGCTACCCTCAGGAGAATTGGAATTCCTTGTGAAACGTTCCCCCATTTGGCTGGCAGTTGTGAAAACAATTCCGCAGCATTTACTCAGTTTGCAGCTCGGATTACAGTTGTGTGAGTCAGCTGGAGGGTGCAGGCCGGAGGTAGGAGGTGGGCCAGACGGCTTGGCCGGTCTGTGCAGCTCAATGTTATTTTTTTATTTTTTTTTTTTTTTGGTTTGTCTGCATATCAGCGTCTGTTCTGGAGCTTCTCTCCAAAGAGAAACGCTGCCTGTTTGAATGTGCTAATTAAAATGACATTGGTTCCAGCTGGAGTGGTTCTAACTATTGAAGTGTCGGCGCGCTTCAGAAGCAATCGCTCATATCCTGACAGTGTCGGGCAATATAATGATCCCCTCTCTCGCTCTTCTCCGCAGGTTTCGTTTTTGAGTGACGCCGACAAAAACAGTGATCTGAGGGAGCCCCTGCGTTCTCGCCACACCGGATCGTCACCCCTCCTTCGCCGCCACTCGACCTGCCACCATGACGTCGGAGCTGGAGAGCAGCTTGACCTCCATGGACTGGCTGCCGCAGCTGACCATGCGGGCGGCCATTCAGAAAGCGGACGCCCAGAACGCCCACGGGCCGGGCATGGCCAAAAAGAGCGCTCTGCTGGACCCCAACACCACACTGGACCAGGAAGAGGTGCAGCAGCACAAGGACGGCAAACCACCGTACAGCTACGCCAGCCTCATCACGTTCGCCATCAACAGCTCGCCAAAGAAGAAAATGACACTGAGCGAGATCTACCAGTGGATCTGTGACAATTTCCCCTATTACAGGGAAGCCGGCAGCGGGTGGAAGGTAAGGGGCGCGAAGCGCCGACTGTAAGCGTCAGTTAATTTGTCATTATTTGCTTTCTGCCCGTCAGAGACATTTGCATGCACACCAGTGACGTCCCTCCACTTAAATTCAATCAGTGTACCGAATCAGCCCTGAATTTAGTCAGAGGAGACTGCCAAGGTTAATGTGTGAAATTATTCTCATTTCTTATGCTGTCAAGGCTTTTTTTTCTTTCTCTCCTCGCCAAAGAACGTTTCGAAAATATCAAAGCAACAGCCACGCTGCTATTTTGCAAAGCGCCGTTCGGATCTGTTTATGACCATTAATATTTGACACAGTATCTTGTCTCTCTAGACACAAGAAAATAAAGGCTCTTTTTGCAGACACAAGTGTGAGAAGGAAGCGTGTTGATATTCACCCAGCCAGATCCAGCCACACAAGCCATAGAAGAGGGAAAAAACTGCCTTTCATGGCTTGTATTATTCATGCCAGATGCCTTGATAGAAGTCCATTATGTTGGAGAGAGCCATTGCTGTGTCACCATCTCAAGGAGCATATGATATACAGAGATGAAGCCGTGCTGATTGCCTTTTAAAGAGCGGAGATGGAAATTGATATTAGAATGAGCTTTCCAATCAGTTGACATTTATTGGCAATAGAATCGGTAGCACAGCTTTATTGCAGGCAGACAAGATGTATGCGCTTCATATCCGTGCGAGACGCGACCCTGTGCATGCGCGCGTGTGTGTGTCTATCTGTTGGTGAGCATATTTTCACACCCACCGCCCTCTTTTGCTCTGCTGTAAAACGGATATTTATGTCAGTGTGGATATGAGAGCAACACATGATTTTGTAAGTTTAAAAATCATCTTAAAATATGTTTATAGATGCAGGTTTTACTTGATAACTGTAATCAAAATAACAAATCAAACATGTTGCTCTATACACTTCCACCCCATTGTTGTCTTTGGATTATAGAGCAGGAGAGTTTCTGCATATTTATCACTCCTATTTCCTTAAGTTTTCTTCCCTTTCCACAAGCGTAATGCTATTTCCGCTGAAAAGATTTGTATTTGCAGATACCTGAGGTGAGCTTGAGGGTCAACGTGATGCTTTTACTCATTTGAAGCGAACCTTTTTATTCTGTTGATAGAAACGTGCTTACACTTTGTCCGTGGTACCTGGGAAGATGGCTAAGTTAAATTGCTTGCTAGCACCTGTAATGCCTTTTGTGACATCAGCCTTTCGTTTTTTTTTTTTTTTCTTTCCCTTTCCCCTTCCCCCTCCGTACACATTTTACACGGTGGACAGACATAACAAATGGATTTCTGCGTTTTTCACTGAATTCAACTGAAATCGCTGTACAAGGTTGCTGCCCTGACACGTTTAACGGTAGACGGCTTTCCATTTTGCTGGAATGTAGTTTTTTTTCAAAAGCCTCGTGGAAAGAGGCGACCCACCGCTGTTCTCAATGATGGCCGCTAATTGCCACATTCCATCTCTATATCATGTATCGTTACAGCTATTATATTGAGGATCTCAGTTTACAAAGGGCCGAGTATGCATTCTGTAGCGTGTTCGCATTCGTTTAAACCGATTAATGAAAAAGTTAGATGATTGGATTGTTAGTCTGGTCTGTTAGTTATTTATTTATGTAAATATAGGTTGTGGATATCAAAGGCACGCCGGTTAGCCTTTGTGAAAGTGCTTGCTTTTGGACGCATAGTGTGAGACAGACCGAGGCGCTGTGCTATCCTACTTTGTGATGTGGAAAATGGCTTTCAAGATATCGTAGCGCAATCGCATCTCATAGGCGGAAGAGCACGTACTGATGGGAAAACAGAGCTATGGAGTTGGTGTTAAGAATTGTATAACAGCAATACGAGTGTTTCTTTTAATAGACAGGAGAGCGTGAATCTCACTCCGACCATCGTCGACTATTATTTTAGAGAGATCCTTTGTCTCTGAAGTGCACGCTGCTATATTTGCGCGTTTGCATATATACCGAGCGTGGCTGGGGTGAATGTAGGTCTGTGTGCAGTCATCGCCCTCCATCTCTCCACATCCCCCCTGAGATGTCGGCAGCAGGAATTTACGACCCAGCGCACGCACACGTCTGTTCTCTATGATAATTCTAGCTGTGCCGGAGAGATGAGACCAGGCTAATCCAAGCGGCGGCAACTCATTTAGTCATCTCAATAGAACTCCATTAGCCAACGCTTTTAAGAAATATCAATAAGTGCTGTCAATAAGAATAGATAATTCATCAAGGTCAAAAAATATTAATGCAGTATTAGGGGAGACAGATATGCAGCTTGAGATGAATTTTAGCACATTCTGTCTCTGGAATATTATGAAACCGGTTACTATAGAGTAGGGTTGGCATGAGGGTTAGAAATTAAACTTTTTTTTTGCCCACAAGCCACAGCTGCTGGTGAAATGCAGAATTTTACTAACCCCTTAAGTGTTTTTTTTTTTTAATCTATGATGTGAAATCAAACAGAGTATTTCACCTTTCAATTTTTTTTTATTTTTTTTTTTATTTTTGCTTTTACCCTGTCATTGGATTTATAGGGGGGACTCTTTGAATTTTCATAAGCTACTGTAGTGTGTGGGACTTCTATTTCTATATGCTACTGGTTAAATGTTATTTTTTTCATACTTTTATTCCTCAAGAACACATCACATTGATTAAAAGTGACAGGAAAGACATTTTAATAATACAAAAGATTTAAAGTCAAAATGTTTTTTTTTTCAAAATGTTTTTATTTCTATCTTTTATCTTTTTAGCTTCATTTTGCAATAAATTGTAATAATGAGATTTTTGTTTGCACAAGGAGTCTGACAACAGCCAGTGCTCCACACAGAGATCTGATCTCATTATCATCCAGTCTGTCTGGAATGACATGAAGAAACAGGACAAACTGAGACAGACTAAATCCAGAAGAATTGTGGCAACGTCTCCAAGATTCTTCAAGAAACATACCTGTAAAGTTACAATACTGTTAAACGTTGTAGGCACTTTTGTAAAAATGCTGTAAAATGAGGATGCTGTCAAAAATAATGTCAATCTCAGTTTGTTTTTTGTTTCTTCATGTCAATCCAGACAGACTGGATGATGTTGAGATATCTCTGTGGAGCACTGGCTGTTGTCAGACTCCTTGTGCAAACAAAAAGCTCATTATTGCAATTAATGGCAAAATGAATGTTTGGAAATGTAAACTGATATTTCCTACTGACACACTACAGCAAAAGCTAGAAATAACTGACTTAAAACCATTTTTTAGCTGGTGAAAATACTAGTGTTCTAATTTTGGCCGCCACGGTATTTATTGGCTTGATTTATAAACATTTATTTTGGTTTTAACCTG
This sequence comes from Labeo catla, assembly GCA_012976165.1. Classification (NCBI taxonomy): domain Eukaryota; kingdom Metazoa; phylum Chordata; class Actinopteri; order Cypriniformes; family Cyprinidae; genus Labeo; species Labeo catla. Next base: position 1,006,433 of record VONZ01000180.1, on the reverse strand, counting down.
CCTGTTTACGTTAACTTTAAACAGACTGAGAAGAACTTCATATATATTTGTATCGACCAAGGTACTAACACTTTTGAAATCCTCAGTGTAGAGGGTTTTTTTGTAAAAAGTTAATATAGCTCCTTTTTCAGCACACCATTGTTTGAAGTCATTTTTACTGCAGGCAGGTTTATATCACAATCCCACAGTGGTTTAAATTAAAGATTAAATTCTTGTATATGATTTGTATCAAACAATCCAGTATTACTGCTTCGAAACAGCAGGGTGGTGTTCAATTATGTAGCCACTACACAGATTCAAGATATTGCTTTGACTGTCACCACATGAAATAATCCTCCATCCCTTTTGAAAGCCCTTATGTAATATACTCGTCTTTGTCCGGTTCTCATAATCCTAAATTATCTGCATGCAAGCTACCTCAGTGTAAAGAGTGAAAGAGAAAATGAGATTAATTTGCTGTATATTGGGTTGAGAGGCTCACTGTTCCCAGTCAAACCCACTTGTCACTGATGAGATGTTTAATACTTAGCAGTCGGTCACCTTCTGAGTTTGAGTTTGACACCGACAGCTGCTTCCGGCGAAGCGAAAGCCATTGCAGCCCACCTGATCCGAGCGCTCCAGCATCCTCATCCCGTTTGACCTCAGAGCACTTATATGGAGGCTGTAACGGAGTGCAACCAGGCTAAACCTCAGTTTAAAAGCATTAAATGTATGGATGTTAGAGGATTATGGAGGACCCGAGCCACGCGAAAGCTCTTGTTATCCTCCGAGAATTTTCAATCTCTGTTTACACAACAGGTTTGTAATCCGGCCACAGAGCAGGCCGTAATCTGATCAGGCACTCAGAAAACGTGCGGCGCTAGCAGATGTGACAGCACGGCCTGCTTATGATGGCTTTGCCACGGCTGCTGCTCCTCAGAATACACAATGCGGTTCTGGCACTTTCTCGCCTAATTGCTCCCTGATGATTTGCCAACAGTGCTTCGGGAAGGCCGGGTGACTTTTCAGGTCATCGCTCTACCCGCTTTCGAACCCAAAGTCTGAATCTCATTGTGCAGGAGACGGCTCGTCTGAAGCACCGCCGAAAATCCCAAGCAGTTCTCGCATCTTAACCAGTCTAAATATGCTTGAAATGTTTGTTCTTGAATCTCTTCCATCGCTACCGGCATGATATTCTCCCGTTTTCACACCTGCACGCAGGCGAAAAAGTGTGCAAATGCTTAATTCCTCACAAACGCCGTAACCGCTGATGCTCCAAAGCTGTTTCGGCCTGCGCTAATGGATAAATGCGGTTGGCGAGTTTTGAGTCTTGCCCTGTTTAAAAACGCTGTTGGCACTTGTGGAGTGTCCGGACCTTCTTCTTTGATCTCATTATGAAATGCAAATGCTCACCAACCTAAACAGATCAAAGGTTGCACCCGCTGCTGGGCAGCCAACATAATAATGGAAGCCAGGGGCGATTGACCGTTTTTTCCCTAATAAGTGATTTGGGGGACTGCTTCACCCCCCCAGGGCGTTATTTACTTGCGAGCCGGGAACATTATCTCTTAAGTAACTAAACGGCCCAAATCCCAGCTCCCCTTGCTTTTATTTAAATGTGGAAGCACAGGTATTGCACTCGTCATATCTCTCGACTCAGGCTTGGTGTGCAGGGTTTGGAATATTAAGATGTAAAATTGCTTCGGCGCACTCTGATTTTCAGTTTAATCCTCCAGCCAGGATCATTACGCTCGGGCATTTCATTTTTAAGCGTTCTCCCGATATTAAATTATTCAAATGGTAAGATGCATTTTGATAAAGAGTTGTCTGTATGTGTTTCCCCCCCGACTTCTATTTCTAAAAATACATTTACCTCAGATGTCAGATTTGAAAATCCATTGCGCAGTTATTAGGCCTGTGTTGTTGCATATATTTAGTTCGCTGCCTCTCTGCGTTTTTTAATTGTGGCAGCAGCAGAAGTGGCTGTGTCGGTGGTGGGAGTGGTGGTGATTCATGCCGTAGCCAGTTTGATCCTGCTGTGTGGCTGGCTCCCGTGTCAGGAAGCTCCTGCCTGGCCGCCCGCCCACCAGCCTCACCTTGCCCCATCCCACTCGTACCCCGCCGCTCACACAGAGTAGGTGGGCAGAAAGTGTAGCGGCGCACCAGGTGGAGCTGGCAGAGAGGGCACTCGCTACACCTCGCAGTTGACTTTGGAAATGCTTTTGGAAGAGGCTGACGTCTTGAATCACGTTAACCAGCACTGCTGTAGACGTGTAACTGCTCTTGATCTACTCTTTGTTTTTCTTAATAAGGGAAGTACTACTTTAGAGCACTTGGCAGATGCATCAACCAACTAGTTGAGTACTCTAGAGAAAGATTGTTAGTCTGATTCTTACCTCTGCATTCATTTGATCGAAAATATAGTAAAAACACTTATATTGTGAAACATTAGCGCAATTTAAAACAAGCCGTTACTCCAGTCTTTAATCTCGCATAATGATTCAGAAGTCATTCCAATATGTTCATTTGGAGCTCATGAAGCATTTATTATCAATATTGAAAACAGTTGTGCTGCTTAAAGGATTAGTTAATTTTCCTGATAATTACCGCGGCCCCATGTAACCATTATTTAATTATCAAAAATCATGTCTAATTAATTGAAATCATGAAACTTGCAGAATTTAACAGCAATTTATTAAAAGTTTAACAAAAATTACATTTTTAAGGCCTTCAGATTTTGTTTGTGAATCTCTGTTTTCCATTAATTTTCTGGATTCTACTTTAATCGTTTCATTACATTTTAATAATCAAAAGCATGTCTAATGAATTTATAAAGGACAATTAGATTTGATAAATTAATTTGTTATAGGTTATTTATTTCTTTTTTTTTCAGAAGTACTGTGTTGTGTATTTATAATTTTCTGGTAAATAAATTCTGGTAAATATTTTTTCTGGTAAAAATTCTTTAAACATTGTTTTGACAATAGTTTCTTTATTAGTAGTAATAGTAGTACTATCTTTACATTAAGTGATACATTAATATATTTCTGACTGTCAAGAACTTCTATTTTGACAGGTTGCTGTGAAGACCTTTAGGGTCTTCATTATATGACGATAGTTTCCCGCAAAAGAAACGGTAAAATGGTCATGAAATGACTCTCAGAGCAGTTCTAGAGATTGTTCATGTGTTCATGTACTCATATATCGAGGCGGCAGAGGCTGAAAACACCGCAAGGGTGCTTGACTTTCTTTGTACATTCGCTTTGTAAACACCAGTGTTGGGCATGTTAATTTAAAAAAGTAATTATAGTTACTAGTTACTTTTCAGAAATAGTAACTGAGTTACATAATTTTAAAAGTAACTAATTACCAGGGAAAGTATTGTGTTTCTTAAAAAAACATTCAAATATGCCCCCAATATTAAATATGTCAAATGAATGAAATTTAAATGAAATTAATACTTTTTTTTGTTTTTTCACCAGATATATAAAGCTTAATGGCACAGTTCTTTTACATATCTGAATGTACACTTGGCATCAGTCAGTCAAGTATTATAATATGACATTATGAGCATTATTAGCATTAAACTTTACTAATTAGAACTTTAGAATACCCATGTAGAATGCATATTTGTCATATTGACTGAACTTAGGACTGGTGGTGGTGCTTAATATTTCTTGGTGGAAACTATTTTTCAGTATTCTGTGAATAATTCAAAAGAACAGCATTTATTTGAGAGGGAAATTTTTGTCACTTTTGCTTGTTTTAATACAACCTTACTGAATAAAAGTAAAAATATCTCGTAAGATACGTCTTGTGAGTAAGCTTTTACAGACAACAAGAAGCCCATGATCCTACTGTGCATGTAGGTGTATACTTCACTGACTAAACATCAATCATTTGTCCTTCATTGATTGATTCAACCCCATCTACAGTGATAATGAGGCCTGTTACACAAAGTCAATACCTGACATGGAACATTTAATGCTGGGTGAACTTAGGTGAAATGTCAGCCTCTTTAGCTTTTCTTACTGCTTGTATAATGGTAGCTGCCTTTTCATCAGACGCTTATGAGTTAAAAAACGAATTTTCAACCAATTTGAATGTGTTTTTGAATGTGCTGGAATGTTAATGTTGGCCCAGTAAGCTGTGCGCTTAACATTTTTGTAATGTATTCACTGTTTTGTATAAGACATTCGAGGACATGCTTTATTTTGAATATAGTCACAGCTAAAGTTTGCTCATTTTCTCATACCTTAAATTTCTGTTTTTATATTTGTCTACATACATTTTCCCTCCTCCCCCACAGCAGTTAATTGCCTTGTTCTGCTTAAGATACTTGTTTTTGCTTTCTCCATAAACCACTTTATAAAAAACTTTAGCACGGTTATCATGCCAGCCTTTAAACAAGTCAGCAGCTTCCCTCGTTCTGGCGAGGATGCCCAGCTCTTTATTAATTGAGGCTGGGATGACCTGAACATGGCCCCTCATCGCTGCTGTGATTTGGCCCCAAGAGAGAGGCGCTGAGCCATGATGAATTTGCGCATGCTATAAATAGAGTCTGGTCCTTGGAATCCGCCTTTAACTCCGAATCTACTCACTGAAATCTGCTTAAGCTGGAGTTGGACTGTCTGTCGCTGCCGCTGGCATTCTACAAAAAAGAAAAAAATGAAATTGTAATTTCATAAATGGTTGTGCAGTTCACTTTGAAAAGATTTTCTTCATCTGTGATTTTTAATGAATTGTGTGTGATGGATTCTCTTTCTCGCTTGTCATTGTTTTTGAAATAGTGCATTGTGTCTAGAATTGAGGTAATTCAGTGTTTATTGTTGTTATTTTCTGGAAATGATGAAATTTTTGATATTTTATAGCATAGACCTCTTCTAAGATGAGCATTTTTTTTAATTTCTGTATAAAAATACATTTTGATACAATAAGTTGAAACAACTTCCCAAAATCATTTAAAAATAATTAACATAACATAACGTAACATAGTATTTCTGTGGTAAAATACTATTTCAAAGAATTGAGTACAAATTTAAACTAAGTTTATTATCTGTTATGGACATTCTGTCTTCATTTGCTCATTAATTTGTGAATGAGGAAAAAAAATGTTTGTTATTTTAAATGGTTGAGCATGTAGACCCAGCATAACAGTGGATTTTACTGACGTAGACGTTTACATAAGGAGCCTTTCTTCCAGAACGAAGGCAAATGCAGCACAGCCGTACAATAGTACATGCGATTTTGAGTAATTATCCATAATCTGGCCATTTACTTTGCTTTCTCTTTAGCAAACCTGACCCTTCTTGTCGAATGTTTTTTTTGAAGACTCAAATTTAAAGATTAAGTAGGCCTGCCAAGACATTACCAGTACAATGCTGAGTTTTAACAATAGGAAATGTGCCATGGCAGAAATGTTTCATCTCATTTTATGCCCATCTGACATGGTTTTAGCAGGCAGGAGCTGCAGACAGAGTGGCACCATGTGTGTGGTGTCACTGAGGATATGGCACACTGCCCAGGGACTTCACATAGAGCTCCCACATCGAAAATGTCATTGAGCTCCATGCTTTTACTATCTGGCTTTTGGGTGACTTTGGTTTGTCTGTGCTGGTAGCTGGGAAGGCCAGGACTTTGAGGTCTAATGAGTTAGACCGGGCTTTTTTTGATCCCATGCCTGTTCCCCCCACTCCTTTGACTTAAATTCCCGCTAGGAAACAGCAGAAATTACAAGATCTCTGCTTCAAAGCAGTATGTGTCTTTTAGATTATTTATTTCATTTTTGCCAGAAACCCAATTTCTGTAATCATCTCGAGATTAGAAAATGCACTTCACATGCCTGGTATCATCATTAGTTTGTCGCTACAGTATTTATGTATCCACAGGCACCGTGTCCTTACAGAATTCACCCTTTACTCGGGAGAGGAGAATGACACTGCCTCCTAGCAGTAGAGCACAACCGATGATGGATGAGATGCCAGGAATCGACGCTGTCTTCCCATTCCGTAGCCATTGACAGGCAAAACTCCAGCATCTTTGCACCACTCTGGATAATCGCAGGTCATAGCGATGACGCATTAATTCCTCAGTCATGATTGCCTATTCATCAGTGTCAGCACTCTCAATACAGTTTTTCCATCCAAATTTACTGAAAAAAAAAAAAAAAACCCAGGAGAAACTCATGTACAGTATCCTTAAAAATATTTGGACACTGAAGCCATATTGAATGACTGTAATTGTATCAGATTCCAAAACATCAAACCGAGTGGCACTTAAAGATAACAAAAGCACAATTTAGAAGTAAAACATTTCAAGAGAAATTGAATTCTTAAATTTTAAAAGATTAGATGTATTGTTTGAATTAAGACCTTTACACAATTGTCTAAAGCACTTCAGACATCTACTATAATGACCTTAGGCCATACGCATATGTATGATGTAGATGTATATGTATATACGCAACAGTTCTTTCTGGTCCTCAAATCTGATTGGCTGAGAGGAGTGTAATATTCTAGTGGTAACAGAGCTCCGTTTCACCGTTTGTATCACTTCACTTGTAGTTTTTCTCACAGCGAGTGTCATGGTGGACGCCCAAATCCACAATAATTTAAAAAATAACACTGTTTTTGTGTCACGGAATGTAGTTGTAAGAGTTGTTTAGACTTCAAATATGCGGTTTGTTAATAAAGATAACATCGGTTTGAAAATTTGCCTCAACATTTTTGGAGATGTGAGCTCCAGGGCGTCAGCAGCCGTTCAGCACTCATGAACCCGCCAAGTGCAGCCTTACCTCGGCCAGATCTTCTGGAATTTTCCACTGGCTCTGATGTTTCTCTAGTGGTTAAACATTAAATATAATTAGTTTTGGGTAAATCTAAAGGGCAGTCTTTGGTCTCATTAATCTATTATTTGTTCCAGAGCAGATAGTTCTGGCTGAGGGCAAAATCTCATCACATAATATTTTATGTAACTTTAATGCTGTTTATCAGAGCGCTGCCTTTGTACTTTTGACTGAATTGCCTATCCTGAAAGGATAGTACGACAAAGATATTGCTTTCCTCAACGGACATTCAAACTTATTTTTATTGTCAATATGAGATTGAGCTGAAGAATGAATGCTGTATCAGATCCAGGTAATCTTACTCGCTCAATCGATCTATTTCTCATAATACTTTACGTAATATAATGAGCTTTTAGTACAGTAATGCAATAAGCTTTTAATGAAGCAACTCAACGTTCCTTCGTTACTAGTTCTAAAGTGACGTTTTCATATTAGTAATAAAGGCTTGGGCCCAGCTGTTAAACTGTGAACTTGAGATTTGATTTTATAGATATACATATACACACCCATGGATAGATAGATAGATAGATACTAGACCTCCACTAGACCTGTATTAATAAAATGTATTGCAAAAACAGATGCCACTGTCCACTTGTTTTGATATTTTTTTATCTATTGGCAAAAATACACAATTCTTTAAAATCATGTTTTAAGTGTTCAAATAGTTTTCATGGCCCTGAAATGTCTTGATGAGCTATAAAACCAGGATGTGTAGGCAGTCGTATTTCTTTTCAAGGTGACGTGGGCTGCCTGTAGCAGTGGAGAGAGTCTGGTTAGCGGCCATAGAGAAGAGCAGAGCCACTACTGCCGGTTGCCGCCCCTCAGCCTCTGTTCCCCTTATCAGGGCCAGCTGGCTGCAAGGCCACAACCTCTCACTGCCAACTAATTGCCTCTGAATTAGACAATTAATGTGGCCTTGTAGAGGGCTGGAGTGTCTGACTAGAGGGACAGTGGTGAGCAGAAGGGTACCTGGCCTCTCCTCACCTTGGCAATGTATTATTTATGGGTCGTTGTGCTTGACAGTTTTACATTAACTTTGCTAATGGACTCTATAGGAGGGTTGTGACTTCTGGATCTGTGTTAAGTTGAATACAAATGGGAAACTTGAGTAATTTTTTTCCCCCGCTTTCTTTGTCAAAGCACAAAGAATCTGCTTTTCTGTCTTCTCGACTGCAGTTTAAAGGAGAGCGTTGCCTGAAGGGAAAGCCGGCGTATGAGCTTCAGATGGATAAAGGTGTAAAAGACGGGTCCCTGTCCACCCTCGGCACCCTCTTCGCCGCTTCTGCTGTGCGTTTCTGTTGATTGATTGACTGCCTCTGTTGTGTGAGGGATTCTTGTGTCAGTCCGCAGTCGTAGATGAATGCTGAGTTTCCCTTGGTTTGCCAAAACTGCCTCTCCGAAGTGTTTTTTTTAGCCTTTTCTTGGAAGCGAGCACTGCCGTTGCACCACTGTTAGAGCCTCTAGCAGATCGATTTTGTTTTCAAAGAGCCTAATTGTCGGCATTGACTTGAACAGTTGTATTCCGTTGATCTGCTCGTGCTGATTGTAGGCCACTAGCACAATGAAGTATTCACATAACAGCCCCTGTCTTACAGTAGTATCCAGAGATCGGGCTGCATTGTGCATATGGGAACTGGATGGTCACCTCTGCTCCCCTCATTAGCTCCATTGGCTGTAATAGTGGTTATTGACTGGATGGAGCTTTAAGCACCTGTAATATTAATGGCGGCTCTCCCAGCTGCGATGGATGAGTGCTGCGTTCGCTAGTGCTGCTGAGGACGCTCTTCTATCGGCGCTTCATCAGCCACTTGTGCGCAGCGCCCGTTCCAAACTCGGGGTTTGCTGGTGACCCTCACATATTCAGGCCTGCTCCCATTTTGTTAGCTGTTAAATCTAAAGCACCAGTGAATATTTCAAGTTTTTTTGGACATTTGGAGCATACTAGAAGTGGAGATTTAAAAAAAGATACAATGTGATATTTGTAACATGTGAAACCGGCATATTGTCTCAAAGTATAATTTTGCTTGTCTTGAACTTCTGTGATTGTTGATGGTGATGATAATATTTACTCATTTTAATTGAAGTATTAATTAACAAGGCTTTCTTCTCTTTTAGCATCAGAGGTACTCTACAGTCCAAAAAGGTTAGGGTTTTTTGTTTATTTGTTTGTTTAAAAAAAAAAAAAAAAGATTGGTGCTGGGCAACGATTAATCGCATCAAAAATAAGTTTTTGTGTACATAATATATGTATGTGTACTATGTAGGGCTATCACTAACGATTATTTTGGTAATCGAGTAATCTGACGATTATTATGATGATTAATCGAGTAATCGGATAATCATAATACTTTTTTTGTAGTAAAAAGAATAGACCTAAGTGAACAACAGCCTTTAAAATGACTTAAAATACATATAGGAATGAAGCAATAATATTTAGTTAAAAAAAGTGTTAAAAGCAAGTAATTATATGGTTTTATTGAACAAAACTTAAAATGCATAATGTATTATAAACAATAGAGCTGACGTACATCATGCTTTATATTAAATGACTGCAGAGGGCGCCAACGGCCTGACAATAGTTTTTACACTTCACTGCATGATCTAATTGCTTAATATTGACTCAACAACATTTAATTCAAATGTCCACTTAATCTTCAATATTTGGCCATTTCTTTATAATATTAAAAGCTACAGCCTCTGTAACTTTTTGAATATGTGGAGTGAGTTTATTTTGAAATTGTGATGAACGGTTAGCATATTGATAAAGATGATGTATTCTCCTGTGTTTGCATAGGTTTATAAATGATTAACCTTACAAATCTCATGAAATGGCACATGTTGCATTCCCACAAGACACTCCACACATGTAAATTATAACAGTTTGTGTAGTAGCATTTACTCTGAATAAAGCTGCTCTGAGACACACGCATGTAACTTACAAGCATGTAAATAAAGCACATATATTAAACCTGCATTGCATATAAATTGAATTAACTGAATCGTAGCATTTGCGAATTCTTAATAGCATTATGCTTTATTGTGATTTTTTTAAATGGATTTAACGTGGAATGCGCCACTTCTGGTATTTTTCCGATTACTCGACATCTGCAAAATGCAATCGAGGATTTTTTTAAAAATTGAATACTCCAATAGAATCGAGGAATTGTTGCAGCCCTAGTACTATGTATATTTATGTATATATAAATACAAACACATGCATGTATATATTTAAGAAAAATGTTGTTTATATGTGAAATTTATTTATATGTAATATAAATAAAAATGTAAATGCATGTAAATATTTTCTAAATATATACTGTATGCATGTCTTTATATTTACATAATGAATATACACAGTACACACATATATATGTGACCCTGGTCCACAAAAGTCATAATGGTTAGTTTTTTGAGATTGAGATTTATACATCATCTGAAAGCTGAATAAATAAGATTACCATTGATTTATGGTTTGTTAGGATAGGACAATATTTGGTGGAAATACAGCTATTTGAAAATCTGGCATCTGAGGGTGCAAAAAAAATCTAAATATTGAGAAAATTGCCTTTAAAGTCCAAATGAAGTTCTTAGCAATGCATATTACTAATCAAAAATTAAGTTTTGATAATTACGGTAGAAAATTTACAAAATATCTTAATGGGTCGTGATATTCACATAATATCCTAATGATTTTTGACATAAAAGAAAGGTAATTTTGACCCAAACAATGTATTGTTGGCTATTGCTACAAATATACCCGTGCTATCTACGATTGGTTTTGTGGTCCAGGGTCACATATATTATATAAATAAACAACTTTTATTTCAGATGTGTTAGATTGTGATTAATCGCTGGAGCACTAAAAACAATGCTTTAATTCAACAGATATGCATTAAAATGATCAATAGTGACTTTTACAGTGACTTTCATAATGTAATACAAGATTGTTATAATGATACAAAAGATTTTTTATTTCAAATAAATGCTGTTATTTTGAACTTTATATTTATCAAAAAATTCTGAGAAATATATATCATGGTTTCCAGAGATTATTAAGCAGCACAACTGTTTTCAACATTGATCATTTGAAATGGTACTTGAACACCAAATCAGCATATTAAAATAATTTCTGAAGGATCATGTGACACTGAAGATTACAGTAATGATGCTGAAAATTCAGCTTTGCCATCACAGAAACAAATTACATTTATAGAAAACAATAGAAGTTATTTTACATGTCAAGAATATTTCAGTATTACGGTTTGCTGTATTTTTTTGAACATAAGAGACTCCTTTTAAAAACAATCAAAAATCATGCAAAATTTGAAAGGTGGTGTTTGGAAGGTGATTTGGCTGCACAAATCTACAATGCTATAATTTACATATTTAAAACGATCAGCCTATGACTTAACTGTATCTTGGGTTAAACCAAAAGATGTCGAAGAATCAGTTTGCAATTCTTTGTCTGTATATATTGCATCTTGACACTAGTATTATGGTGATGTTCTGTTATGGAATTCCTGGAGGTTCCTACAGTCGTTTAGATACAAACCGATAAACGCTGGACATATTTAAGACCGTAAATTAATGGTGGTTAGTTAGATGTCCCGAAGTTATCTATGTTTTGTGAAAGACTAAGTACCATTTATGTTGATTGTCTCATTTCTCTGTCTGTGACACACAGAAAGTTAGAAAGTTAGTGAATATCAAACGAAGAGTGCCTCAGCATGATTATAAAAGTGATACTGATTTTATGCAACAGTTCATCAATAAACAAGAAGTTAATATTAAGAGACTTACAGCATATTGCCTATTTTTGCTCTCTGTCGCCAACAAATAACCTTTACAAACACAGCCACGGCACTGTTTTGTGTCTTCGAGCAACATGACGGTGTTTCGTTCTTGAATGAATCACCCGTTAAATGATTCAGTTCAATCGCAGTGACTCACTAATTTAACAGTGACTTGCTGACACCTACTGGTGGTTTTGATTTCACATTTAAAGTATCTTCATTTTAAAAATACATGTTAATATCAGTATTCAGTGTTTTGTTTAAAATAACAAAATATTATTTATGCATTTGTAACTGCAAGTTAAATGCATTCATGTCCCTCTGAGCTGAATTAAATAGTTTGTAAATAGGCCTTTTTTTAATTGATATATTTGCATGTGCATTTTGAATGTAATTTGGCAAATAAATGCATTAAATGAGTTTAATTTTCATGCCTATTAATGTATGCAGTTTCAGCAATAAAAATTAAATTTTTCTAAAAAGAAAACAGATTAGTTGTTTTATTTTAAGAGACCTATCTTATTTTCTCTTGTGTATTATGCTCTTTAATAAACAAAAACTTCTTATCCGATTACTCGATTAATCAATGGAATAATCGGTAGAATACTCGATTACTAAAATAATCGATAGCTACAGCCCTATCTGCATGCATAAACAGTTTGAATATGATTTTTAATAATCTGACCTACCTGCGTCTATATTTTAAGTCTTCCCTGATTCTCCAAATCACATGGTTTTACTCACTTGATATATGCATGCCTGTTACATTTTTAAGTTTAAACAAGAGAAAAACCTGATCATTTCAAATGTGATGTAAATTTGGTTTTGTGGTTCTGATTTTCATTTCCTGATTTTTTGATAGTTGTTAGCATATTGTTGTGCATGTGAACTGTAAAATGTGTGTGACAGACCTTCAGATATTTCAAATTACATAACTAAAGTTAAGCCTTATGGTTAGAGGAAAATATTGTGTACTTACTATATATACACACACATATATAATATAGTGCCTCTTTATTTAAAAGGGTAGTAAACAACCCTTAAAATACCACAAATTCACTCCTGCTTGGACAGACTGCTTACTAACCACTTGCAGTTTTTAAACGCTGTTTGAAGCTAACCACAAACCAATTTTCCCCCCAGCATTAATATCATCTGCTCTCTGCCCAACTGTCTTCTCATTTTCTTCCTCGTAGCCCTGATTATAAAGGGACGTCTCCCACGCAATTCCTTAACCCTGTGTTTTATCTGTTGGCAAGGACCTAAATTATAACATTTAAATGATTTTCCTTCCCACCAATCCGTGTGGCATGGAAAGACGACGGCTCTACCTTCCGCTTCTATAATAGAGAAGAAGAACACACAAGTGTTTAAATTCAGTATGCTGAGTATCTTTCATTCCACTCTTAGACGAACACTATTTTTTTTTTTCTTTCCCCTGTGCCTCTGTCTGACAGCAGTTTTGAGGCAGTGCTGAATAAGGCCCAAAGTGCCATTGTCAGTGGCTGTTGCAGGATGCCGCTCTGAGCCGGCTGATAATTAAGAGGAGGGCCTGACAAATGGCTCTCATCAGATCGCTCATCTGGAACTGAGAGCACACGAAGGCTTTCAGGGAGGATAAACTGGGAGACATCTCTTTGCTTTGCAATCTTTCATAACCTTCCGCAGCTCCTCCGAGGAGAGCGAAGCAAAGAGCTCTCTTTAAAACTCAAAGCAGCTATGCCACACATAAGTGCCAAGTTCTCTGTCTGCCTCGGTGAGATATTCCTGATTTTTACTGGACTAATACACAATGGCTTTTGTGTTTTGTACCACCAACAGTTTGGTGTTACCGGATTATTTGCCTATTTGGAAACGTTTTCACTGTGGTGTAAAATTCTTTTGTGCTTTTGATTGTGAGACATTTCTTACCTCTTGTTCTGGCATTGTCTGTGTTTTACAGAAACATTTACATTATGCACAGATCACTTGCATCAGAACCTGAGATGTTTACAGCAAAGAACATTTTTCATGTTGGGAAATGACAGTGCATGTGTTTTATTGCTGTTTGTGAGCAGATAATATCACAGAGGAAGTTGGCTGATTATTATTATAATACAGTTCAAAAGTTTAGGGTCGCTAATATTTTATGTTGTTGAAAGAAGTCTCTTATGCTTACCAAGGCTGTATTTGGTATCATGTGGTACTATTGTGAAATATTATAATTAAAAGAAGAAAACCGTTTTTAATGTACTTTAAAATGTCGTTTATTCCTCCGATAGCAAAGTAGAATTTTCAGCAACCATTACTACTTCAGTGTCACATGATCCTTTAGAAATCATTCAGATATGCTAATTTGGTGCTAAAAAAACATTTATCAATGTTGAAAACATATAAAGATGGTGTTTATTTGAAGTCTCTCAAAGCTGTCACAATTCCTTGATTAAATTCGAGAACTCGATTTAAAACAAACAAAAAAACAAAAAAAACAAAACAAAAAAAACGTCCATCCTTGAGTAACCATCAAAATACTGTAAGTAACACATTATTAGACCGTTTTCCAAAGCTGCATGATATATTAAACCTATTTAAAAATCATAATAAAGCATAATGCTATTGTGAGTTCTCAAACACTACAATTCAATTAAATAAATATATATGCGATGCAGGTATAACATGCACTTTAATTATTATTTATTAGGTTAAGTACGTGTGTCAGAGTGAATGCGTTCGCAGTAAATGCTGCTCTGCAACAACTGTTATCATTTACATGTGTGGAGCGTCGGTTTTATTATAACATTAATCTTGGAATGCAACATGTGCCATTTCATTAGATTTGTAAGGTAAATCATTTATAAATATATGCAAACACAGGAGAATACATCAGTGTCTTTCTCAATATGCTAACGGTTCATTGCGATTTCAAAATAAAAGCTCCAACCCTTATTTTTTACACGTTTTGATGTCCACATATTCAAGAAATGAAAGTGGCTGTAACATTTCTGTCGTAAAGAAATGGCTAAATATAAAAAATTAAGTGGATATTTGAATTAAATGTTGTTTAGTCGATATTAAAGAAGGATTAGACCATGCAGTAAAGTGTAAAAACTATTTTCAGGCCGTTGGCGCTCACTTCAGTCATTTGTTATAAGCGCATAATGTATGTTAACTCTACTGTTTGTAATTCATTATGTATTTTAATATTATTTTATACGATTATTTGCTTTTGATTCTTTATTTGAACTAAGTATTATTGCCTAATTGCTATTATATATGTATTTTAAGTAATTTGTAAAGGCTATTGTTTGCTTAGGTCTATATTTATTTCTCCAAAAAAATCCAGTTCCTCGGTTAATCAGCAGAATAATCGACCAATTACTCGATTACTAGAATAATCGTTAGTGACCGCCCTATTCTCCAATCTCTTTATTAATTTTTTTGTTCATTTATTGCATCACTGCTTAAAAAAAAATTCTTAAAGATACTGATCTTAAACTTTTGAACAGTAGTGTACTGAGTAAGTTTTTAATTTTTAAAAAAGACCTTGCTGGCATTCACACTCTCTGCGCTTGTATTGGGAGTATTTGTTTAACTTTTGGGTCAATTTAGAGCAAGGGAACATATTCAATGATTGTGCTTTTGTAAAATTAATAGTTGGTACCAAGCCATTGCATTACATAATGGGTCCAGACCGAGAGCAATAGCTTAACTCAGACCAATGGGACAGAGATTGCACTTGAAAACTGGTCAGCTGGATATGATGCTTTTGCACATAGTACTGATTGACTTTGATTTTCCTTTTGCCATAACACATTTAATAGAGACAGGAAGGCCCTAAGTTTGCCAAGCCCCAGGCTTTAATCTCTCTGAAATTTGCTTTTAAATTTCTAATATGCTGAAGTAAAAATGGGATGTTATATTATTTTATATTTTAAGTGATTTAAGTGAAGTCATGTTCCCTGTCTTAAATAAATCCATTTTGTCACTTCCGACCACCTGGCTTCATTCTGGTGTGTAATGCCCAATTTTCATGATCCAATCTATTCACCCATATTTTATTCATAACATATTTACATGTAACTGTTTCATGTACGAGTGCCTAGCTATAGTTGATGTAGAAGGACATGTTTCTTTGTTTTGTCTACCAATCAGCACAGAAGAATTCATTCAAGCTAATCCTCTGAATATCTTGTCTGTAAACCAGAGCAAGGAAGGATTCAGTGGAATTTGGCGTTCTTCAAGGTTGTTAGAAAATTACGGAAAAAAGCTCTTTTTTGTTGAGCTCTCAACACTGAAGTACGAACATGCCTTGCTAAAGGTGCAGCTTTACAGGACATTGATTTAAAAACTTCAGACAAGTGCCTTTTTCTTCCCAAAACATTTAAATTCCTTATTAACTGGCTGCTGTTTTAAATTGGACTCTCTGCTGTTAATCTAAGGTAAGTACTGCAGCCTTGAACAGATGTAGAAAACGATACAGAGGGTTTTGAAATCTCCAGAGAGAGGTCAGGTCGTATGAAATGGCTCAGGTCTCAAAGCTCTCTTTGCTTTAAAAGCACCTTGGGTGACAAAGCCAACCAAACTTGGAAAGAAAATCTGAATGAATAGTCATCTCTTGTCTCTTTTTGAACCCTGGTCACACAGTTGGAGACTGTTTTTTGTATTTCTATTGAAAACTTTTCACCGTTTAGTTTGCAAAGCCTTGCAAAGTGTTTGTGACACAGCTACAGCTACAGCTACACTCTTATGTATAGGAAGTCCATTTGGAAGACTTTCATTGCCACTTTCACCTCTTTTTAAATGAGAGGATCGTGCAGCCAGACTCTCAAGATACTTAAAGAGGTTATTAAGGCTATTTATTTTTTTGCATCAGCACTCCTGTGTCTTTTAAAGAAATACAGAGCCTTGCACTTGATATTTGACATAGTCACAGGCTCCGTCCTCAAGGCTTCCTCAGATTCTTTGTTAATTTGGTCAAGATGAAAAAAAACCATTTCCTAAAAGAGCCAGTGCCGCCATGCATGCATTGTCTAGTCTAGTATCTGTTCAGGGCTCACTTACCATGGTACTCATGTGTTATTAGTCTTATAAATTAACATACTTTACATGAAAGATGGGTTTAATTTAAACTCCGAATTAGTCAGTTCCCCAAGGTGTTATATTACTTTGTACAGCATCTGCAAATTTTAATTATCGCAATACTTCACAGAGTACACCGCACGCGGTATTACATCACGCCAGTATTGACCGTGCCGCTTCTCGACTCGTCTCGTTGCGAGTTATTCAGATCCCGGTGTAATGGGGCTCTTTATGTTTATTGTGGTTTTCACCTTGGCATTCATTTTTGCTGCAGCTAGCAAAATCTTCATGTTTTATTAAAACGACGTATAAGCGAGTAAAGATCAGAGAACGAATGGGCTTTAAAAACGTTGCATGCCAACACACTGCTACTAGATGCCAAGAGAAAAGAGATCAAATACCTTTGAAGTCCTTGAAAAATGAAGTTGAGAAATCGTTAAACTAGTCGGCCACTGCTGCTCGGTTGTGGGCTGTTTGTCTTGAAGCTTAAGTCAGAAGTGCAGTTTTGCTCAGCTTTGGTGTGTTTTCTCAAGTGATTGTCAGGCGTTTAAATAAAGAATAACTTCATAATTTATTTTTTATTTTCATTAAATGGATATGTAGTTCACAGCACTCATAGGCCCATTTACACTCTTAAAAGTCAAGGTTCTTTATTGGCATCTGTGATGAAGAGCCTTGAACCTTTAGGAGTGTTTGTCTGGTATTAATATTTCTCTCTGGTGATCGGATCACAGATGGTCATCGCTAAGTATAATTTAATAAAGTAATTGTGAATTGCATTCAATCAATGCTAGCGACTTGGGGGACTGCAATTTAAAATATTTAAGTAAATACATAAATATTGGTAATAATTTATTTATCAATTAGATTTAGCTGGTTAATACACAAATTATCCTGTACTAACAAAAATTATTTTTTTAACAGTATTTGTTTATTATTTTTTCTGAAATAAATCCCACCTAACCTTAAATTTTTCAAATATTCCTTTATATTGCAATCAGTCATAATTTTGACAGCAAATTTTTATTTAGGCTTAGTCTTTTGACTAAAATGCCATTTAGTTTTAGTCATATTTTAGTCATCTTAATTGTTTTAGTTTTAGTCAACTAAATATCATAGAACCTGTAACTTTAGATTTTTGCCGAAAAAATCTACTGTAGATTTAGTTAATCCATTTGTTAAGCATTTCTCTAAAATTTCCAAACTCATTCTATGGGTTTGATATTAAGCTTTTATAACAGACACAGATTTAACTGCTGTGACATGTAACGTGCCTTTATATTAAAATTAAATGAAACTTCTCATAAAGAAACAAGAACGTGGTCTTCTTTTCAATGGAATACCAATGGGTATATAGCTAATTATGCATTCTTTATAACAAATTATCTATGACATTCTTCATGCTTTCAAGCAGACATATTTATTTATATAAAGATTCATCTTTATTAGGGCTACTTAAGTAATTCAGTCAAGAGTAGTGAGTGATTTTCTGTCTTTTGTTGCTTGATTAACATCAGTGACTTAGACAATAGCAACTAAATTAGGCTGCTGTCCCTTTAAAACCAAACGCACAGATGCAGTGTACTGAAACACATTCAATATTCTCCCAACTGTTTACGCTCACTTAAGACGTAACCGAGTGCGTTTACGTGAATACTCGTCAACATGAACAATTTGACATCGTGTTGTGTGTTGTGTTTCTCCGTTCATGTGACGCATTGTCAAATTTATCCATGTATCTGCTCTTCTCTTACTCCCAGATATTGACATTTTTGAATGTTTTATGAGGCGTGCAGCAAATATATACTAGCTTATGTCCCGCCGGATAGGTCAGTAGGCTATGAAACAGTTCAAATGTACGCATCTAACTTAAGGAGTTTTTGTTTGCATTATCGTCTCGTTTTCATTGGTGAAAAAATGTCATTGGCGAAAATGATTTGTCAGTGAAATTAACACTGATTGCAAACATTTTATTCAATCTTCAAATTAGTGTAGAAACAACATAAAGACAGTATATTTTTAATATTTGTTAAATATCGTATGACTGAAGGTGAGTACCACTGATACCAATATTACTGATGTCTCCAGGAGATTCTTTTTCCCCTAATATTTAACCATTGACCATAGTCATTTAACGTTACAGTATAATTGAAAGCTAGCAATTTTAACATTTATTATACGAAAAATAACTTCTAATTTAAGTAAACTTAAAACAGTCTTCACATAAACACATTATAATAAATGTCCTATTTACCTGTGCCCTTCAGCAAATAGAAAATATACAGAAATTAAATAAAGTTATCAAACACTAAATGCTAAATTAAAAAGTTATTAACAAAAGTTATTGATTTTCCCTTTTTCTTTTGTTCTTTGATAAATAGACATCAGAGCAGCTGGTTTCTTAGGTTATTTGGCTGCTGTTACTTTAAGAGCTGCCATTGCTCAACGTGACGAGGATCTGACATGCTCAGTTTAATTCGTACTTTAATATGAAGTGATACAGACTACAGCGCGCACATTTGTGTATGCAATTGAAGCGCGCATGCTAGCCGCACAGTATAATAGCTAGCATGTATTAACTGCGTTAAATATTTGTAATGCCGTTAAACTGGATTTTGGATTTTTTTTTTTTTAATTCACAGCACTAATATTAGTATGTAAAATGACCATTAAATACAATTAATAAATACTACCTAATTGAACCTTATTGCAACTTGTTACTTTGCAATACCGATATAAAATTGTGGATAATTCATTGGAAAACCTTTAAGGCATGATTTAATAATTTTAAAATCTATTATGTGTTGTAAATAGTTTTAAAGGAGAATTACATTCAGAAGAAGGCAGAAAACAAAAGTCAGACTTGTAAGACTTGCATAACTTATTTAGTATCATCACTGTGCTTACTATTTATTGTATGTGGTGTCTTTCTGTACTAGGATCACCTGAAACTGATGTTAATACCAGGTGTAAACAGTGGCAGAGTTCAGGTACAGCTCCAGTATGATGCCTTCCTGTTACTCATTTAACAAGAGGCCCCCACATCTTAGCGCCTTATCAGCTCCAGCCTCTCTCACACTCAGTCATGCTGTCCTCATCGCTGTGGCCGAGGGTGAGGGATTCTCCACGCTCTAAGTGGATTAAAACCTCACTGCATCCAGTTCCAGGCAGCAGTCGCATGGCTTGTCTGTCAAAGGTGGGGGATATTTTCACAGGTTTAGTCTACGAGCTGGATGGTGCGTTATAGCCCGGGTCCAGTTAAGAGCACTGTTTGTGCCTCCTCTCACCATGTACATGAAAAAACCAGCTCCAGCATCTTCCCACACCCACTACAAACACAGTCTGCCAACGTGCTACATTCCCTAACGTATGTAAAGATATTGCAAGCTTAAGAAATGCCTGCGTACGTCTCTGTGTTTGCAAAAGGCTTGTCAGGAGCTGCAGTGGGTGAGAGAACTTGAGCGCGGTTTGAGGAAAAGACCATATGTCAAAGATATTGAATGCATCGGAGAGAGAAAACATAAAATACTGTATGGGATGGATGGGAACGGAGACACTGGACAGAAATTACACACAGTGTATAAGGAGGAATGCTGGGAATTCCAGGCTGTGCTTGGGATGCCCTCTATGCCCTGGAGTATTGAAGCGCTCCTTTTTGTCTCGCTCGATCAACCAACCTAATTCTTTATTTTTCTCTACACCTTTCACATGATAATACAGCTCTGTGATTTACTCGCTCTCAAGCCAAGACTTTTTTCTTTCAGACAAATACAATTGGAGTTATATTAAAAAATGTCCCGTCTCTTTCAAGCTTTATAATGACAGTGAGTGGAAATTGAGATTAGGGTTGTCAATTACGATTATTTTGGTAATCGAGTAATCTGACAATTATTCTGACGATTAATCGAGTAATTGGATAATTATATATTTTTTTGTATTAATAAAAATAAACTTAAGTGAACAATAGCCTTTAAAATGACTTAAAATACATATATAACAGCAATGAGGCAAAAATAATTAGTTCAAATAAAGTATCAAAAGCAAGTAATCATATGGTTTTATTGAACAAAACTGTTCAAATACATAAGTTTTGTTATAAACAATAGCTCTATTGGTTATTATATGTACATTACGCATGTACATATAATAAATGAATGCCTGCAGAGGTCACCAACGGCCTGACAATTTTTACACTTTACTGCCCCATCTAATCAGTGTTTAATATTGAAAAAGCTATAGCCTCAGTAATTTCTTGTATATGTGGGCATCAAAACATGAAAACTCAGAGTGAGGGTTTAAACTTTAAAATCTGAAATAGGGCACGTTACATTCCCAGATGAACGTCATAATAAACCCAAACTCAGATGGAGTCAGACGCTCCACACATGTAAATGATAACAGTTTGTGTAACAGCATGCATATAAATAATTAAAGCACATACATTAAAACTGCATCGCATAAAGTTATTTAACTGAATCATAGCATTTGTGAATTCTTAATAGCATTATGCTTTATTGTGATATTTAAATGGGTTTAACATGTAGGATTCGCCACTTCTGGTATTTTGCCAATTACTCGACATGGGGAAGTCCATATTGGACTTCAAAATCTCAACACCTATTCACTGCCATTATAAAGCTTGGAAGAGCCAGGACATTTTTTTAATGTAACTCTGATTCTCTTCATCAGTCCAAAACTAGTCCAATAAAGTGCATCCATCCATAATAAAAAATTGCCTTACATGGCTCCAGAGGGTGAATAAAGGCCTCCTGTAGCGAATCAGTGCGTGAGAAAACTATCCATATCTTGTAAGAAAAATAACCATATTTAAAGGAAAGGAAAGGACGTGACGTGTGGCCAAGTATGGTGACCCATACTCAGAATATTGCTATCGCTGCGGCGCCCGGGGAGCAGTTGGGGGTTCGGTGCCTTGCTCAAGGGACTCACCTCAGTCGTGGTATTGAGGGTGGAGAGAGCGCTGGATATTCACTCCCACCACCTTCAATCCCTGCCGGACCTGGGACTTGAACCCGCAACCTTTCGGTGACAAGCCAGACTCCCTAACCATTAGGCCATGGCTACCCCTAAACGTAACGTAACGTAACGTAAACGTATTTAAAACGTAATAATCACTTTAATCTAGCTTGCGCCAACTGGTCATACACAGAAGGAGCTCTGGGCGGATGACTTATGTCTGCATTGCGCATGTGCCGGTTAGAAGTGACGGAAGCAGCGTGGAGAAACCAAAACAAAACAACGGTCACAAATTAGAGGAAAGTGAGGAAACTTTGCATCCTTTGCTCCTGTAAACGAACGTTGGTTTTTCACAAGACCGCCGATGTCCTACATCATCCGTCTGGGGCTGCTTCCATGTACGACCAGTTGATGCTAGCTAGATTAAAGTGATTATTATGTTGTAAATATGGATATATTTCTTATAAAAATGCATCGATATGCTACAGAAGGCCTTTGTTCACCCCTCTGGAGCCATGTGAGGAAACTTTTTATTATGGATGGAAGCACTTTATTGGACTTGTTTTGTACTGTTTAACAGAAACACCCGCCCATTGCCATGATAGAGCCTGGGAGGGCCAGGATAATTTTTAATATAACTCAGATTGCATTAGTCTGAAAGAAGGAAGTTATATACACCTAGGATGCCTGGAGGGTGAGTAAATAATGGGCTAATTTTCATTTTCGGTGAACTATTCCTTTTTAGCTTTTCAGTTACAGCACAATAATAGCCTGACATGATTTGGATGTATTTAGCTACTCTGCTATATAGAGACCCTTTACACTAAGACTTTCAGACATTAAAATGTGTTTTATCTTGTGATCAAGTCATCATCAGTTTTCTGGCCAACCCACCAACCCCTATAATTTGAAGCCTCCCTCTGTGTCGCGGTATGTAGAGTGAGGATGTCAGGCTGGATTTGCGGGCACTGATGGGATGGTTCTGCTGTAACCTGGGCTCCCTGGGCTGAGCAGGCGGGGAACTGCAGTACGTCCTTGATGAAGAACTCCGCTGCGACACGGCCTGTCCCTTTGACTCACGCTGAGCGCTTGATACTCGGGACAAGGAGGTCAGCCTGACCCACTTTTCCCCGTCTGCCCTTGTGTCATGTTGGGAGAGGTGGGCGAGAGGCCAGGGGTGAGTGGGCGGATGGGTGCGCTGACTTGTTTGCGCGGGGGGTTACGAGAGAGCACTCCCGCTGTGGAACGCAGGTACATCTCAACCCACCGAGACAGTAATGGACAGGCACTCCCACAGAGCTCAGTGTCTGACCCTCTTATTGGAGCTCCTCATCCTCGCTGACTCCTACAGCTCTCTTCATCACTTCACTGCACTGCGGTGCTTCTGAGCTCCAGCTGTAATCTATGCAATCAAGCATAAGATGTTGAGCAGTGTTTGCTGCACATCATTTTATGTAATGTGGAATATTTTTACACTAAGTCATTTGTTATGTTCAGGAGTGACTGGCTGACCTTTGGTTTTACATGTGCATATAAAGATGATGTCGGACAGGACATGCTTGTTAACATGTAGTGATGTATAAGACGACAGACACAACTCATCAAAAAGTAAAACTCATTTTTCAGGTTGAACACAGGGTCAACCTGGCTTCTTCTGTAGTTCTCTGATGAGCAGGCCTCTCTGGCAAATTTAGACAGGTTACATGTCCTACTTTTAAGTGTACAAAGATGTAAGGCATAGTAGCACTTCTTGTAGTCATAATCATGTCGTCAACGCAAAATAGCATTTGCAGCCCATTTGATTTCCTTATTGCGACATGTTTCTGATGCTGCAAAAAGGAAATTGATTATATTGTGAAGGTAAAATTGTTTAGAAAATTTTAGATTTTAAATGTAATTATGTCTAGTAAAGTTTAGTAAATAGTAATAGTAAGTAAAATAAATAAAATATTTTATTGCAGTAGTAAAATGACACAAAACGCTGTGTTTAGTAATTTATTATTGTTATTGGTATTATTTGTAGTAGTATATTTGTATTAAATCAATCAATATTATGAACATGCATGTCAAATTATGCATGTATGTTATTTAAATATTGTAATATCTAATAAGAGATATTCCATATTTATTTAATTACTAATATTGTTATATATTTATATCATTGTATGAAATATGGAATGCATATATTTATTTAAATATTTATATTAAAATGTCTGTTGTAAAACAAAGATTTTGAACAGTAAGAAGTCCTCTCTGCTCACCAAGCCTGCATTTATTTGATCCAAAATACAGCAAAACAGTAATATTGTCAAATATTTTTACTATTTAAAATAACCGCTTTCTATTTGAATATATTTTAAAATATAATTTATTTCTGTGATCAAAGCTAATGGTTTTTTTAGGATTCTTTGAATAGAAAGGTCCAAAGATCAGCATTTATCTGAAATAATAAAAAGCTTTTGTAACATTATACACTATACCATTCTAAAGCTTATATTATAGAAATTAATAGTTTTATTTAGCAAGGATGCTTTAAAGATTTCGGTTTCAGATAAATGCTGTTCTTCTAAACTTTCTATTCGTCAAAGATACATAATAAATGTTTCTTGAGCAGCAAATCAGAATATTAAAATGATTTCTGAATGAGCATGCGACTGAAGTAATGATGCTAAAAATTCAGCTTTGAAATTACAGGAGTGAATGACATTTTAAAATATAGTCAAATAGAAAACAGTTCAAATTTAAATTGTTTTGCTGTACTTTGAATCCAAAAAATTCAGACTTTTTTTTTAAATATTAAAAATCTTACCATTCAAAAACTTTTGACTGGTAGTATGTGTGATATAATCATAATATTTTACAACAAAAAAAATCACTTAAAAGCTGTTTTATTGCAAAACCCTGTTAGTCATGTTTAACATGCTGCTAATGTTCGTACATGCAGTAGATTTGATAGTTTTCACTGTGTAGGATCCATCTGATAAACTCAAAGTGAGATTTTATACACAAGCTGTCACAACCTGATTTCTTTTGGTCATTCCTTCTCTCTCTCTCTCTCTCTCTCTCTCTCTCTCTCTCTCTCTCTCTCTCTCTCTCTCTCTCTCCCACACACACACACACGCACACACACTCAAACTCAGTGTGTCAGAATGGCAGCTGGCCCTGCGGCTCTCCTGGTTAGTTCCCCTGATAGAGAGTTGGAGACAGACTGGACTGGTGCAGTAGTGCTTATTAGCCGTGTCTGTCTGCAGGAGCCCTGCTGAGCCAGCCTTGAACCCTCCGGCCCCCAGCAGAGAAAGAAGGAGAGACAGAGAAGAGAGAGGGAGAGGGAGGTTAAAGCAGTGGAGGACAAAAGCGAGAGCGTGACAGCCGGAGAAAGAGACCTGCCTGTCTGACCTGCATGTGCACTTAGCTAGTTGCCACCTAACCTAATAGAAGGTGGTCACAATCATTGCTTTGAATGAGAAAGTGATCTGTTTAATCTATTCAGTGAGTTGAAGCATCTGATGCATATTGAAAAAAATAAAAAAAAAAATAGATACTTCGACTTCAAGCACTCTTCTGTCTTATCTGTCAAGTACTCAAGCATTTAAAATACCCAAAGTGCACATTGCTAATGCAGAGCAGGCTTAAGTAGTTGACTTTGTGTTTATTTTTTCCAGGGAGAGAACGTGGCATGTCTGCATGACTAACCTCAGATATTTCGGTGTGGCTGCTAAAGTTTTAATGTGCTACAAGATTAGGGTTTGTGGACAGATGCGTCGGCTGTTGGGTTCAACGACAGGTTATAAACTGCTCTGACCCGCCTTTGTTTTTATGCCTGCGTCTCAGGTTAAGCTGTCCTGTAGAGCTCACCTTTATTGCCGCTGATGGTCTCGGTACTGCTGACGCAGTCGGAGACTCCCTTACCTTGACGTGTCGTTCCCTTCGGTCCGCAGTTAAATATCCAACACACACCTGCAATCAACTCTGATCAGCCCAGTGGAAACAGCCCGTTATTGCCCTCATTAGATGTTATACGGTAGTTCTTTCACACAAATTCATCACATATTAACCTAGATTGTGTGTTTGCTTAGCATTTTCATCTAATCGCCTCTCTCGTGAGCGTTTCTCTCGCTGTAGGCTTGTTCCACACCAGACCAGCTCATGCGAAGATCCCAGAGCTTTTATATCACAGCCATCTGTCAATACAATTTGGTCAAATGATTTCAAAACCTGTGCGTTTCTGGTATCTTAAGCCAAGTGGCTGGCTGAGCTCCAGCTGGAGCACGCTGAGCATTAAGGCATGATGTGCGTTCAAGCCGCCTCCTGCTGATTCATCCCTCACATGCTGAAAAATTACCTTTTGCTCATTAAAGAATTGTGTAAGTTTAAAAAAAATAATTTGCATAATTCATTTCCCCCTGAGGAACGGGATGATTAATTAATTACTATGCTATTAAACTGGATCTCTCTCTCTCTCTCTCTCTTTTTTTTTTTTTTAATTAACCTCAGGACATCCTTCATGTATGGGTTTTTTGGTCACATTCAGTGCATTCGGACGTGTGTGAATCTGAAGTTTCGAAAAATCTCTGCGTAGTTAAAAATAGTTGAGTCAGGGGTTTTTATTATTGGGTTTAGGAGTCTCAATATTCTGCAATCATCCTAATCGTCCTGCATTTTTCTCCTTTTTTGAGGCTGTCGTCTGCAGCAAGATGAATCTCTTTAATATATTTCTCTGGCCCGGGTT
Source organism: Labeo catla (assembly GCA_012976165.1). NCBI lineage: Eukaryota > Metazoa > Chordata > Actinopteri > Cypriniformes > Cyprinidae > Labeo > Labeo catla. The sequence continues at coordinate 980,056 of VONZ01000180.1, read as the reverse complement.
GCTTTGCATAGTGCAGAAAAGATGACGCAGGCTCTGGGTTATAATACCCCAGTGTTTTATTCATATTCTCATATTTGCAGGGACCCTACACGTTCGCGATTGCTACGCCGCCGTCTGACAGCGCGCTATAGGCTGCATGTAAATGAGGGTTTTAGGAACTACTCAAGTGTAATATCATGCAGGAGTCTCATTAACCTATAAAATACCTAAACACTTCTGTCTCCCTTTTCTCCTACAGAACTCAATACGGCACAATCTCTCGTTGAACAAGTGTTTTCTCAAAGTGCCTCGCTCCAAAGATGACCCCGGAAAGGTAAGCGTTCTGTTTTTCCTCTATATGTAGTGCTGTTTTATTCAGAAATGCAGGTTTTGTACATTGGCTAAATACAAAACGCTGGTTTCAGAGCAGATTCGGCCGTTAAAAAATGCATACGTATCCTTGTGAAAATAGATGAGAGTGAGCACTCGCTGTAACGTTTTAAAAGCGCTCTCCGGAGCTCTCTCGGGGAGAGGAGAAAGCACTTCAGCCCAGCACTTACTGCACGAGAGGGGGGAAGACCACCACCTGCTTCCCCTCAGTCGGCGCACCGCTAGTCCGGCCTGCCGGCGCTAAAACAACCTAAACTGATTCACGTGTAGGCCAGAGTGCAGCGTGATATATAGCTCAAAAATAAGCGTGCACATCTGATAACATGTTTATTTTTCAGAAATGCATACAATGCAGCATAAATACAGCGTTGATGGACCCCGGTTAACCTGTTTTTTTTTTTGTTTTTTTTTCCCTCTATCTCTCTTTCCATATAGTACCGTCGCTACAAAACACACACACACACACACACTCATTTTTCTGTATCCTCAGCCATCTTGTGCGAGCGCATTCACGCACATACGCTCACAGCGCGACATAAAGAGAGAGCCGAGGCATGCAGGGGATGGGGACTGAATGCTAATTTCATGTTTTGCTGTAATCCTCTGATATTGACACTCCTGGGATGTGCTCCACTAAATACAAAATAATCTATCGCTGGATGGATTCTATTCCGAATGCACGGCCAACATGCTTGCATCCCTAATGTTCAATTTGGAATTTGCCTCCTTCCACACAGCCCTCCCCCCCTGGAAGGAGAACTTCAAAGCTGCGCGGGGCTCTCTTGATATGTTCCATCAATATTGTAATACGGCAGGAATATGGACCCTGCTGTTTGTGCGAGATAGTAACTGAGGCGTGTTTCTCAGAGATGGTAAAAACGATTGTTCACTTCACCTTTGTGGTCCGCAGCAGCTGCTGAGAATGAGGAAGGCCGAACTTTGGTGCAGATACAATCACGTTTGCCCTTGAGTAGACCTCTGGTCAGAGAGGTCTAGCCTGCATTGAGACTAGAGTCTAGATTTTAATTCGGTTACTGTTAAACCATTGCAAAATAGACTCGTATGCTTGCGAAGGCTGCATTCATTTGATCAAAAATGAATATAGTCCAACCAAAATGTATTAACATGAACATTTCTCACATTATCACAGTTTATTCGCTATAGTTTAGAAAATGCTAATAAAATCTGACAAGAATTTGGGGTTAATCTGTGTCAGAACAAATTCATCTTGGTAATGTCAGATAACTTTAATAAAAAGAAAAAAGTATGTAATGGATTATATCTGGTGTCTGTTTAATTTTTGGTTTGACTGTATGTTAAAATACATTAAAGCAGACATTATACCAGACTTCACTGTCACATGATCCGGTAATCATACTTAGTCTTTACTGTCACTGTTGATCAATTTAACGCAAATCTTGCCAACCCTAAACTTTTGAACAATAGTGTATATTTATATCTTCCTCAATTATGAGTTGCTTTGGTTAAAAACGTCTACTAAATGAATACATGTGAAGTGCTATTAAATTAGGGCTGGGTAAATTATTATTTTTTTTTTCCCCCAATTAATTGATTCTTATTTTTAAGAAACGATATTGGTTTTTAAATCCCAAGAATCGATTAGTCTAGCCTGTTCTCAGTTAATGAGCGCAACATTGTAACCTCTTATCCAATAAATCGCAATTAGCTTTGTGCTTTGTTACTTTTGGTATGAAACAAAGTCTCAACATTCAAATTCTGTCCATTTTAATACTGTATTCAAACAATAAATGCTACCGCTGTTTTGGCGCTGTTTAATGTGGAGTGAGAGATCGCTGTGGCACCTCAGTTCAAGACAAAAAATGGCAGCACACATGAACTGATCGTCTTCTCCACTTTAATACCAGTTTCAGCATGAAATAAACATGAATAAACATCTGAGGGCATAATGAAGCGAAATAGTGCAAACTTACTAAAATCTGTATCCCTTTAATCGCTCAATCAGTGTTTCAAACGCACAAAAACGTCAGTATAACAGCTTAAGGTCACATTTACCTAAAAAAAAACAAAAAACAAACATAATCGGTGACTATAAACTCAAAAATGAATGAACATTTTGCGAAATATATGCACCATATAACATATTCATTGTCATTTGTACTGTTCTTCAGTGTTTAACTTATGTTTAAATAAATCTGTCAAGTTTTTATGACGGCTGTCATTTGTTTATATTTCAAAAAAACAAATTGGAGTAGAAATATGATTTTGTAATTTTCCCTTTTTTATTAAAAACTGCATTGGGTGAAATTTAGTAGTTTGTATACAAATCAGTTAATTTTAGCCTTCAATGTAGTAATGTAGTACCAACTGACCAGAAAATTTGGCATGTACTGTACCTGAGATATATCCAAAATAATCAATATCGAATCAAACCAGAAATTGAATTGAATCACAAGCTTGTGAATCAGAATCGAAACATGAAATTTGTTTCACAACCCAGCCCTATAATGAATGTTATGAATTTACTTCATTTTGAAAATATTTCTTTTAATACTTAATCGTTGTAAAGGGAGGCACATTAATGTTCTTTAGTGTATTGCTTTAATGGTTTTTAATTTTGGGGGTTCAGCTGAGATTATTATCGAAAGAAGTAACCTCGACACCGTCTTATCGTATTGCCCTATATTTCAGACTCATGTAAACTCTCCTTTCATGGATTTCTTTAAACGTTGCTTTCTCTCAAGGGATTGTGTAGCAGCCTACAGATACTCCCCTCCCAAGGGCTTTGGGTTTTTCAAGATTTTTCAGCTAATTAAAAGGAACGCTACTCAGCCTCCCCTTCCACAGTAAAAGTGTCTTGCAGTAGTTTTAATTTAAATTACATCTGCTAGGTGTAACAGACTGCCAGCATTCTCAGTCACCTTCAGCTGTCCTTCATCGTCACTGCATCAATTACAGGAACATGGTTATTTAAATTGAGAAAAAAGAACACGAGGATGTTTAATACAGTGAAATTGTTCTGCATGTTACAAACTCTCATGGTCTAATGCTGGGATATAATGCATAAATGGCAACGCAAGGTGAAGCTCATGATTCATCGTTTGTTAAACTGTTTGTTGAAGAGTAGCCGTGCTTATCTTGTCTGTTTATTGTGTGAAAGCACTCACTACCTGTAACAGTTAACATTGTTCGGCTACTCATGCTGCATTAGAGTTTATAAAGAAACTTAAGACCCTCTCACATCAGCGTACCTCTCAGCTCAAGTGCTATGCGCTGTTTATTAATTTGCATAGAATAGATAATGCATACAATATGATGATTTATTCTCTGAATGTCATGATAGTCTTTTGACGTTATGCTGCACAAGTCAGTCTCTTAATGATACATCAGGCATCACATTACGGTGCTTACCTTGAGTGCAGCATGGCTTTGTGGGTAACAGAGACCAGTGCATTAAGGAACATTAATGCATTGTGTTTAATTTGCATATGTGTGTATGTATGTCTATATTAAAGTAATTAAAAATAATTATATTGCATAATATCTTCATACACACACACCTTTTAAAAATGCAAAATTATATGCTAGCATTAAAATTAAAGTTATTAAATAATGACTATAATGACTGACTTTGGTTGACTGCTAAAAAGTGATAAGCATTCATAAATGTTAAAATCTGAATGCCTAGTTTACCATTTGATTAATGTTAATTATGTCACATCCTTTCATCAGGCCGGTTTTAGTACACTGCTTCCAAGGCCAAAAAATGTCACGTTAAAGCGAGGTGTGATAATGATGTGAGCTTTGCGATTGGTCAGATTGTTTTGGAGCTGTCATCGTGTTTAGATAACAAATGGCTGTAACATCCCAGTATTAAGACAGGGATAATGAGTTCTTTTCTTAAGGTGGGGGGGCTGTGAAAAAACATTCGCGCGCAGGAGCTTTGCTCATTGCCATTCCGTGGCCTGTAACCTGTGCTGTATTGCTGTTTAAATGCAGAAATTTACATCATTTTATCAATACGTCTTTGGAGGCCGAACGTTTGAGGAACCTGAAGCGTGCTGTCTAGACAAATCCTTTGGTGATTTTCAATTATTCTCTTTGCTTAGGTGCACGCACGAGCTGTGCACAAGTAATTTTAAAGGTCTTGATCGCACCCTCTCTGGACAATTGAGATCTTATCCCATATAATATGAAAAATTTTAAAATAAAACCTGAGCCTGGAGGTTAATTTCTTTTTCTTTTTGCCTAACTCCGTGGCCAGAGTTGCCTTTAGCTTCTGGGAAGAGCAGCACTATTGAAAAATAAATTAAACAGGAAGAATGCAAAGATAAATTATTCAGCCAGGGTCTTGGGTGCTTGGATACCAGCAGCCCCAAACCAAGGTGTGCTATTTTCTGCCTGATTATCAGAGCTCAGACCTGACCAGAAATCCAACACCTCTGTGTCCAGCCCTGAACAGGAGCAATCGATAAACCTGCGGCTGAGGAAGAGGGGCTTCAGGAGGGGCTTAACATTTTACCTGCCTCTGCCAAGGCTCAGGAGAAATGTGAAGCGAGAGAGAGCGAGCGCAAGAAACGGCTGTAGCGAAAGACCCAACTTCTTCGCGCCTCGACATATAGCTCCGTGAACGTCCTCCCGACGTGACGGGCTTACAAATGAGCGCGCTGAAACTTTGATGAACTAAAAGTTGTACGTGTTTCGGCGGCGAATGCACCCAGTATCTGATTACAGAAGTTTCTCTCTTGGAAACCCTGCTGATTATCGTGCTCTGCTTTTTATCAAAGTTTTATTGAATGGCTTTAGAGTATGATGACTTGCTTTGGGACTAACATTCCATCTTCATCCTGTTTTTAGGGTTCGTACTGGGCAATCGACACGAATCCAAAGGAGGACACGCTGCCCACACGACCCAAGAAGAGGCCACGGTCTGGAGAGCGGGTGAGTGAAAGTTTGTATGCGTGTTTTTTCTGTGCGTGTGTGTGTGCGCGTTTGTGTGTGCTCCGAGACCCCCTGGTGGTCGGTTTTCAGACATCCAGACTTTCTCAGGCCAAACTCAGCTCATTACTTCGAGTCAGGGAGTGATCAAATAGCAGAAAACAGTGAGTGTCTCACTTTCCCAGTTCAAACTCAATGTCACTGATTTGCTCCATCACTTCTCCTGATGTGTTTAAACCGCACGGTGATGTTATGGCTTTACAGTGATATTATGGCTTCCCATTGTCCACATTAATATTCAAAGGCCTCAAACCTTTTCCAGTTGTTCATGATTTAATGAATTTTTTATTTTTTCATTCAACAAATATATTTAAGAGCTTGGATAACTAGAAAAATCATTATAAAAATGCCCATGGATGTAGATTTGGATAATTTGCTTGTTTCCAGGTGTAGAGAGAGGCTACCTTATATATCAGTTTTTCAAGACAGTGGAAACCCTGTTCATCAAAGAAAAAATGAATTACATCAAGAAAGTTCTTGTTTTCTCTTATTTTGAATGTATTAAAGGAATAGTTCACCCAGAAAAAAAAAGCTGAAAATGCACTTCAGAATCAGAACAGATTTGGAGAAATTTAGCATTACATCACTTGCTCACCAGTAATTCCTTTGACGGGTGCCGTCAGAATGAGAGCTCAAACAGCTAACAAGTACATCACAGCTAACAAGTACATCACAGTAATCCACAAGTAATCCACACCACCCAAGTCCATCAATTAACATCTTGTGAAGCAGCGATTTAACGTTTAATGATGTCTTGATGGATTTATTAAAAACACACAGCTTTTTGCTTCACTGGAGTTGTGTGGATTACTTGTGGATTATTGTGATGGTTTTTATCATCCGTTTAAACTCTCATTCTGATGGCACCCATTCACTGCAGAAGATCCACTGATGAAGATCTGTTCTGATGAACCATGTTACAAACTACCATTCTCAGGGCAGCGTAACAAAAATGGGGAGGCCATTCACGAATTGAGTTAACTCAAAATTAACATTTATTAAAGTAATTCATACTCAAGTTAAACACAAAAAGGAAGAGAAAAGAAAAACAAAAAGATTAAGTATTAAAGTAAGCAGAAATCTGGTGCTGAAGAGACGTCAATCTCAAACGGGGCACACCACGCTGGAGGACAAAGATCCTTTAATTAGTCAACTCATCATAGGTAACCCACCGCACCTGCTACTTGTCTCCACCCTGGAATTACGCAAAGAAAAAACACACAACACAAGTGCCATCTAGCAACAAAAAGACGCAGACGGTGCAGTAATGAAAGAATATTATAACAACCATTAATCTACACTGCCACGGAAATAGAAAAAAATTTACTTGTGAGTTTGTAGTTTCAATAATATTAAAAATCTAGTTAATTAAAAGATAATATATAGAAACAGTTTTGATGCTTTTTTTTCCATCAGAATCAGTTATTTTAGCGAGGCACTCAAAAAAAAAAAATCAGGTTACCAGGTTTGAATCAGTCTTGCCCATATCAGAATTGTCAGTGAATTGACATTTGCCTCACTTCCTGACTAGATGTTATGTCAGTGTATACTTAAAGGGACAGTTCACCCAAAAATGAAAATTAGCCCAAGATTTACTCACCTTCAAGCCATGCTAGGCATATCTCTTTCGGACGAATGCAATTGCAGTTATATTTAAAATTGTCCAATTCCAAGCTCTATAATGGCAGTGAATGGTGCCCCTTGTTTCTCAATCCCAAAAAAGTGTATCCATCCATCATAAAACTACTTGACGCGGCTCTTGGGTGTTAATGAAGGCCTTTTGATGTGAAACAATACGTTAGTCTAATAAAAATATTGATTTTTAAAACTAAAACTAATCTCCAGCTTCCGGTCAATCAAACAGTTCACGACAAGGCGTGTGACGTAGGTTCAAAAACAGGGGCACTGTTCACTGCTGATATAAAGCTTGGAAGAGCCAGGACAATTTTAAATATAACTGCGATTGTGTTTGTCTGAAAGAGGAATATCAGATACACCTAGGATGGCTTGAAGGTGAGAAAATCATGGGCTAATTTTTATTTTAGGGTGAACTATCCCAATGAAGATACACAATCACAAAAGAGTTTTGTTTGTTTTGAAATATATTTTGCAAAAAAAGAAATATTTAGGGCTGCCCCCTAATAGAAGAGGCTTGGTCGACCAAAATTTTATTAGTCGCAGAAAAAAAAATCCATAGGAAGTGGCGAAGTCACTCGCCTGTGACGGACAGATCATTAACGGCTGGTCTATGTGGTAATATAGTACATCAGGCAGGACATCCAAATGCTCACCTATCATTCATCAAACTCAGATATGGTAATCATCTGAAGTATGCAAGTAGTAGCATCATTACATGGCCGCTCAAACAAATGTTAACCTAGAAAAATGTGCGTTATTCAAGTGTCTGTGCAGAGTGCGAACACTGAACAGTAGCTGCAGACGCCGAACACTACAAGACCGTTGGAGGTGCCGGTGCGGTCACTTGCTCTTAAAATACTTATTTTTTGCTCATACAAATAAGAGTAATACATCTTTTGAAACCATACAGACTAATTTTATTTGTATGCACTCACAGTAACAACAAAACATTGCGCTTTTGTAAAATAATGAAAGCAAACAGGATGCACTTTCTGCCATCTCGGTCTCCATAAAGTTGAGTGTCCAAAAAAATAAAAATAAATAAAAAATGTACCTAAATTCTGTGTATACTTGCATTACAGCCATGAAAAATTTGTCTATAGAGAGCGAAATGTCTACTTTCAAATAAACCAATTCAATTGGAAAACAAATATTCTCAGGTTGTGTAATCTGTATATGAAACATGCATCTACTACCACTACTTAAGATGAAAACAAAGAAAGCACTAGTTTATCAATAAATTATTAAAATGTTAAAGCAGCCTCCTTACTGTATTTTCCTGACACATTCATAATCATTACTTCTTCCAGTGTGCTGTGGCAAGCTTTATGTGTGCACTTATAGGCTATGTAGGCAATTAAAGATTCATTATTATGATTTAAATGGTTTATTAATAAAAGTACAGTTAGTCAACTGAGGCTTAACATGAACGACTACTAGTCGACCAGAAAAATCTTTAGTCAAGGACAGCCCTAGAAATATTGTTTTAGTATGTAGTGAGTAAACACTACTGTAAAAAAACAGATTTCTGTAAGGGGGAAAAAAGCATTACAAAGGTGAAAACTTAAGCCTGTAGTAGTCAAGTTCATCTCTCCAAACTTTAACAGTCAGCAGAAAACTATGTCAATTCTTCAGCGTATGTGTGTTGATGGCTCATTACATGCGTTTCTTTTTTTTTTAATCTTTTGGAAAGAGCAACAAACAAAACCAACTAAGCAACCACACATAAGATGGTTTATATTCTGTAGTATGACTTTGAAGCTTTTTCCAAAATAGACATTGCTTGAGTCTTTTCCATCAGCATTAGCTTGCAGACAGTCTACCTTAGCATGATGATGCCTGTGTTGGGTTTTTGCTTTTTTACAAGGCCAGAAATATGTGACAACATGGGCTAGGCGTGTTGATAGAAAAGAATGAGACGGGACTGAATGTTTCCCGAGTCGAGAACACTGGCTTTGTTTCACGTCTGAGTCGGTGCTTTACAGTCGTGCCGCGCGCAGGTTTGCTGATTGCGCGCTCATATCTTTTTATATAGCTGTCTCACTCCGTGCGGCTCAGTTTATCTTGTAGAGGGGGTCCAGCTTATTAATAAACTGTGCCCCAGGCAGCCTTTACATACGTTGCATTCTGCAGTCATTTTTTAGCAAACATCAATTAATGCGGAGTTTCTGCACCGCTTATTTTCAGCTAGAGCTTTTTCCTTCCATTATTTATGAGCGGCGCTCACCGGAATATACAACTCGGCTGCACTCGACGCTGGCCTCCGAGGTTGACCTGGCTCAGAAGCATCTTGCATCATTTTGTCCAGCCCTGCGTTGTGGATCGGAGGCAGGCGAACCGAAAGAGTTTAGCTATAGTGAGAGCAAGGGGCGGGGATTGAAGACATCTAGACATATAACCAGGAAATCATATAGATGAAAAAGCATTTGCGAAGAAGCATGTTATTTATCAGGGCATCAGACTGCAACTAAATCACAGTCACAAGCACAATGGCGGAGAAAAAAATGTTAGCTTGAACTAGTCGCTTTTAGCAATGGGCACCGAAAGTTGGTGTCTGATCTTGTTTTGCGAGGGAGCTGATATGCTTTGAGCTCAAATAAAGATGATAAAATATTCCACTAATAATTTCATATAAAAATGTTTTTAATTCAAATGCTTACAGTGTCAATTTATGTACAGTGCAGTACAGTTAAGTACAAGTACAGCACAACCTTTTTTTTCTGCCAGTGACAATTTTCATGCTGGTGCCACTACCTATCCGCCTAAAGCGGCTTTCACACCGAACGCAGAAAGCACTGCGCAACTAATTTGAGCTAGAACTGCTCTGAGAGTCACTTCATGAACATTTCTTTTGAGAATAACTATCGTCATAGCATATACAAACAGAAACATAAAGTTCTTCACAGCAACCTGTCAAAATAAAAGTTTGGTTTATCTTGAAGAAACAGTGACAGTAATTTATTTCTTAATGTAATGATACTACGACTACTACATTTTTTTTAAAACGAATATTTACCAAAAAAAAGTTCCCAGAATTTATTTACCAGACAAAAATCTGGTAAATGTATATAAAATTATTTTATTTATTTAATAAAATCAGTTAATTAGAGATGCCTTTGGTTATTACAGTTTCATGAAAGCATTAAAATGGAATCCAGAAAATTACCAAGCAGAATTTGGTAAAAATAAAACTGAATTTGAGACAAAAATAAAACTTTTAATTTTTAAGCTTTTAATAAATAGCTTGTGTAAGCTTCATGATTTCAATTAAGTAGACATGCTTTTTGATTTAATAATTTTTAATTTAACCATTAAAACAGTCTAGAAAAATTTAAAGGGCTTTTTGAATTTTAGTCAGTGTGTGGTGTGTATGTTTGGGCATAAAAAAGATCTACAAAGTTACAAATCTCAAAGTCCACTCCAAAGGGAGATAATTCGTTTTTTTTTTTTTAATCCCTTTTCAAGAGCTACAACGAACAGCTCCTTTGGACTACAGCGTTTGTTTTCCTGATGTTATGATGTCACAGCGTGGCCCAATAGAATATCATTCAAATAAATCCCGCCTAATGAAATTCGAATGGTTGGGGGGTGGGTAGGGACAAGGTGGGGGATTAGTCTAGCTTTAGCAATGCTGCGCGGAGAGCCACTTCTGGGATGCTTCAACAAACCGCGGAGCGGCAGGTATAAACACAAGCATTCACTAGATGCGCCATGATCTGCTCCGATGGCCATGTCAGAGCCATGCTGTAGATGTGTGCAGTATAGGGGGTCGAAACACATACGGAGGTGCGGCTAATGTAAAGACAAGCATTGGCTAGCGTGACCGCGATCATTTCCGATGGCCGTGTCGAAGCCACGCTATAGACGTGTGCAGTGTGTGGTAAGACATTTATTCATCATACAATGTATTTAGCTTTACTTATAACACAATATTTTTAATTTTTTTTTGTAAATGTATTAACTTGCACTAGACTAGGCACCCTTCATGCATCCTAGGCGTATATGACTTCCTTCTTTCAGACGAATGCAATCGGAGTTATATTAAAAATCCTGGCACTGCCAAGCTTTAGAACGGCATAGACTGGTGTTTCTCTTCATCAGTCCAAAGCACATCCAATAAAGTGCGGTGGGTCAATAAAGGCCTCCTGTAGCAAATCGATGCATTTTTGTAAGAAAAATATCCATATCTAAAACTTAGAATTGCTTTAATCTGGCTTGCACTAACAATTGTACACGAAACTTGCTGCTTTGGTAACAGCGTCTAAGCTGTTCGCCAATCACAATGCACTGGGACAGCTAACCAATCACAACATATTAATCTAATCGAGCCTTTTGTGCCAGGCTGGGGAGAAAGGTACTGTAATAATGTAAATTATGTGAAAAATAATGTGTTTTTCAAATCACCAAGCATGAGAGCATGTTCTAGTACACCCCCAAAACAAAATCGAGACTTTGTAAAAGAGCATAATAAGACCACTTTAATCCCCAAAAAAACTGGAATCCAAAAACATTTGAATGGAAAAAAATAAAATGGAATTTGGGAACAAATAAAAAAATTCATAGGACCCTAAAAGAGAGCCATTTTTTGCCGCCATATTTTGAAAATTGAACCACATACTAATATGAAGGAATGTTTGGTTATTGCAAAGTGAGTGATTATTCATTGTGTCAGCTCTCACACATTGGTAAAACACCAACAATATGAGAACCTGGACCACAAAACCAGTCATAAGGGTCAATTTTTTTTAGATTGAGATTTATAGATCATCTGAAAGCTGAATAAGCTTTCCATTGATGGTTTGTTAGGATAGGACAATATTTCACTGAAATGCAACTATTCAGAAACCTGTAATATGAGGGTCCAAACAATCTAAATATTGAGAAAATCGTCCAAATTAAGTTCTTAGCAATGCATATTACTAATCAAAAATTAAGTTCTGATATATTTACGGTAAGATAGACTATACATATCACACTCCCTTAATGCACTGTTCCTTTAAGAGAATGTAAATAAGTTGGACAAAAAAGTCTATATGTCAGAAATCACATGTTACAAGCCTGATAGCCTAATTGACCTCATGTGTGATGAGTTGGTGGTGCGTGTTTTCCTCTGTATGGTCAGGCAGTTAGGCCGGTGTCATTTATAATTGCCGCACTCCAGACTCCAGTGAGAGTATCATTCTCTCGGCACACAGCTTTGCCCTCAGGCCACACACAAACATTTTTCATACTGACACTCACTTCACTCACATCAAAAACCTCCAATTAGATCCATTCTCTCTCAGCCTGAGCCTGCATGCAAAAATAAGTGGGAATTCTGTCTGTGCAAAGTGTGACGCTCGCTATTAACAGTATATTTCATTAGACTCTCTCTCTCTGTTTCTCTCTCATCCTCCTGCTGTCTCGTTTAAGAAATTCTTTGACATTAAAAATTGTGACTTAGCAAAATCTCATTTATGTTTATCACAAATTAAAAATCGCATTGTTGCCAGGCAATCCTCTTATAATAAGCAGTTTTGGGAGACAGGCGTGCTGAAGTTATCTTTTACCCCAGCAAGAGCAGACAGAGCACAGGGAGCCGTTCCTCTCCCGCTCATCTCCTTCCCAGAATGCCTCCAATTTTGACCTAAATAAAAGGTGTTGCTCTTTTGTTGTTGATAAACGCTCACTGCGTACGCTTTTAAATTTCCTCGCACCAGAGTAATACCAAACGCCTTTGAATAGAAATCAAAATCACTTCACATCGCTCATCATCTCCATCCTGGTTGGCTGAGTACATCTCTTTTGTTGTCCTGCAGGCATCCACGCCGTACAGCCTGGAGTCGGATAACTTGGGAATGGACTGCATCATCTCTGGAAGTGCCTCTCCAACGCTGGCAATCAACACTGTGACTAACAAGGTAGCGTTCAATCTCCAGCTCCACAAGCCCTGGCTGCATTTCTCCTATCACAGCTGACACCAGTGGCCTACATATCCAGTTTACATTTATATTTATCCTGCCATGAGTATGTACATGCGCTTCATAACAGGACTGACATGCGATGCTTTTGTTTACACGGACGCTGAGGAAACTGACGTCGAGTCTTATCTATATCGGGCTGCCATTATGTATACAAATCCTCTTAGCGGTGCATATGCGGTGTATTGTGAATCGCTAATACCTTATTCTATATGTCTGTCGAGTCCAAAATGTCAGGTTTGCGCCTACACTGGATATTAAGCCGTGCAAGAATACAGTATTCTTCATCTTTGCAGAATATTTCTTTAAAGTGAAAGATAAGGTTGTACTGCATCTATAATGGGGCTAAATGGTCGCAGTGTTTTTTCAGCTAGAGAACGGTGAGTTTGTTCAGTGTTTTGAAGTCTGATTACCTGCTGTATGATTGTAGACACAGCACTCGGAGTGACTCGCACCAAAACTCGCCCTCTGTGGCATGACTTCATGGAGAAGTGTGTAAAAAGGAATGGAGCAAAACACTCTGAAATTTAAATAGGCTTTTTAACCTTAAGCGCTCTACTCTTGGCCTGGTGCGGGCTGCTCGCTCGCTCTGGAGTGCTTTTACAAAGCCCAAAAGCATCAGTTATTAATTTACTTCAGGCATTAAACCAATAGTATTTCACATTAAGCATGGTGTTTAAGATGAGGACTGAGGGGGAATGTGGAATTCATTTGGAGTGAATTATAGTACATTCGGTGATCTGTTCATCTGGATAGATATTTATACAGTGTTTATAGAATTGTCGTGTCTTTGCAAAACCTAGCGAGTTGTCCTAACTAAAATAGAACCTTATAAGTGACCCCTTTTCAAATAGATTCTATAATATGTCTAAAGATAAATATTGATTTTCAGTTGCGTTCTCTTTTTTTTTTCCTTAGCAAATATAATGTTAACCAAACTTTGTTTGGTTTGTTTGTGTTTGCTAGGTTTTGGAACACATCCTACGTATATGTCAGCACTATAACCCGTAAATCATTTTATTGATTGTTTTATGGCAATATTATTGATGTTTTTGCACACCTCCGAAGGGCTGTTCCATTTTTACAGCGTTGTACACAACAAAACAATGCGAGCTTAAGGTATGACTGATTCATATGGGAAGAATTTCAAGATCCACCCAGAGTGGGATTTCGGGGTTATCCCATGAGCATATGCTTTCTCTGCCCTCCTACTCGAAACGCTGATAGACTAGAAACCAAATACACGGGAGAGCGAAAACAAGACGGCAGAGTTTGGTGGCTCCTTGGAGATGCTGTTTCTCAGTGTGGGCCCTGTAAACAGAGAACATGCCACGCCTCCTGAGCGCTTCATGCCAAGCCACAGGAATTCCCTTTTTCTCATACTTTCCCGCCTGCCGGTGCAGGCCAATGGGAAAGTGCCTGTGCTGCATAACATGGAGAAGGAAAGCCTGGCTGTGACTGAGCATTCACTCTCTCTCTCTCTCTATCTCCCTCTGACTAAATGATCACCATGCTTCCCTCTTTAAGTTCAGTTGGTTAAGCTTTGTGAGTAGGCCCAGATGGAATCTGCAGACTTATGTTCTATGATGTTTTAAAGAGAGAATCTGCAAAGTGAGTTAAAAATAGAATTATGCGTTAATTTGACTGTACTATAGTCTTATTGCTAGTAAGTTAGCATATTGAAATGTTATTTTAAAAATGTAATTTTTAAAATAGGGATGAAATTTTGTCTGCCGAACATTATTTGCCGAAAGAGAAAAGCAACCAAAAATTTGAGCTGAAAATATATGGCTCTGTTGCAAAGAACTGAATAAAAATAATATATTGATATTTAATATGAATGTATTTTATGTCTAATTTTATTGTGTTACTTTCAGTAAAAGTACATTCAGTATCATTAAAATTAAGTTAAAACATCTTACAAAATTATTTTATATTATTTAGTAAAATAATAAATAATTATTAAAGAGCATTTTCGGTTTTGGTTTTCGGCCAAGTGCATCCAGAATTTACGGTTTCACCCCAGAATTTTCATTTCGGTGCATCCCTAATTTAAAATGTTTTATATTGTTTATGAACATTATTTAAGTATATTTTATTTATTATTTATATTTTCGTTATGTTGAAATGTAATGATACTTGATGAACTTTCAGAATCTTTTTTTCCTAAATTGCATAGTAGAAATGAATGTGAAATGTTGCTAAATAAATAAAAATATTTAAATACTTATACATATTTTAAAATGTAATTTATTTCTTTGATCAAGAAATTATAGAAATTAATACTTATATTTAGCAAGTATGTTTTAAATTGATCAAAAGGGATGATAAAGACATAATGTTACAAAAGATGTTTATTTCAGATAAATGCTGTTCTTCTGAACTTTCTGTTCATCAAGGAAACCTGAAAAAAAGTTACTTAACTGTTTTCAACAACAATAATAATAATAATAATAAATGTTTTTTGAGGAGCAAATCAGAATATTAAAATGATTTCTGAAGGAAATGCAGCCTCGAAATCACAGGAATAAATTACATTTTTAAATATATTCAAATATAAAACAGTTATTTTAAATAGTTATTATTATTCACATTTTTTTTCTGTTTTTGCTGCACTTTAGAGTAAATAAATGCAGGCTTGGTGAGCAGAAGAGACTTCTTTAAACAACATTAAACATCTTTCTGATCAAAAACTTTTGCCAGGTAGTGTATAGGTGTGTGTAATGTTTATATATGTATAATATAAAATGTATATCATTTTTATAGAATTTTCAGTTACAAATTATTTTAAGGTGTGCTTGTTACAGTGTAATTATACATTTAAGTACTGAGTAATATTAATTAACTATATGTACTTACTGTGTGGTTAAGCTTAGGGTTGCTTGCATGTAGTTATTCATAACGTAACCTGTAACAAGGTCACTTTAAAATAAAGTGGTACCGAATTGTCTTTCTAACATTTTCTTTAAACACATGGTAGGAATTATTGCTAAATAATCGAAATATTTGTGTGTGCGTGTGTGTGTGTGTGAGAGAGAGAGAGAGAGAGGGAGATATTTATATGTTTGTTATTTATTTTTTTATATTGAAAGATTGAAACAAAAGACAGATTGAAACCTGAAGCTGAACTTTCTTTTTTTCTTTCTTTCCTTCTTTTTCTTTTCTAACATTGTCTTTAAATTGCATCGAAGTAGAATTTTTCTTTTGAATTGCAGTTATTGTTAGACACCTGGGTGGATTTCTCTTTGATTTCATAATCCTTGTCTCATGCTGCAGATTAGTCGCCCGTATGAAAGACTCCACTGGCTTTTGACTTTAATTCACAGCTAAATATAGCGCTCCTTTTCCACCGCAGCAAACACACAGGAGTATTTGCAATGGATTTGTTCACCCCTTACCTTCTCTCTGCGTGTTACTTTCCCACTGTGCGTGCGTGTGCGCGCGCGGACGTGCACACAGTGTTAGTATGTAGGCGTCTACGTTTTGGGCCTTGAACAAACCACAGTGTGATGAGGTCTTTAAATCATACTTTATGGATACAGGGAGTAAAAATAGATTGTGGTGAAAGGCTCATGGCTAAAAGCCTCTTTTATGACTTAATTACATATAACATTTATACTTGTTCTTCACACCAGGTTTTGATTATAATTGTAACTGTTTTCTGCGTGATTGAATTTTCGACATGCCTGAGCTTAGTTGCACACAGGGTTAGTTGTTCTGGTAATGTACTGTTTCCAGGCCTAAACATAGCTGAAAGAGGGAAGAGTTATAATATGCAAATCATTCCATGACATTAACCCCCCATCCACCCGCAATCCAGTGCAGCCCCGGCAACCGTTATGCTCCGCTCTTTTGATGAACAGGGAATAATAGGATTGGGAAACATTTATTCTGCTTGAATGATAATTCTCTGTAAGAGACCGTGATCTGTAATGTGTCTTTCTATCTACTGTCGCGCTGAGTCAAGGGGGAACAGAACCGATGCGTTTGCGGCAACCAAAAATCTACTGGGCCTTTCGCTATTGAGACGCTCAACCCTAGGTTTCAGAAAATGGCCGTACAATGAAAGCCAGTACGTTTTCATTTAGGTGAATGTGATCGTGGAATCTAGTCATAAATATGGAATTTACTGTATAACGTGTAATGTCACGGAACATTATGGAAAACGCGGAATGGACTAGTGTCTGTGAATATTAAGCCGCAAAAAGACGATTTAAATATGAATCCTGCATGTTCTGCATGTCTCTGTGTGAATGAATGGCGCAGTTTTGAATGGTGCACGGTTTCGTTTACTACACACCATACTGAAGTGCGTGTGACGCTCGTGGTGTTTTCAGCCTCTCCCGATTTAGTATACGAGTATATAAATGCACAAACAATCTCTAGAACTACTCTGAGTCACATTTAAGAAAAACTGTTATCATATCTTATACAAACAGAAACTTAAAGGTCTTCACAGCAACCCGTCAAAATAAAAGTTTGGTTTAACTTGAAGAATTTGTGACAAATATATTAATTAATGTTATGATAGTACTACTACTAATACAATTATTATTAAAACATTACTTTTTTAAGGAATGTTTACCAGAAATTTTTTTTACAGTAATTTATTTACCAGAAACATTTAAATACATACGACTGCGTTTTAGTGCCATGTTAAAAAATTAAAAACAAATGTAAGATTATGAGAATCGTAATGTTTCGAGAATAAAGTCGAAATGTTTTGAAAATTAATTTGTAGCAATTATGAGATTAAAGTTGTAATATTTTGAGGGTATATTCTAGCCTATTGTGCATGCAGATCAGACTGAGAGCACCGGGAGAAATTTCAAAGTCTCGGCTTTCAAATTCAGACAGTTTTATAGCAAAATACAAACAAAATGTCTTACAATAATGTGTTTTTCATGCTCTTTAATGTGGTGTGACAGATCGCTGTACTCACTTCAGTTTAAGCGGCATGCAGGTCAGTCATCTTTCCGATTACAATGAGACATTAATTTAATTAAATTAGGATGTACTGTTTTTTATTTCCTTTCCCATGCCTTCTGATGTTCCTTCATTTTTATATCTTGCTATAAACTTGAAATAAAGAGGCAAAACACATTTATAATTTGTATTTCATGATAAAATTGACAGAATTTGAAAGCTGAGCTATGTTATATTAAAAGCAACAAAGCACAAAATTATTGGGATTACTGGTGGCTGGCATGCTACAAATAATGAATGGAAGACGTTAAATAATATTATACTGTGAATAAACAGCTTGTGAATAGTCACTTATATACCTCAGAAAAGACAACAATATGACCTATGTATAGCAAGCCCACTTCGACTTTTAGAGCGTTTTATTGTTGTTTTTAATTAAATGCATGTGAAGAATGAAAGGTTTGACGGCACAAAGAAAACAGTATAATTTATTGAATTGATTCACATTAATACAGTGATCTGTCAGGCCACAGTGAAGAGCTTTAAAAACACATTATTGTAAGGTTTTTGTATTTCGCTATAAAACTGATTTTGAAAGCGGAGACTTTGTTTTATATTACAAATCAGTCAAAGGCATTAAATATTATTTCCAAGCATACTGTCTGTGGTAGGTCTGATTTCTGCTAATAATCCCACATATGTCTATAGTATTAAAAAGGGTTAATAACAGAGCTACTTCCAAAGGAATATCTGTTGGGTGTGTGAACTGAAAAAAAATTTGTTCCTGTTCAGTCTGTTAATAAATATCATATTCTTGATATTCTTTCCGCGAGTCCTTAAAATTGACTCTTCCTTATCCCAGTAAGATGATGCGGCCACTCAGACGCAACAATATTCAAATGCGGTGGCCTGGCAACTTCTTTCAGTCCGAGCCTTTGCATATGCAATATGGGCTATACTCTCAAAATATTATGTTAATTTCTATGATTTAAATTCTCAAAACATTTGACTGTATTCTCGAAATATTTAGACTTTATTTTCGTAGTATTTCGACTTTATTCTCATAGTATTTTAACTATTCTCATGATATTGTGACTTTATTTTCGATTTTTTTTAAACGTGGCAATAAAACGGCATCGTAAATACACAACGCAGTGTTTATAAATAAATGGAAATAAATAAAATAATAAATTCATTTTTTTAATATAAAAATCAATTAATTAGAGATGCTCTTGATTATTAAAATTTAATGAAACCATTCTAATGGAATCCAAAAAAATGAATGGAAAACAGAATTTGGTAAAAATAAAACTGAATTTGTAAAGAAAAGTAAACCAGATTTCATAGGGCCTAAAAATTACATTTTTGTGTCATCTTTTTAATAAATTGCTGTGAAATTGTGTAAGTTTCATGATTTCAGTTAATTAGTCTAGAACAATTAAAATGTAAAAACAGAATTTGGAAAAAATCTGATTCTATAGGTTTAGTGTTATTTTGGACAACATTGACTTGCATTGAGGCATTTTGCAAAATATCATCTTTTGTGTTCAGCATACAAAAGTCACACAGGAACTACCGGTTAAGTGTTGCATGAAAGCCTCTGATTGTCCTTACTGAGGCAGGTGAATCTTGGGACTTGTTGCATAGTTTTAGTACTACACTGCTGCTGCCAAGACATGCGGCGTGTGATGCGAGCACGGCCAGCATTGTTGCGATTCCATTCATCCTTTCCTACCACGGCGAAGTCAATGTAGGACTATTCTCCCAGGAGCTCATTATATTCATTCCCATACGTCCCTCCAATGCCTTATTTATTCTCATTTTGCAACCAGCACATATTTGCAGTTCAGCTTTTCAAATGATAATTGGGATTATCATTTTGAAGTGGAGGTTCTTCCGCTTCGGAAAACTGCGCATTCAACAGCGCACACAGAAAGGTCAGGGTCTCTGTAGCATTCGGGACCTTTGTGAGCTGTCCCAAACCAATTTGCGCTGCGCGAGTTGACGGTTTCAACGCTGCCAGCATCGTGACCTTTACTGAAGGAGAGCTCTCCCCTCTCAGCCGTCTGAGACAGCAGATCATCTTGCTGGCCACCAGCCACGCTCTCCCTCCATATGAGCCACAGTGTGGGGCGCAGCATGTTAACGCTGACCTTACTCTTGTACAGACAGTGTGGTGTATGCATAGCACACGTCATGTGACGCAACCGCTACCGTTATGAAAAGGGATAAGAATTTCCCTCGAGACCATTCTGTTTGATTGGCTCCTTTTCCTCAGCACTCCGCCCGTGGTATCTGCGCTGCCGAGACTTACCGTTGTCGCATCTCATAATAACCACTGGAATGTACCTGACAAAGGATTAAATAGCGCAGTAGCTTACTCATGTTTTTTTTGTTTTTTGTTTTTTCTTGTTTAGTTTTTTGGCCCTTTATATTAATGTATTTAAAAATATATTTCTGAATTCCAATTCATATAAAATAGATTTTATATATTTGCATGTTAAATATATATTTAAAAATATCTTTAATACGCACCTGTCTTGATATCATATGATGAAAAAACCAAATGCATATATATGTTTTCAGGTGTTATCATAATAAAGAAAAATCTTCATTAAATTATTACATATATATATATATATATATATATATTAAAATAATAATTATGGTAAGTATTATTATTATTATTATTATTATTATTATTATTATTATTATTATTTTAGAAGTGGTAGTAGTAATAATAATAATAATTTGATGTTTAGTATTTTTGTTAATGAAATGTTAAATATTTTTAAATCATTTTATATATACAATAATTATAATTAAAATAAATAACATTATTATTTAGTATAATCAATTTTATTATTGTTATTATTATTGTTATTATTATTAAAATAATTGATAATTATTATATATGCTATTTTTATAGTAGCAGTAATAATTATAATAACAATAATACAATTTTTCATGTTTCCTGTTAATGAAACGTTAAATATTTTTAAATACATTATTATAATTGTTTTTATATATACAATAATTATAATTCTTAACATTTTCTTTTATTTCTTTTTTTTTATATATACTATTATTATTTATTATTATTATTATTATTATTATTATTATTATTATTATTATAGTTATTAAAATGATTATTTAATTATTGCTGTAGTAGTAGTAGTAGTAGTAGTAGTAATATAATAAAAATAATAATTATTATTATAAATGTTTAGTTTTTTGTTAATGTAATGTTAAATATTTAAAATTATTATAATAATTATAATATTTTTATATGCAACAATTTTAATTATTATTAACATAATAATCATTTATAATTATTATATTTATAATTATTTAAAATTATTATTGTTGTTGTTGTTAAATTAATAATAACAATAATAATAATAATAATAATAATAATAATAATTCATATCATCATCATTATTATTATTATTATTGTTATTATTTTATATTAATAATAATAATAGTAGTAATAATACTAATAATATAATTTAATTCAATTCAGATGTGTACACTGTATTCAGTGTGTAAGGTATATGTCATAAAATAAATGTTTTGGTGTTTATCAAGGTATTTTTTTTCATAACTGTGTGAAACCAACATGTACACAAAACATGCATGTTTTAAGCTAGATTTTTATTATAAGCACTCTTCAAGTCAACCCTTTTCCTTTCTTGATTTCCAGGTGGCATTGTACAACCCTGACCAGGATGGGAGTGACAGCCCTCGAAGCAGCCTTAACAATAGCCTATCTGACCAGAGTCTGGCCTCTGTTAATCTCAACAGCGTGGGCAGCGTGCACAGCTACACACCGGTAAGACTCCAATTCTCCACGAACTTTGCAGCCACTATTCTGCTCTTTAACCTCTCGTGAGCCTGAAGCAGTCTCTTAATTTGCTGAGTTTTATTGCGGAGCGCCGCTTTATGAAAAGCAGCAAGATTCCAGTGCGTTTGTCAGAATGCCGGAGTATGGAGGCCTGTTCATGGGAGCGTGCTGACACAGAGGTTAAGGGAATGAAAGGCAGAGCTCATACTGCTGGAGCGCTGCTAAAGAGAGACGCTGCCTCTGATGTCCTCCCACCAGAGAAGCCGCTTCTTTGTTGTGGTCCCCTAGAAGCCCCGCATGCTTCTCGCTCCAGGCTCTCAGCATTGATCCGGCACAGACACTGATAGATTCACTTCAGTGGGCCAGACAATACTCTCTCTCTCTTTCTCTCTGTCTCTCTTTCTCTCTGTCTCTCTTTTTCTGCTCCATCCAGCTGATTTGAGCACTGTAGTCTGTTTGAACATAACCAGATTATATGCGCTCATCTTTACAGTGATGCATAGTGTGTCATCTGACTCCCACTGCTCATAATTCTTGTGTACAATTAGTCTCTGCTGCTAATGGTGTATGCAAGCAGGACTTTCCTTACGCAGGTTTTTTGTTAGTGCTAACTAGTGTTTCCTGTGAATTTTGAATGGAAATGTAATCTTATACTGTAACAAATACTGTGTTTGATCATTCTGTGATGTCTGAATTCATATGTAGTATTTAAAATGATTTATTTTGGTTTTTAATTGACAAAATAGAGTGGAATTTTAATTTTGACCATTTATTAGTTATCACCCATAACATTATCGTTATCACAGGGTGTCCGCAGGTCCCTAAAAATTCTTAAAATGTCTTAAATTTAGATTCGATGGGTCTTAAATATTTCTGGTCACATTACTGCTAAAATATCTCAAGTCTGATGGACCCAATGACTGTTTACAATCATTGGACAGGCCGAATTTTTTTTTTTCTATTTTTTTTTACCTGACCGAACAAACAGCCTGATTAAAAGTAAAGTGAAAAAAAAATAACCAGTGAAGCATCGGAACGCAAGAATGACTCTTTTAATTTTAATACATCCAACGTAAACAGTGATTGATAACGGATAGTAAATTTCTGGTATCAAAATCGCGTTGCCTGAGACTTCAAAACAAATGAGCGTAACAGCATACAAAAAGAAACTCAGAAGAAAGAGGTAAAAATTCAACATGTGTAGTTTATTTATAACATGATATAATTCAATAACGTACCAAGGGAGCAATTTCGCTTAATATTTTCACAATGGCAAATTGATTTTAGTTCAATGCACAAGTAATTTGTCAAGTAGTTAGGTTACTTGCATTTTAGACACAATATTTACTGTTTTGTTCTGTTTCACCAACGAAAACTGTTTCAAACAAGGATCACAGCAGAAGTATAGCACATTCTCCAAGCGGTGTTTGTTACTAAATGATTCAGCGTTTTGAACAAATCAGTTGAATGAACGACTCAATGACTCGCTCATTTAGTGACTTACCGCCACCTATTAATAGTTTAGTATGTATGAAAGTATGCATTTTCCCCCAAACATTTCTTATCTGTATATTTATAAATGTATATTTATAAATGTAATCTCATAACATTTATTGCAGTTGTAATTTTGCAGTGTAAATTATTTAATATGACTGGTAACGGCCCTATAGAATTTATTGATAAATTATAATAATTTTACAAGGTGATGCATAATAATGCATAATAAATGAAAGGTGATGCATACATTTAAAAAGTTTTTAAAAATAGGCCTTTATAAAGGTATATAAAAAATGTACAGATTTAAGTATGAAAAAGCTGATAGAACATTAAAAATATTGCTTCAGAATAAAGCAAAAATCTCAGTGGTACTTCTGTGTGGAATATTGTCTGCTGATATGAAAAGTTCACTGTATATCATAGTAATAAATATCATTTATGACAGCGATTAAATTTAGCTTACTTTTTACATTCAACACATTAAATATTACAAATATGTATGTAATATAATGTGTATTTCCATTACAGGTTTAGGTCTTAAATTTCATATATGTTGGTATTAAAAAGGTCTTACTTAAAGTCTTAAATTTCACTTGTTCATATCTGTCGAAGCCCTGTTATTAGTGTCAGCTTGAAAGTTAATATGGTTGTCAGTCCAGTGCTAAATATGGTTGCATTCATATGCATATTTTGGCTGTTAGTGACTACTGCATTTTGTAACTGAGCTGGCTCCCTTAAATTTTCAGGACTCAAACCTCATTTTCAGTCAGCCAGTACTGAATGCATGAGATGTGGAGTGTAAGATATTCAAGTTTTGTTGCTGTAAAAGGTATTTTAATTAAAAAAAGAAATAATGTTTTTATGTATTATAATCCTGGAACCAGTTATCAGAGGGAGACACCGTAGGAAACACCGCCGTTAACAATTATCTGTTGACGGGACTTGTTTGCGATAGTTTGCGACGTGTTCAGATAACATAAATTTCCCCTCGCCAGTTTGCACCGACTGCTAGAATTAGACTTTTTCAGAGTGGCAGATGACTGTTTTGCCAGCCTCTCCAGTCTGTTAAACACTGTTGTCTTGAGCTAGACATGGCAGAGCCTCTGCCCTTGCGTACGCCACAAATATGCTCAGCATTATGGAGGCCTTGGGAGCCATTCAGTGAATCACTCATTCTGGGCATGAAAGGCATCTCTTCAGACTCAAAACAGTAAGCAGATCCCATTTGGAGTGAAGCACTTACGTGCGAGTTTAGACACACAACCTAATTTGTTCTGATGGGCAAACCTGTACTGTTCTTAGTCAGAAGGATATTTATCATTAGAAAGATTTGTTTCATGGATCAATGCCTGTTTTTTGCAGGCAAGCTTTTATGATCTCGCTGTCGATTTCGGTTGCGTTGCTCAGTTAGTTTCGCCAAGCTGTTAATTACAGAATAAATAGCCGTAAAAACAACTTCAGAGAGACTCTCCGGAGACGTGTCTGTTTTGATCATGGCTGTGTGGTTATGTAGAGATTCAGCCGTGCTCGTAAATAAACGGTCAAGATTTGGAGGGGATTTGTGCGCCTGAGATTTCGCTCCTGCATATTGTACTGCAGTGTGTCTGGCAGTTCATTTCCTGTGCCGTGAT
The DNA here is from genome assembly GCA_012976165.1 of Labeo catla. Classification (NCBI taxonomy): domain Eukaryota; kingdom Metazoa; phylum Chordata; class Actinopteri; order Cypriniformes; family Cyprinidae; genus Labeo; species Labeo catla. The sequence continues at coordinate 955,214 of VONZ01000180.1, read as the reverse complement.
GCTGAGTGCTGTAGTCAGTGCTGTCATGTTCTATCTGAGCTCTAATCTGCCGGTCACTGGGCCTGGCTGAGCGGCGCTACCGCCGTTCGGAGTGGCAAGGCTGATTTCTGTCATTGTCGCTAATCTTGTGTTCGTTCTCTCCTCCCCTTTCAGGTGACGAGTCATCCAGAGCCGGTGTCCCAGTCCATGAGCTTGCAGCAGGCCCCTCAGGCCCAGTACAGCATACCGGAACGCGACAAGCAGCTGCTCTTCTCCGACTTCGAAGATCTCAGTGCCTCCTTCCGCAGCCTTTACAAGACTGTGTTTGAGCAGTCCTACAACCAACAGGGTGAGTTTTACACTCGGACATCAGACCGCTTCAGAACAAACATAAGCCGAGTCTAGATGGAGTCTGCAGTTTTTGTGCAGCTTGCAGAGCCAAGAGTACTTCAGTCTTATTGGTAGCTGAAAGCATCATCATATCAGCCAAAATAATTAATGAACCAACATGATTCTCTGTGTGCCTGTAGTGCCATATGTTGCAAAATAAATACTGTTACAGTACTTACAATAATTTATTTATAATATATAATAATATTATACTTTTTCATACTTACAGGCAGAATTGTTATAATATTTATAGGTAATTATAATTATATGTACATGTAATTTTATACACTACCAGTCAAAATTTTTTGAAGTCTCTCACCAAGCCTGCATTTATTTGATCCAAAATGCAGCAAAAACAGTAACATTTAGAAATATTTTTAGTATTTAAAATAACTGCTTTCTATTTGAATATATTTTAATGCAATTTATTCCTGTGATCATCACTCCAGTCTTCAGTGTCCTTCAGAAATCATTTAATTTTTTATTATTATTTATATTGTTATCAGTATTTAAAACAGTGGAGTACTTTTTTTCAGGATTCTTTGATGAATAGAAAGATCTAAATATTAGCATTTATCAGAAATAAAAAAACTTTTGTAACATTATATACTATACCATTCAAAAGCTTGGAGTCAGTATTTTATATATATATATATATATATATATATTTAGGAAAAAAAAATAATTTAATTCTTATTTAGCAAGGATGCTTTAAATTAATCAAAAGTGATGATAAAGACATTTATAATGTTACAATTTCTATTTTAGATAAATGCTGTTCTTCTGAACTTTATCAAAAAAATCTAAAAAAATTTTACTCAGCTGTTTTCAACATTATTATAATAATAATAATAATAAATGTTTTTGGAGTGGCAAATCAGAATATTTTAGCTTTGAAATTACAGGAATAAATACAGGAATAAATTACATTTTAAAGTATATTCAAAAAGAAAACAGTTATTTTAAATAGTAAAAATATTTACAATTTTTGAGTATTTGCTGTACTTTGGATCAAATAAATGCAGGCTTGGCGAGCAGAAGAGGCTTCTTTAAAAAAAATCAAAAACCTTGTAGTGTATGTCAAAAGAAAGTAACTTAATGGATAAAAAGCTTCATTTAATTTATAATGTAATTTTATATTATTCTTCTTATATACCAACTTATTTGTTCTTATTTCATTATAAATATGTATTCACATTATTTATTTAACTTCATATTTTAAAATATAATTTATAATATAGGTGTATAATATGTAATTTAAAAATGTAATATTTTATATCTAATTTATTATGTACTGTGCGGATTTATTAGGAAAACACAGCGTTAACATGATATGCATTTTTTTCCCAAGCCATCATGCTTTCTTTAGGTCATATTTAGCAACCATTTTTGTGTGCATTTTTATGAATCACAAGTAAGACATTGACTCAATGTACTGTAAGATTTTTTTTTTTATTAAAAGAGAGTTTTCCAACTCAAATGCCAGCCCATCATATCTGGGAACGGTGCAGTGCTAGATTTAGCTCATTGCGAGCTTGCCTGTCTTTTAGAAGTTAATTCCTATTGTTTGTAATCTGATTGACTGATGTACAAAAAGCACTTGACAAGCGGGTTGCACGCAATGCCAGACGAGCCCCCGCGTCTAACCTACTTTGCTCAAATCAGATGCTTTTCATGTTAATGTTTCCAAAGTGAACTTCTTTAATCTATCATCTATGTTTCATTAGCTGAAAGTTGTTACCTTTTTATGTGCATAAAAGTGAAATCTCTTAGTCAGACAAGCTTGGGCAATTAAAATGAGCAAATAAAGCTGGCGATTTCACACCCCACTGCTGGAGACACCGAGCTAATTCACTGGCTTTGATAATAGGTAATGAACTCGCATTATTATTCAGGGGGGCTGCTAGCTAATTGCTTTCTGTGCTCTCCCATGGTTGGACAATAGGCTTTCTCTGCTGATAAGAGATGCACCCCTGTCACCCCGCCGATGAGTGTTCTCTGGCGATTGCAGCGATGCAGGGCCCGCAGTCTGCTCTAAAAGCTCTCCACCGAAATAGGTTTACAGTGCCAGCGCCATGATGGACAGGGCCTCTTAAGACCGTGAGCCGCACGCTCCGCTGATTGCTATTGAGTGTGCAGATGTTGGAAGCTTGTCAGGCGTTTTTAGAAACTAGTTCAAAACAATTGCTGCACAAATGAAAAGTTGGAGAGACAGTGAGAGAGAGATATTCTGGTGCGATTTAAGAGAGCAGACGACGACTTTGTGCTGAGTCACCGTCTCGGCACCCCAGTGAAATTTAAAAAGACAGATTGAAATGTTTTCAAATCTTTTTAACCACATTGATTAATACAGTGAACGACAGGATAAGGTAGGATTATGGAAAGTATAGGAAACGAGATCAGAAAAAGTTGCAAGCTGGAGTCAAAGTCGTGCTGCATACACAAGCACATTGGCTTGGTTAACCAAAGTATGCATGACCATCAGTTTTTACGTAACACTTTTAGTTAATGAAGTTAAGTGTTGTGCAGTGGCAGTAAATATGCATCTTGTTTGATTTACATTTGCATATTATTACTAATTACTTGTAACTGATGTGTTTTTTTTTTTTTTTTTATAAAAAATAGTTTTTATATTATTTTAAATCAATCAAAATAAAAATATATAAATGTATCATTTTGTTAACTGTTAGTTTGCTCATGCATGTTAACATTTTTAAACTTTTAATGTTAAGCATCTCTTAGTATGTGTATAAATGAACAATTCAGTTAATAACCAGAAGATAAACAAAGGCTGTGAATGATTGTGCCTTTTTAAAATAAATAAAATGTTAAGTGAATTAAAGTAACAAAATACTACAAATAGAAATAAATTAAACATTAATATCATTAATTGTAAGTTTGTGCAAACGTTTTATTGTAAAAAAAAAAAAATGTAAGATTCTAATTCTGTAAGGTTATTGTGTCTTGTTAGTCTTTTACTGCATCCCTAGGGCCCTATGATTTCCACAATGCGGAAAATGCAGACGGAATCTCGGAATCCGGTCATAAAAATTGAATACTGTGTAATGCAAAATGTCATGTAATTTGCCAAATTTTGGATGAATAAATCAAAACTAGGTCTGTACACTTAAATCAAAATGCGTATGTCTGTGAAATAAATTAGTTTTTTCTAAAATTAATTAGAGATACTTTTGATTATTGAAATGTGGTAAAAATAAAGCAGAATTTGAGAAAAGAAAAAATAACTTCGAATAAATTGCTGTTAAATTATTCCTTGATTTCAAGTAACTAGATATGCTTTTTGATGAATATTTTTTTAAATTATCCATTAAAACTGAGTATAGAAATTCAAACAATTCAAATAAACACAAAAAAAAAAAATTTAAAACAGGGAAAAAAATTATTTGGGAAAAAATAAAAATGGATTTCACAGGGCCCTAATCCCTGAAGAATATAACCTGCCAAAAAGGTTATACTTTTTGGCAAAAATATATATATTTCAGAGGTTGTGCTAGAATTAAACATTGTCTGTCAGGGACAGGACAGGGTCGTAAAAATTCCGTCATAATCTATTATTACCAGTCATTTTAATTTTCAGATTTTAAATAGAATAACACATTTAATTGCTTGTATTTTTGTTCACATTTTCATTTTTAATCATGAACCTACAGGACAACACCGTAGTGTTTAAGAACAACGAAATAATCTAGGGCTGGGTAAACAAAAACAACAACAAAAAAAAAAATTCTCGATTTTAATAGATTCTCATTTTAATGAACCAATATCGATTCTTACTGTAAATCACAATCGATCTTTTGGTCTATGCTGTTTTCAGTTGATGAATGAACAGTACATAGTGCATCTTCCTTCCAATAAATCGCAATTCTGGACAGGGGTGGGATTGCAGCTACAATTTTCAATAGATCACCCTCAGTGTAATCTATCAAAATGACAGACGGCCTTCGGATTTTTCCGTCACTGATAAAAAAAAAATAAAATAAATAAATAAATAAATCCAATTTTCAGTTATCGCGACCTCTGATTGAGATTTTTTATATGTGTGTGTGTATATATATATATATATATATATATATACAGATAGATAGATACAGATAGATATAGATCTAGATAGATATAAATTTATTTGGAATTTATTTAATTAATTTATTTTGGAATTTGAAATAACTAATGTTAACATGCTATTTAACACTATTGGAGAAAAAGTTAAAATGTAAAAATTAATAACCACAGGATAAAAAAATACTGTCAAATTATTGTGCTTTGTTACTTCGTTTACTATTGTACTACACATTGAAGCTTAATATAAAGTGGCTATGATTTGAGTATTAATTAATAGTTTACATTGACATGATGGAAGGGCTTCTGATCAGATACAGAATTAATGCCATCTCTGTTTGATCTTCACAGGTCTGATGGGTATGCCCTCGGAGTCGTCCCAGCAGACCCACACCTCCTGCTCCTACCAACACTCCCCCAGCAGCACCATCAGCGCCCACCCTCACAACAACCAGAACAGCATCACTAACTCTCACCCCAACAACATCCCCAACAGCGGTAGCCAGGTGCCTCTCTCCCACCCCCCTCACTCGGCCCACAACTCGCCCCACGGACAGCACCTCTCCCAGCATGGCCCTCACACCCAGCACAGCCAGCACCCGCACACGGCGCACAGCCAGCACAGCCAACATCCCCAGCACAGCCAACACAGCCAGCACGGGCAGCATCCCTCCCAGCACCAGGCCCACGGCCAGCACACGCCGCAGCAACAGCAGCAGCAGCACCAGAATCTCTCCCACCAGCCTCATCCTGCCCAGCAACAGATGCAGTGCAACACCGGTAAGAGTCTCTGTGTGTGTCTGTGATAGTTCTTGCTATCTGATCGTCTCTCTTCTTTCTCCTCTTGCTTTCTGTCTCGAACCCTCAGCATACTTCCTTCTTCGCTAGCATTGCCCTGACAGGCCAATTTATTCAGGCCTCTTCTAACAGTCATTTGTTTTAGATTAAGAAATTTATGGCAACTTTGGAGCAGTCAGCAGTAAATCACTGGGTGATTTATACAGCTCACTCTAATGAGAACAAAGCAAGTGCAGCACACTTCAGCGAGCAGGCCTGTAGCAGAGGGTTATGGCTCCCCCTGCTGCCTCAAACAGGAAATGCACATCCAGATGAGTTCTGCTGTGGCCTTCACTACCTTCTTGTTTTCTCTGCAGGTCTTCCCAGTGACTGGTACCCCAACCTGGATGCGCTAAAAGAAAGCTGCCGCATCGCCAGCAGCTACAACTGGGCTGATGTTGATCTGTCACCCTTCCAAGGTATAATCAAAATGCGTGTTTATTTATTAAATTCACTGCCCTTTTTTTTCTCAAGTACTATTGAAATAAGAGTTCATTATTTTGGTATTTTAAACGCCTAATTTTGTACTACTTCCATTTGATATGATATATATTAATGATAAATTGTGAGGTGTATTTGATCATAGTAATTTATTTCATTAGTTATTTTATTATTTATTAATAAAACAATTCTTCAAATTGTTTGTCAGTGAAGATTAAATATTTATTTACTCTCTGCACACTGAATTGCAACTATTTAAATATTTATTTAAATTACTTTTTTCTTAAGTATAACAAATATATAATATTCAGTAACAAAATTAAAATGTTATATATAAATATAACAATATTTACATATTACATTTATATAATTATATAATTTTTATATTTTTAATTAGAGTTTTTAGTAGGTAAACTAAAATATTAAAGAAGTATCTTTAATGCTTTTTGAATAAAGAACATTGCTTAGTGTTTCATTATTTAAAAAAAAAAAAAATTAAATGACTATCACCAGAAATTGTTGCTTTAACTTGAACAAAGGAGCTGTTAAGCTTTTTTTCCCAAGAGACTAAATGCTACAGAAAAGATAAGAGTTCATAATTTTGGTATTTTAAACTTTTAATTTTGTACTCCTTCCACATGATATGACACATCATAATGATAAATTGTAAGTGGTATTTGATAATAGTAAATTATTTCATTAGTTATTAAATGTTTTTATTATTTATTAATAAAATAATTCTTCAAATTGTCAATAAAGATTATTTATTGAACTACTTAATGCACACTGAATTGCAACTTAAATATTCATTTCAATTATTATTTTTCTTAAATAGTTATTTCAGTAATGAAATTAAAATGTGTATATAATTTAAATGTATATTAAATATAAATATAACAATATACAGTATATATATAATATTTTTCATTTTAAATGTTTAACTATATTTAAAAATAAAAAAACACACTTTAATTGACCATCGCCAGAAAATGTTGCTTTTTAACTTGAACAAAGAAGCTATTAAGCTATTTTTTTTTTCAAGAGACTAAGTGCTAATGAAAAATAAGAGTTCAGTATTTTGATCATTTCAAATTTTATGCACAATGAATTGCAGCTATTTAAATATTTATATATTTTTTTCTTAAATTATTTCAGTAATGAAATTAAAAATGTATTTAAATATATATATTTATCATATTTTTATTTTAAATGTGTTGAGCTATTTTTTTGTAGTTAAACTAAGAAATTTGATAAATAAATACATTTTTAACTTGAACAAAGGAGCTGTTAATCTATTTTTTTCCAAGACTAAATAATAATTTAATAATGATAAATTGTGAGTTCTGTTATATTATATTAAAATAGTAAATTATTTCATTAGTTATTAAATGTTTTAATTATTTATAATAAAACAATTCTTTAAATTGTTTGTCAGTAAAGATGAAATGTTTAGCTACTTTATGCACTAAATTGCAGCTATTTAAATATTTATTTAAATGAAATTATTTATTTCTTAAATAATTCAGTAATAAAATAAAATGATATTTTAAAATATAAATTTAACAATATTTATATATTATATTTACATAATATTTTTATTTTAAATGTGTGTTGAGCTAAATTTTGTAGTAATTAAGATTAAAAAAATTAAAGAATTATCAGTAACACTTCAGTATAAGGATCATTCTCACTGTTAACTAGTTGCTTATTAGCATGCATATTACTAGATTATTGGCTGTGAATTAGTACTTACAAAGCACATATTCTGCATGACCATATTATACATGCTTAATTAATAAAGACCAAAACTATCCCAAAACTGTGACCAAACTATCTTTAAAGTAGCTTTTTGAATAATATTGGTTAGTGTTTCTTAATTTAAAAATGAACAATAGAAACATTTTATTGACTATCATAAGCAAATGTTGCTTATTAACTTGAATAAAGGAGCTATTAAGCTATTTCTGTGCTTTGTCCTGTATTTTAATCGTGCATGTTATTTTAAAACAGTAGCCATAGATCTGCAATGCTTTAAGGCGTTGCATCTTAGTTTTGAGAAATCGGCTGCAGAGAGTGATTAAATAAGCTGTCACGGTTTTTCTGAAGGTTTGAAAGAGAGCATGAGGCAGGCGGAGCTGAATAACTGGTCTCTCGAGCCCACTCAGATGGCAGACCTCTGCTCCTCCATCAATCAGTTCTTTGCTCGCACTGGAATCCAGCCACAAGGGGCAGTGCAGCCTCCAGTGTGCCACGGCTCCATGCATGCAAAGCCCAGCCCGCACATCAACACAGGTAATTCGGACCTGTTCTTTGCAAACATTCACGGTGTCACATATGAAGACTGCCACAATAATAACATGGTAACATCAGTTTGTTTTTCAGGAAACATGTACATGGACTCGAGACAGAGCTTAAGTTCTATGATGGGTCCGCCAGGATATCCTCATATGCCGCCCATGAGCAGCGCTGGCCCCACTATGACAGGTCCTTGTCTTTTTCAGTTCTTATAACAATGATATGGCCTCTTTTAAACAGCATCCAGTGTTTTATGTGATACCATCATCATAGGTATTACTAAAATTATACATTGCCAGTCGAAAGTTTTTAAACAGTACGATTTTTTATGTTTTTTTTAAAGTAGTCTCTTCTGCTTACTAAGCTTGCATTTATTTGATCCAAAGTACAGCAAAAACAGTAAATTTTTGCTAAATGTTCAGCATCATTACTCCAGTCTTCAGTGTCATATGATCCTTCAGAAATCATTCTAATATGCTAATTTACTGTTCTGGAAACATTTATTATCAATCAACTATTATTATCAATATTTATAACAGTTACATTTTTTCAGGATTCTGTGATGAATAGAAAAATCCAAAGTTCCGCATTTATCTGAAATAAAAAGATTTTGTAACATTATACACTATACTATTTAAAAGCTTGGAGTCAGTGTTTTTTTTTTTTTCAGGCAATAAATTATAGAAATTAATACTTTTATTTGGGGATTCTTTAAATTGACCAAAGTGACGGTAAACATTTATAATGTTACAAAAAAATTCTATTTCAGATAAATGCTGTTCTTCTGAACTTTCTATTCATCAAAGAAACCTGAACAAATTCTACTCTAATAATAATAATAATAAATAATAATAAATGTTTTTGAGCAGCAATTCAGAATAATAGAATGATTTCTGAAGGATCATGTGACTGGAGTAATGGTGCTAAAAATTCAACTTTGAAATCACAGGAATAAATTACATTTTAAAATATATTTAAATAGAAAACACTTATTTTAAATAGTAAAAATATTTCACTGTTTTACTGTGTGTGTGTGTGTGTGTGTGTGTGTGTGTGTGTGTGTGTATATATATATATATATATATCTCAATTCTTTGAATAACATTTAAAAAGAAAAAAACATTTATTTGATGTAGATTTTTTTTAAACAATATACATGTCTTTTCTATCACTTTTGATCAGTTTAATGTATCCAAGTATTAATTTTGTTTAACATTATCCCACGTAATTTAAGCTAAGGTTGTGAATGATGCCTTAAAGGGTTAGTTCACCCAAAAATGACAATTCTGTTATTAATTACTCACCCTCATGTCGTTCAAACCTGTAAGACCTTAATTTATCTTCAGAACACAAGTTAAGATATTTGTAATGAAATCCGAGAGCTTTCTGACCCTGCATAGACAGCAACGCAACTGACACGTTCAAGACCCAGAAAAGTCGTAAGGACATTGTTAAAATAGTCCATGTGACATCAGTGGTTCAACTGTAATTTCATAAAGCGACGAGAATACTGTTTGTGTGCTAAGAAAACAAAAATCTGCCGTCCTGACGTAGAACCTTCTGAGTCTTGAACGTGTCAGTTGCATTTCATCAAAAATATCTTAATTTGTGTTCAGAAGATGAATGAAGCTCTTACAGGTTTGGAATGACATGAGCGTGAGTAATGAATGCCTTACTGACACCACGTCTGCTTAAGGATCACAAGGGAATCTTGTTGTGATTAATTAGCAGTTTTGATTGCATATTTCCACAATATGAGTAGGAATACAATTTTCCTAAAAAATCTCTGCATGCAGAAGCATGTGTACGTCGTGACAGTTCCCCTCTGCTCTGCCCTCAGGCCATCACGCTCAGATGAACCAGCAGCATATGATGCCTGCTGGAAACTTCCAGATACGCCGCATGCCCGCCGACGACATCCAGGATGACTTCGACTGGGATTCCATCGTCTAACCCAGTCCCCGAGAACGAAGAGCGGCGCAGACAAAACGAAAGAGGAGCGTATGGAGGCAGAGTGTTTGTGTTACAGAGCAAGAGGGCTGGACCTGAGGTGTCTGCATGCCCGTGACAGAAGGCAGATTGGAATGGGACACTTGAAAAATAGTGCAGGTGTTGTTCATTATGACCCGAAAGAGACTCCTGTGTTCCTGGTGTTTTTATGAAACAAAAACAAACAAAAAAAGATATTACTTTGAAGACAATCACATTTACTAGGACATGTTTAAGTGATCGCTTTTATACTTGTCCAAGGGGCAAGTGGTTCATGTTTATGTCAAAATGTCTCTCAACCCACAGCCTCTCTGCAAACCCGCCAAGCTCGCCCCTGCTCTTCAACCGTCGTTCTGTGATTTTTCGAGTGATTACGTCCGGCTTGTTCTCCCCTCTCATGGTGACTAACTCAGGCCTCGACTGCCTAGCAGACAAGATTGGCACCCTCATTTGTGTTGTGAAACTTCCTCTGAGACGCAGGCCACTTTTCAGAAGAGGCGCAGGTAATGTGACCCTCGAAGCACCTGCCGTTCTGGCACAAGTAGCCCTTTCTTTGCTCCTCTGACCCTACACACTGTAATATGCCGACATGCATCCGAATCCGATTCCAGACGATTTTACTGATCGCTAAGGCTCATAGCGAAACGTGTAAACCACATTACCTGCAGTATTTGTACTTGTGTATCTTTGCTGTCTCAAGTGTGTCATGTTTTTTGTCACTAATAGTTTTAGGCGAGTCTGAACGTGTGTGTCGGAAAAAGATATCGATCCAGACCTCACTCTTCCCCTCATCGCTTTGCGTTTGCATGTACAATCCTCATCCTGTTGGCCATCAAGGTGTAGTCTCCCGATCGGACTGCATCGCTTTTAAGTTCATTTAAAGCCCTCAGGACCTGCCGCTGAAAATTTCAAGCGCCGTTTAGGAGCGATCGCTCAAACCGGAGGTTTGTGGGATAACGGAGAGCCCGGTTCATGTTGTGAAATCAGCCTCTTTACAGAGAAGAAGAGGAAAATCACATCAAGGCACATTTGCTTAATGGTCCACAGTAAAAGAGCCCTCTTTATTTTAACCCCAGGACCAACACATGAAATCGCTTGCTCTTTGCTGCACTGACAAGGACTTTTTGCAGAGAGCCTACCTTCAGTTTAGCTTCTTAATGCTGGGTGTAGCGTAATAATGAGTGAAGGGAGATGACTCAAATATTTAGATACACTAATAGCCTTATTTTGGAGGAATGTTAACTGCTGCGTTTGAATTTCTGCTACTAGGAAGTGGTGCAAAGTTTAAAATCACCCATTCAAACTAGATGGCAACTTTCACTATAATTAGCATACTACAGTCTATAAGGAGTTTAGTTGAAAGCGTCTGCTAACTTTACAAACCACAGTGTCGTTTTATTCTGTCAGCGATGTGTTTGTGCAATATGATTCATTTAGGGCTATCAGTGATTACAATCATCTCTTTTGAAGAGCACAAAACTAATGCACAAGATCTGGACTAAAATAGCAGAACCCAAATTAGAAATAGGTCCAGGCTTTTGAACTTTAGCAGGGTATTTCTTGGTGAGAATCAAGCTGTACTTAGATTAGACCAAATTGTAGAGTGCAGTGCTGGTTTAGAAAAGCCATAAAATGTGGTTGGAAAGGGAAGGAGTGGATCTGTTTCTCAAAGCTTGAACGTTTACGCACACCTTGGTGGTTTTCTGTCATCTTTATGGGCTTTTTTGTTTTTCGTCAAAGTGTAAGTGCTAAAAGACTTTGAAAAGTGATTATATGACAATCACGTTTTTTTTTTGTTTTGTTTTTTTTTTTAATAGCATTTCAGTATTATTAACTTTCAAAGTATTTACACTAGTCGTTGACATTAAGCTTTGTTCCCTAAAGTCCGTAATGTCATGAACCCTACCTTTAACAGTTTGTCCTGTCCTACATAAAATCACATTTAAACCTCAAAGAATCAAGGGAAAAAATAGTTTACATAAAGAATATTTTTAGGACCATTAAAATTTATCATGGCAAATAAATCTCCCCTCCAAAATTCTCATCAATGTAATCTGTTCTGTAAACTTTATTTGTCTGTTTTAATTCCCATTACTCTCAGCAATGATTCATTAGTCATTTTCCCATTACTGTAATGCAGTATTTTTGTTATTAATGAAATCAGACAAAAATCATAAAATGTAGCTTAAAGGCAGTGTAATAAATACTGATTAAAAAAACACTTTATTTAGCTTTTTTTCCCCCTTACATTACTAGTAATGACGTTTTTACAGTTTTTTCTATAAAATAAAACAAAACACTTCAATAAAAAGTTTTTTTTTATTATTTTTTTTATTTTGGGGTTAAATATGACAGGTTTTGAGTAGGGCTGCAAAACAATTAATCGCATCCAAAGTAAAAGTTTGCATACTTTTACATCATAAATGTTTGCGTGTGTTTATATATGGGTCATTGGTGTATAAAGATTTTCGTCATGCCAATTTTTAAAAATACAAAAAAAAATATATATATATATATATATATATATATATATACCATTATTATATATATATATATGTATGTGTATGTGTATGTATATATATATATATATATATATATATATATATATATATATATATATGTGTGTGTGTGTGTATGTATGTATGTATATATATATATATATATATAGAGAGAGAGAGAGAGAGATAGATAGATAGATAGATAGATATGTTGTAATTGTTCAAACATTAAGAATGTTGTGTACACATAAATTCATATTAAAATTTAAAATTGAGTTACTTTAAATTAAGCTATTCATCTCCATAGCCTTAAAAAATGTCATGTGGTGCAACCATGATTTATATTAAAATTAATTAATTTCCTTAAATGTTCTTAGTAATTAAAGTGTTTAGAAACAAAGTGTTTGGATTTATTTAGAAAATTTTGTAAATATGGTCACAAATTTTTAGTTTTAGAATTTCAAAGTTGCCTTCTTAAATGCAGTTAGCAGACTTATTTTTCCTGTAAATTGCATAAAACTGATAAAAAATGTTTTAAAAATGCCATTTACTTAAGCATGCTGTAGCAGTGATTCATATTTCAACAACAGAAATTAGTTATTTTATTTTTATTTTAATACAGTTATTCTTATTTCTGGTCGAACCACAGGATGAGCGGTCGCTCCAAATGACGCAAAGCCCTTAAATCATTAAAAACCTATTTAAAGAGAAGTGTGAAAAGTGCAGCACATGGCAATATCTGCAGGAATTTCTTTAGTCCCAGTTATTTCTGAACTTTGCCCAATCTTGGCTGCTCAATTGACCCTTTGCCGAGAATTTAATTAACAGGCGATCTGACCAAACATAACGCCAAATATGCCTTTTTGTCTGAAGAACAAACCAGGCAGGAGTAGATTAAAGTCGGTGGACTTGAACTTGAAAAATAGTGTATATTGACATCTTTTCACTGGTGAAACAAGATATCTTCTGATGTTCATTCATGTTTATTTCGTGCTATAACTAGTAAAGATAAAGAGATGATCGGTTCATGTGCCGCTTGAACTGAGACGCTACAGTGATCCTTCAGGACACGTTAAAGAGAAACAAAACAGTATTTTTTTTGTTTTGTTTTTTGATGCTTCCATGGGTCATTGGCAAATTGCTAGATGAGACAAAGTCCTATCTTTGAATGGATTTCAACATAAAAGTCTCAAAATGGTAGTGTCTTGATGGTCGCACCACATGATATTTCATAAAATGGAAATCATCGGACAAAGTTAGTTTGTAAATTATGATGGAACTATAAATATAAATCTTTGCAATTTTATACAGGATTACAAAATAATCTGAAAAAAATATAGGGCAGTTTTTTGAAACAACAGTTATGGCCAGACGGTCGCACCACATGATATTTTGACACGTTGAATAACAGAAAAATGACAAATAACTAAATTTTTTGAAAAGTTAAAAGTGAGTCCACACATATGAGAGATGCTTCATATATATGGCATCTTTATAATGCATTTAAACCAATTTTTAACTGAAAAAATACAATTGGACAGAAAATTTAGGTGTCACGTCATTGACCCATATACATAATAAATATACACTACACACACATGTAGTATGTGAACACAAATGTTTATTTTGGATGCGATTTAATTGCGATTAATCATTTGAGAGATTCAATCTAAAAGGATTTTAATGGTAAAGAAACCCATGTTCATGACATTTCAACCCGATTCTTCACTGTCCACCATCAGATGTGTAGTTTGTTACATATCCATCTGTCAGTCATCAGATTGTCTGATGTTAATGATGTTTAAATTGGCAAAAACATATTACTGAAGCCTAACATAACCGAGAAATCCAACTCAATTGGCAGTGATGCTGAATTTGTGAGTCTGCCCACATTGCTTGGTTCTGCAAAGAAGGCAAACGGGGACAGAACTGTTATCCACTTTACCCTAGACAGACTGTTCAGCGTCTGTTTTTAGTTTGACTGCAATGCTGTGCACGTTGTTCTTAAGCTAAGCTTCATTGCCCAAATCTGCTTTGGCTCCCTGCATCCTTTTCTTCGTCGTTTCTCTCCATCTCATGTTTTTGTTTGGATACTGTTGAAGTGTTCACGAGCCTCGTTCACCTAGTCGCAGTGTTTTGTCATGCAAGGAGCTTTGAGAGCTTTTATCTGGCCATTTGTGCACTTTGAAAAGAGTTCAGAAGCACAAGCGCTCACGTCGTTCATTAACTCAAGCATTGATCCACCCTCAGTGTGACTGTGGTGTTCACCCTCGATCATGGTTTGTCTGGATGTCGACCACAGGAGGAACGTCGGTTTTCGGTTGGAAATCTTTCGTACGTATTGCCAATTTGTTCGTGGTAGTGATGTGTTTGGATCTCTTGTTTGCCAAAGAGAGCGAGTTTAATTTAGCAACATTTAAGGCAGCAGGTAATTGGCGTCCTTCCCAGGTTGAAGGGTAATGTAAGTCTGAAGGTTCGGAGCGTCAAGGGAGCGCAAGAGAATACGAGCTGGACAGGTGATGAGTTCTCTCTCTTTCTCTTTCTCTCTCTCCCTCTTTTTCTGAAAAAAGAAAAAGGAAAAACATTGCTCCTTTGATTTTGTGTTTGTGTCGTGTGAAAGTTTTAACTGTTTAAAGACAACTCAGTTTTCGTAAAACAAAAGAAAAAAAAGAACTAAAAACAAGTGGGGATGCATCTGCCAGAGAGATTACTGTAATCAAGGAAGATTTGAGAAGCCTTGTTACATTTACGGGAGAAAACTGCCAACAAGTTCTGGTATTTGGAGCCTATTTTATTCATTGTTGGTGTGTTGTTGTGCTTATTGTAAATATGTGTCTTTTCGATTGTCCTTTTTTCCTCTGGGGTGGTGAGGGATCAAGGCAAGGGCTTGGGTTCACCTGCGAAAGAAAAGAGGGAGATGAATACAGAGTATTTTGTTATTGTCCAATCCAAGGGTGACACAGTATGTATATATCTATATTGTATATATGTGATGAAAATGCGTTGGCTTTTTGTGTGACACTACCTTTTACCTGTACTATGGTTCAACATTCAGTGTTTCAGTGTTTATATTCTATTTTAATCTTTGTTTTCTGTTTGATTTTGTCCTGGTCATTACTTGTATTTGTTGTTTCCTTTATTTTCCCCTTTTCGTCCTTTTTGTTATTGCACGGTTTATTACTTTTGCTGTCCAATAAGATGACACGGCTTCTCTTTGTATTGGTTTTAGTGCTGTAAAATAACTCTGAAGTGTCATTAGGATTGTCAATACCACCCCTTCCCCGATATGCATGAATGGCACTTAAAGAAATAAAATATGTTAACTTCACTGTGGAATCTTTGCTGCTTCGTCATGTTTATTTCATTCGTGTATTTTTGCAGAAACTGAAGCACTTGCACGGAATGCTCCAAAAATTGTTTCAATTTCATTTGATGGATGAAACTGATACTATCCTGTCAATCGGGTTTGTTCCTGATCCTGAAAATCGTTTTTAGGGGTTCAGGTTCAATTGTTAGAATTAGAGATCGACCGATATATCGATTTACCGATATTTTTCCCGATATTTAAGCATTTTACCATAATCGGTTATCGGTTTTGTAATATCGGGTTCACCGATAAACGCCGCCATCTTGTGGTTGTTTTGAGAATTGCGCGCATGTAGCGCGCCAGAGGGGAGACCCGACAACCACGGTGTGCAAAGGTAAAGCATAGCCTACTTTCTTGCTTTGCTGTAATTAGTCAACTTTATTTAATATAACAGCCATTAATGCTCATATTATATGTGATACATAAATGCCTGATATGTAACTAGTTTATGCAGCTTGACTCTAAGAAATAGAGAGGAACTTACAGTCACGTAAATTTATTTAAGTCATGTCCCAATAAACATAACTTTGATATACAGCCATGAATTTGCACATGCTGGAAATGAAAGCGCTGAATTTAATTCTGTCTCTGTTGTATGTTCATTATAGTCTTATTAAGTCACATAAGCTTAAATCGTCAACTCACTCACTTAATAATCCTTGCCTTAAATAAAAGCTATAGATATAGGCCTAAAAGAGTTAAACTATAAAGCAATGTTAGTTTCAATGTTAAACTTGGATAAATGTGCGCTATTAGGCACATACCCAATGGTTTGTGCGGAGAGTCGAAGCTAGAGCTGCTTACAGGACACGGAGGCGCCAGCGCGATCACTAAAAACATTTCTTTCAGTGGAAACAATTTAATTATTCCGTCATTTTTGCTCATAAAGGTAGAGTAATACATCATTCGGAACTGTAAAGGGTCTACTTTTATTTGTGTGTACTCACAATATCAACAAAACGTTGCAAACGGTGCTTTTATAAAACAATCATTATGCGCTTTCTGTTGTCTCAACAGGAGCGCTTCACAAAAATAACTGGAACTCAGCGAATACAAACCGCACAGACATGATACATATACCTATAGAAAGCTCAAAATTATTACTTAACGAAATAAATCAAATCGAAAACAAAAACTCTTTCATTATGTAATCTGTAATGATGCTTTTTAAAGGCGCGTCCAAAGAGAAGATGGCGAGTCCGGATCGGCATTTTTTTCCTGAAATCAAAACACTAGTTTAATAATAAATCTAAACAATCTCCTTACTATTTTCCCCTCGACACATTCATGGTAATTACTTTTGCTTTGCAGCAAGCTTTAGCCTATTGCGTGCACTAGAACGCGAATCTCTTCCCCCTGCGTTGAAGGCGCGCTCGCTGATGGACACGCTAAACGCCTTCCGAGCCGGTCTCAAAAGTGAAAGCGAAAGTGAAGTTTTGTGTTGTTTTCACCAGCGCGGAATTTTTTCATCACCATAAATTGTGGATGTGAAAAAGTATAAAAATAGGAAGAAGCATAAAACAGACCCGAAGCCCGGACCGCATCTGAGCTATGACGTGAATATTGGCCCGAAGCCCGGCCCTAGGGACGTAAAAAAGTCGGGGCCCATCGGGCTCGGGGTGAAATGCAGGGCTCTAAGTTCACTCACCGGGTTGATGCTCTGACGGCCACCGCATGTAACTTTTAACAAAATTCACTTGTTTAAAACACCCTCAATTATATTAACATGTACTATATAACCATTATTTTTCTAATACACTTCTAAATATGTACAACCCTATGGAAATTATGTATTATCTTTGCCAGCGATCACAGTTTGAGTATACTTCTATGTAAATGCATAGATAAACCGTGCTGTCAGTAGGCATTTCAGAACAGAACGACGAAAACAATATTAGTAATTCTGATATAACATGCCAGTTGAGAAATACAATAAAATAAGATGTTTTATGTGTTATGTTTGTTTGTTATATGCTAATTTTCAACACTTTGTAGGATGACTTAAAGGAGGAAAAACCAAAGTGAAGTATGGACTTACTTTACTCAGTCACCGATTTATTTTATAACAGTAAATAAATATCGGTTCTGCATATCGGTTATCGGGCACATAATTATGCAAATAATCGGTATCGGTAATAAAAAATCAATATTGGTCAATCACTACTTAGAATGGCCAAGGATCAGCAATCTCCACTCTGTAAAAAAACAAAAAACACTATTTGCTGCCTTAATTTTAAGTTCAGTCAACTCAAATAAGTTTAGTCAACTTGAAAATACGTTGTACTAAGTGACAAGTTAGATATTTGTGTTTGTTAAACTTAAAAGCTGGGTAAGTAACCCATCTGGCTTAAAATTTAAACTTAACATTTCAAGTTGAATTTAAACTTTTTTGAGTTGACTGAACTTAAAATTTTAAGGCAGCCAGGTAACAAATTATTTTAAGTTGACTCAACAAATTGTTTTTTACAGTGCACGTAAAAGTGATCATGCAGACCAAATCGAAAGTCGTAGAGACTTGAAACTTGGAGAGATGGTAGTATTTGCACCATCTACAACATCACCAAAGCTCGCCCCAATCGGCCTGACAATCAAAAGTACTACAAAAACTACTTTTGCGAACTAGTCCTAGTTTTTTTTCACCAGATCGGAACCAAACCAGTGCAGACAGATTCTCTGGAGAGTGAATATCAGTAATTTAGGGCGATTAATCGCATACAAAAGTTTAAGTTTGCCTAATATATGTGTGTATACTGTGTGTAATTATTGTGAATATATAAATACAAACACATTCATTTATATATTTAAGAAATATTTACAAGTATATGTATTTATTATAAGTTTTATATAATTTATATTATAAATAAAAATCTTTTGTACATAAAAAACAGATTTCTTTTATAATATACATTAATTCGTGTGTATTTATATATACATAATAATTATACACAATACATACACATTTATTAGGCAAACTAAAACTTTTATTTTGTATACGATTAATTGCGATTAATTTAATCGTTTGACAGCCCATAATTATCAAAAAAAAGTCACAACTGTGAGATATAAACTTGCAATTCTGACAAAAAAAGTCACAATTGCGAGATATAAAGTAGCCATTCTGAGAAAAAAAAAAAAAGTCAGAGTTGTGAGATATAAACTTGCAATTCTGAGGAAAAGTCAGAATTGTCAGACATAAACTCGTAATTCTGAGAAAAAAAGTTAAAAATGCGAGATAGAAAGTCACAATTCTGAGAAAAAGTGTCAATTGCGAGATATAAACTCGCAATTCTGAGAAAAAAGTCACAATTGCAAGACATAAAGTAGCAATTCTGAGGAAAAAAAAAAGTCAGAATTGTGAGTTTGTATCTCTCAATTCTGACTTTATTTCTCAGAATTACGACTTTCTCATTATCTCTTGCAATTGTGAGTTTATATCATGCAATTCTGACTTAATTTGTCAGAATTCTGAGTTCATGTCTCGCAATTACGACTATAACCTGCAAGTGTTTATATCACATTTCTGAGAAAAAAAGTCAGAATTGCGAGTTTGTATCACACAATTCAAAGAAAAAAGTCAGCATTGTGAGATGTAAATTCGCAATTGCAAGAAAAAAGTTTTGATTACAAGATTTTGCAATATACCTTTTTTATTTTTTATTTAGTGGTGCAAACAGGCTTCCATTGAAAACACACTTCTTTGGTGACGACGATTTTGTGGTCTTTTGTGGAAAACAAAATGACAAATCCTTTTTGAGCAAATCCTGTGCAGCGCTACCGACAACTTCCGTAACGCGAAAGAAACACCTACGTTGATGGGAGTGCTCTTGCTCTGGTTGATGCATGTACGCACTCATCCTGAACAAGTGGATACATAGAATTCCACCCTTTATAATGTCATACAGGGGTATACTCCAAAAAAAAAAAACTTTACGAAACATATACAAGCCCTGAAGGAGTGTATTTGGCACAGAAATACTCTGTCATACATCCAACTTGTGTTTTGAAACTTTGGCTTTAACATGGTTTAACATGAACCCTTTTGGCCATGTTTAGCATTTAGAATCCAACTCGCAGTGTAAATAAGTCATAATGCATGAAATAGCATTAGATATGTGCAGCATATGGTTAAGACATTCACTGTCGACATATGCTATGTCAACATGTGCTATTTCAAAAGCAACTGACCCTAAAACTAAATTTTAAGGTTGTGCTCTCACATTAAACTTAAAATCTGATTCATTTTTCATTAAAGCCTTCAGTACACGCTGTAGTCTCGAACGGAGCACGTGCGGCTGAGCCTCAGCTGTCACAATGGGTTAGAACAATACGCTTGTTAACTAGCCTGTTTTTGCTCAGCAGATCTAGGTTAGCCGTCTTGCTTTTTCAGTAAAAACCTGTTTATGATGACAAGACAGCCGTTGACTGGATGTTCTTAGCGTCGAGAAGCTCTCTCAAGAAGCTGTAGTGTTTGAAGCCCCCTACAAGTTTGCATTTCCTCACACTTATGTATTTGGTGCACTCACCATGGTGCTTTGAAAGCGCTTAAGTCTTTGTAATCCCAGTTTCCTCCTGAAGAGCACACACGGTCCCTTGGTATTTTTCCGACCTATTTTGAATTTGACGTTCTGGTGCTGTCACTGACGTGGCGGACTATTTCTAGTATCTAAAGCTTGAGTTCAGAGTCTCTTTAAAATATAGTTTTTCACTAAAATTCACAGACGCATCGCCCCCTCGGCCCCATCAGATCAATCTCTTCAACTCAATGGCGTCTTGAAGGATGTGCTGTGGGAATCCTATCAAAAAGCTCTTCATCTGCCATGTGAAATTTATGAGCATGTGAACTTTGAGTAAGACTTTGGAGGGTCTGTCAGGACAACAGTGATCTGATCCAGATTGCTGAAAAAGAGCATAAGCATTACTAGCATGATCACAAAACATCACCTCAAAGTCTGTGTAAAGGACTTTGAGAATTGATTCTAAACACATTATAAATTGATTCAGAGAATTGATTCTAAACACATTATAAATGTTAGAAATGTATTGCCAAATACAACGCGTTTTTGTGTTCAGGATTTTTTTGAGCGGGCCTGAGGCGTACTGAAGCAATGTCCGTGAACACTCGAAAGCACTTTTGGTGCTTTTTGGGTGCCTTTTGTTATCCTGTACATAACTAATTTGCCATGATAACAGTATAAAAATGACTATGAAAGGGTGTATTAGGCTAAGTTTTTATATTCATAACAAAAGCATTACTTGGCTCTTTAGAATCATTTTCTAGATTTTTTCAAGTTTTGTGTAGGAGGATGTGTGCCATTTGCTAAATCCCATGCACTGCTCATTAAATTTTAATGAGAGTAGAATATAGTCAAATCATAATTTTTTACAGTTTTGTTCTCCTATTAATATTTTATTAAGTAAGACATTACTCAATTTAAGTGTATTGACCATTTGGTAGTAAAAACAATATTTTTATTTAATAAAAAAAAAGAGTTTGTCCATGTCCCTTGAATGGTTGTCCACCCTGTCGTATTGGGGAATCCGCCACTTTAAGAAAAGGCCGTCCCTTTAGTGACATCTGGACAACAGGAATTTCAGCAGCTGAGGTGAGCAAGTTGGTGACTTTTAAATTGACAAATTTTCTTTGTACGAGTTTGCTTACTTGCTTTTCCTAAGTTTAACATGTCCACCCTGTCGCCGTAAAATGTGCCGGAAGTGATTAGAATACAGTATTTTCAAAAGATGTACCAAAATATACCAAATTCTCTTTAACAACCAGACTAACTATTTAGCTAGTCACAGTTTGTTGTAAGCTAATATGCTAATTGAAGCTCAAAATGTCCACCCTGTTGGCCACTTAGACATGACAGGGTGGACATAGCATTCATGTAGTTAATATTGCTAAAAACTAAAACGATAAAGTTAAATAAATGTTTGTCATATTTTGTCATGCTGTGTGTTCTGCTTTATGTGTCAACCCTGTCATCTTGATATTTTAAAATAATATTTTAAGTAATAATTTAAAATAATAAAAAGTGTGTTCAATAGCTAGGTGTGTATAGAAGGTAATACCTTCCATAGGTGTGGAGGCAATAACATACAAACAAAAAACTGCATCCAAATATCAAATTTTTCTCCATATAAGAAAAAAAACATGCAAATTGTATGACTTTCTTTAAAAACACATGGTTTACATAAGATCTTTTATGCATTTATAATTTGAAAGCAAACAAATAACCCTGTTTAGGAAAGGAACATTATACCTTACAGAAAATGTCTTTTGCAATGAAAACGTAATTAACAGTAATATATATGTCCATGTCAGGGTGGACATATCTTATGGTTTATTTTATGGCTCATAATTATCCAAAAAAAAAAAAAAAATGTGTGGGAGCTCAGCTAATATGTTTCTATAGTACTTGAATGTCTACTATTTATGAGATGACATAAAGCGAATGGGAAATACGGACCAAAATTTTTGAGTGTTGTCAGGCTTGAAAGACACTCTGTGGTGATATTGACCCATAAAAGGTACTTTAGTTTAAAACCCTGTAACATTGAGCTAATAGTTTTAAAAATACAAACCAGCACATTCTTACATGTGAAAGTTTATCCAGTTTCTTCAGGACTTTTGTGCGTGACGACATAAACCGTTCCAAGATGGCGGACGCGTCAACGTATCTGCAGCGGTGATACATATTTAATAATAACTAGAGCGCATTAGTGGTTCGACCACTCATATCGCGAGTTACTGTCATTACCGTTAACTATGCCTTCGTCATGTAAATGCATATTACATGTTTGTGATAATTTACGAAACAGCTCGGTCATCCATTCAGGTTGCGCTGTATTTGACGGTTGAGAGAGACGGCAGCTTTCCCGCGAGTGGGCGTTGTTTAAGAACCGACAGCGGATACGCCCCTAGCGTTTCCATAACTTATTTTATTTACTTGGCGGGTTTTTTATCATTCAAATTTGGCGGGGCGGTTAAATAACAAATTTGTCTGTGGTTTGACAAGCACAAAACATATATTTAATAATACTTTACACACAATGTAATGTTGCTTCTCCAGCAATAAAGTCTTTTGTGAAAGAAATACAGAAATACAACCATTGGTTGTCCTGCTTTTAAGATTCATTTTGCTGAAATCACTTGATTATGGGTATATAAACAATAAAGGTCTTTTTGGACAAAGAAGTAAATCTTTACCTTGTGGTATTGGATTTTGAGCGGCATTAAAGTCATCTTAAATTTATTTTAAATCAATTTTTTAAATAATTTCTTAGTTTTATTGTTGTGATTATTGTTTTTATGATTATTCTATTTCCTTTTTTGTGATTATTGTTTTTATGATTATTCTACTTCTATGTAAAGCACTTTGAATTACGTTTGTGTATGAAATGTGCTATATAAATAAGCTTGCCTTGCCTTTCCTTGCCTTGCATTATGTAAACATGTTTTTTTCTGTGCAGCTTTTCTGACAGGATATCAAAACTCTTCTTGTGTGTTTATAAATAACCTGTAACTTTTGCATTCCTCCACTTGGAGCCTGTGTTCCTGTCTTTTCCTGGTATGTTGTATCAGTATCGCAAAGTATGAACAGTCTGTCCCTGAACATTCTGAGAAACCTGTGGATGATCTAGAAGAGCCTAGACATCCAACGGTACCCAGGGTGCCACATACTTTCTGCACTGCATGCAGTCTAATACCTTCAGTGTGCGCCCTCAACACTATTGTTATTGTTTAGAGTCCTTGTGCTTTTCAGGTCGGTCAGCCGAGGTCTGCCTCTGGACACGGCATTCTTCTCTCTAATGATTCTGGTCAAGAAAAATGTGCTGAATCTGGTGAGTGTTGGTGTAGAATTAAAGCATAATCTCAGTCCTCAACAACAGGATGATGATACAAAGAGGTCAAATGAAGCACTGTAAAGGCCATCAGAGATGTAGATGAGTTCTTCATCGGATCAGATTTAGCATTACACTTGTTCACCAACAGGTCCTCTGGAGTGAATGGGTGCCGTCAGAATGAGAGTCCAAGCAGCTGATGAAAACATCACAATAATCCATAATGTAATCCACATTCTAAAGTATGCAAATGAATGCAGACACCTTATGGACATGTTACTGCTTTAGAACTGTCTGTGAGGATGTGTTTATCATACACCCACGTGTGTTTAGCACATGTTGTCCAGGATGTTCACAATGGATGGTTGTAGGGTCAAGCAGAGAAATGCTGTCCATATGTGGAACATGCAGCACTCTGAGAGACTCTCCACATCATACCGCACGAGACATGAGAGGAAACGCTGGTTCTGGATTTATTTAGGATGTAGACTGTGCATGTGGAACAGACGCAGGTGTTGACAACTCTCTCAGAGAACAGAAGAACTTTATGCATATTTATCGATCAGGATATTATCCTACAATATTTTAAGTATCCTACAAGTTTAAATGTTAAATATACTGGTAGATATGAATATAAGAGACAGATTCAAATGCATCAAACTCTAAGGACTAAAATTAGCAGTGCCCCCCAGTGGCCGAAATTACTACAAGCGTTTAGGCCAATTATTTGGGATGTAGGGCAAAAGTCCAATTAGGGAAACTGTGTATTTTGAGTACACAGTTAAATGTAATGCACTTCAGATTAGTTCTTTACCAACTTTGTAAGTTTTTATTATGTTATAGTTGTATATTTGATCTCTTTTTATAGCATTATTCATTTCCAATATTCCTTGTCATGTTGCATTATTTTATAACAACCAGTTTTATTATATCCAATGTATGTTCAGAGAGAGCTAATGAAATATAAGGTTCAGTGCTATTTCTGCATTCTAAACAGAATATTTTATTTTAAAAAGCAGGAATGGCAGAGCTGCAAGATGAATGGAAAAAGCAATAATCTCTGAATGTCATTACACAGTATATTTTAAAACCGAGACAATTCTGGATTTATGATCTGATAATTTTATATACCAGGTTAATTTTCATAGTCTTTGTTGAAAGTTCTTATCCATAAAACAATATATTAACTAATTTTCCCCAATAATTTTGTGAAAGCTGTCACAAGGTCATCTATAGTTTTGAATCAGAAGTCTATTATTCTATTAGTGACCCTGGACCACAAAATCAGCCATACGTAGCATGGGTATATTTGTAGCAATAGCCAAAAATACATTTTTCTTTTATGCCAAAAATCATTAGGATATTAAAATTAAAAATCATGTTCCATGAAGATATTTAGTACTTTTTCTACCGTAAATATATCAAAACTTAATTTTTGATTAGTAATATGCATTGCTAAGAACTTCATTTGGACAACTTTAAAGGTGATTTTCTCAATATTTAGATTTTTTGGCACCCTCAGATTTCAGATCTCAGCCAAATATTGTCCTGTTCTAACAAACCATACATCAGTGGAAAGCTTATTTATGTATAAATCGTATAAAAAATTCAAATTGACCCCCTATGACTGGTTTTGTGGTCCAGGGTCACTAATATCCTAATTTAAGATCCTCCAAACTAAAAATTGAATACCATTTTTGCTATAGCCTAGTTGTTTGATAAGAAGTGAACACATTTAAACCATATTTGCATAAATTAAGACCATAAAACTCTCCTAACAAGGATTTTTTTTATAAATGGGCCAGTTTATTATTTACAATATTTGTTGATCATAATTAGTGGGTCATTTTATCACAAAAAAGTCTTTTTTTTACCTGAGCAATAAATGTGCAAACGTTTTTAATTCAAAAACGGACAAACATAAACTTATCCAGAGTGACAATTAGCCCAGTCTCCCATATGCAAAGTGTACAACTGAACGTTTTATTTAAACCATGCTAACCAGGCTCATTTTGGCATAGCATGTCCCATTAAATGAGCTGATTTGTGATGGTCCAGGTTTCGCCAGTTTTACTTTCACCAATGGCCCATCGTGATGGTCGTGTGCCTCTCCCAAATCTGCGACCCGACCGACCAGTTACATTGGGGAAGCTCTATAAGCTCTAGTCTCCATCCGCCATTTTCAGCACATTGGAAAGCAGGTAGACCCAAAACTACACAGTGCCGGTAAAAAACAACAGGTAAGTGTTCAAGAACACCATGCTCACATTTTTATTTGAATCAAGCCTTAGCAACGCAGCACTGAATGCCTTGGAAGGCAGGAGGACACCTTGCTTGGAGTGAGTTGCAGCGGGTTTGTGCACTTATGAGTGCTCGGATTGATGATAACAATAAAATCTGTTTGCTCTGCCAATCCACAAAGCAACTCGAGGGCTCTGGTGAAACATTTAGAAGAACTTTTTCTCTCAGGGAAGATTCCTAAAGCGAAAATGCGACTATTGAAAGTGTGTTCAAAACGCGGTGTGTGTTTGTTTGCCTGAAAGTCGGAATACACAACCTGAGCAGCTTTACACGGGCTACTGGCTTAATTCACGATTTAACATCATCTGGTTTCCATGACAATATTTTAAGCACAAGGGATACACTTTAGATCTATTTTGCATACAACGCGCACTTGCTTTGCGATTCATTTTATTCAGATTTATTATAATTACGTTGTGGGCATGTAAGTGCTATGTGTCTGTGCATCAAAATCCACCTCAAATGTCATATCGTAAGTTTATTCTGGTGTTTCTTTTAAGAATTTGGAAACTTTTTCGCTGTTAGTTCAACCATCTTCGGCTGTGGGTGCTGAAACGCCTTCTTTCTTTGTCCCACAGCCACCGTCTGTTATTAACAAAGATGACACCACAATGAAATACTTCTCATTCATCTCTGGATTTTGTTCATGCTCCTGCCTCGCCAACAATCTTTTGCGTATTCTTGTATATGGTTTATAGAAAATCTGTTACAATACTATTTAAACATAGTAGGATAGTGCAGGGTGCACAGATGAAATAATTGGTAACTGCTGAGGTGAACTTAAAGGTGCACTCAGCAATTTTTGCTGATTTAAAAAGTTGTACATGTAAGAAAATTAACAGCACCTTTGAGAAATATTAAAATTATGTATGTTCGCATGAGACGAAGACTGAAATTGTCTCAGTTTTGCATGTTTTTTTACACAGAGTGGGTCGCACCCTCATGGATGCTGCCATTTTGGAATATGTTAAAGAGATAGTTCACCCAGAAATTAAAATTATTTCGTTAATTACTCGCCCTCATGTCGTTCGAAACCCGTAAGACCTTCATTCATCTTCGGAACATAAATAACGATATTTTTGATGAAATCCAAGAGTTCTGAAGATTAATTAAGGTCTTACAGGTTTGGAACAACATGAGGAAGTACTAATGACAGAATTTTCATTTTTGGGTGAACTATTCCTTTAAGAATAAGACATTTCTAAGCCATTATAATGGTATTTCACCATTTTATGATTTTTATTATTGTTTTACTTAATTGTTATTAGTTTCTGTGCAATTGCATTGTGTTTAGTGCAACGCTGTATCTTTTTTTTTGTTTTGCATATAAAATAATTTTAAAATAACAGCAATCATAGGTTTACTATATATACAGTATGTATATGAATTTTATATAGTGCTTACTGTGCTTTGAGAAGCATAAGTAACCAAGTAGAAAAATATCAAGATTAAACATGAACAGGAACAAAACAAACTGTTTGCATGACATTAATTGGTAAACAAACCTCATGCATCCAGGCCAGTGGGTGTCAGTATCAGTGTTGCCAAGTCCATGGTTTTCCAGCGAAATTGGGCTACTTTAATGCTGTTGCCGCGGGTTGTTTTTCACATCTGTTGGTTGAAGTGACCCCAATAATGTTATATCTAGCCCCTGGAATGCAAATTGTACCAGGGGAACCTCACTAAAAACGTGTATTTTACCCCCTCGAAATGCGATTGGACTAGTTTTTGGGTGTTTTTTTTTTTTGTGAAAACCTGGCAACCCTGGTCAGTATGGAGTTTAAACCCACTGGTACATTTACATTGACATTTATGCATTTAGCCAGATACTTTTATCCAAAGTGACTTGTAAAAGTGCCAACAATTTTCAGTATTCATAATATATAAAGCCAGGTTTATTTGACTGCCCGATTAGGAAATATTAGGAGCCAGCTTTTATTCTTCATTAGAATAAAATGACTGAGTAGGCTTTAAAATTCTGGTGCCAAAAGTTATATAAGTTTTTTCATTATAAAGTTATTCCACACATTTATGAGACTATGACTTCAGAGGAGGTCACTGCTGTAGACTAATCATTTTTTACTGACAAGATAAAAGAATGAATCCTTAATGACTACGCTACACTTGAGCGCAAAGACTATTACTGACTGAGAGAAGGGATCTTTCTGTGGCTGTGTGGCCACACATAGGCTTCTGCAAATTAGAAATCGCGTCTATTTTTATTCGCTACTGAGATTTGAGTGTAATGATGTCATGAATTATTTCTGCAAGCATCCATCCAAAGTGGGGGGAGTTTAAATTCGATGTTTTAATTTGATTCCAAATGTGTGTTTTAACACACTTGCTGTTGTGTTGTGTTTGCATGCTCCCACCCATGTGAAAGTCAAAGGCAGCAGAAGCCGAGAATCTGTCTCCGACCTCCACGCTTATGTAACACTGTCACATCAGAGAGGCCCCTTGTGTGTCATGCTGTTTTCTCAATTTCCCCTTATTCTCTGTAGCTGTCATCCAAACCTGATGACAATGTTCTACTTACCGTCCTGTCAGCTTGGGTTATTGCTCTATTCTTATGCTATGAGAAGAATTCTCTGCAGACCCACAACAAACTGCATCATCATTTGTCTAAAACTGTAGGATTTGCACTTGTACGCCTGACTAAATAATAGGTTTTCCGAGGGCCATTTCTCAGGTGGTTGGTTGGGTTAATTACATATGTGTAATGTCGGTGAGGCCCCGGGTAATGGATACTGTTTGTAGTCTAACCACACCTGTTAGATCATCACCATATGTTGTGAAATACACCTGTCCACTTACTAAACATCTCAGATGCTAGAAAAGCAACTCGATCAGTTGTTGAAGTATTTACTGTATGAATTATGTTGAACATGTTAATTAAAAACACTCGCCCTTAAATTTCCTAGGTGTATATGCAGGGCTCAACGCTAAGGGCCAGTGGTTCAAATTTTTACTTGCCCGGTCAAAAATTTCACTGGCCCTACCACAAAAAAAATTAAATAGATGCTGTTATTATTGGTTTTTGACTCATGTTATCTTTTATTTTAATAAATAAGCTTATATGACACCAAAATTTTACATACCAAATAAAATTGTACAATTCTCGATTCCAATTTCGATACCACACCTAAACCTACTAGCCTAACTAAAGTCCAAACATTATTTGTTTGCTCAAATTTGTTTAATTACTATTAATATTTTATAAAAATGAAAATATGCTTTAGGGGAAAACAGCAGAGAGACTGAAAGAACGCAAAGTCAGTCTTTGCCAGCAGATGGCGCTTACGGAATGAGATATTACGTTTCTATGGTTACAGCTGTAAACAAAGCAGCGCCGTGCTTATGAAGGCTGCTTTAAATACATCATACATGAGCAAATAAAAAGAAAACGCCATGTAAACTTTTTTTAAAACCGTCAGTTCTCCTCACAGATACATTCACATAAACCACAGTTTCAGTATTTATAGTTACCAATATTTCGCGCATTGTACACCGTGATCTTGGTGTGGCTGCTACAGTATTTTTTTTTTCCTCTTTGCGTTCGTCTTCAGCGTCTCTGGCCTCTGTTAACGGATGTCTAAAGAGTTCGTAATATTTCCACACACATGACAATTTGAAAGAAGATTGCATGCAGTTCTTGTGCAAGCCCAGAACAAGAGATCGGCTGAAATATGTCCGGTCGATCTATACTGATCTATATATATGTTCTCTATTATAGATCAGTGGTCTCCACTGTATAGATTAAGTGTGTATTGATCATTGTTAAAGCTAATACTTTGTAGGCTATTTGTCCGTCAGAGACGCGTCTCTCTGTGATCGCCTAAAATTTAAAATTAGCAAGGTTAAAAAACACGTGCAAATGATAAACTTTAGTGACGACGCGGCAGTGACATATTCGTCAACTGTCCCGAGCGTCTTTCACGCTGGCCTCCTTATATTCGAGCCCTGATATGACTTTCTTCTTTCAGACAAATACAATTGGAGTTATATTCAAAATATAAAAGTGCAATAAAGTCCAATAAAGTGCATTCATCCATCATAAAAAGTGCTCCACACAGCTCCAGGAGTTAATAAAGGCCTTCTGAAGCGAATCGATGTGTTTGTGTAAGAAAAATATCCATATTTAAAACTTTATAAACCATAATCTCTAGCTTCTGCTAGCTGTCGTATACACTTTCACGAGTGGCATTTTAGCAGATGACGTAGGATGTAGGCGTAGCATAAGCTCAGGTGAGAGCAAAACAAAATACCAATCGCAATTTAGAGGTACAAAATGAGGATTTGTAATGGAAAAATGTTGGAGGGTTTCGACATAAGCCAAGAGGAGACTGGTTTTACTTTGGCGTAAACAAAACTTGATTCTTGTGAGATTAGCATATTCTCACCAGAAGGCTAAGGCTGCATCCCACGTCATTCACTGGAACGCCAGTTAGCAGAAGCTAAATATTACAGTTTATAGTTTTAAATATGGATATTTTTCTGAAACAAATGCGTTGATTGGCTTCAGAAGGCCTTTATTAACCCCCAGAGCTATGTGGAGTACTTTTTATGATGGATGGATACACTTTATTGGACTTCAAATCTCAAAGAGCTTGGAAGAGCCAGAACATTTCTTAAAATAACTCTGATCATATTCATCTGAAAGGCTAAAGTCATATACTCCTAGTAATTTTTCATCTTTTTATGAATAGTCTTTTTTAGTATTCTTTGATGAATAGAAAGTTGAACAGCGTTTATTTGAAATACAAATCTTTTGTAATTATTTAAAAGGTGTTACTCTCACTTCTGATGAATGTAATGCATCCTTGCTGGATCATTTCTTTCAAAAAAGACTCACTGACCCCAAACAGTAGTGAGTGCAAATAAAAGAAAGGCAAATATCAGAGACTTTGAGTTTGCTGAAGGAGTATTTGCGGTTTTAAGCACACCTTCAAATGGTCTTTTCATACTTTTAGTCTTGGGATTGCTTGAGAGCAAGTCCCATCCTGCATCATAAACATAGTGGATTATTTTATTCTACATGGTGAAAATAACTACTACTGTTTTCTGTTTTACAGAATCCATGAAATAAGAAAAGGCTTAGGAGTCTCGAAGTTCAACTGAGTGTTAAATCCTTGGTGTAGGTACGGTGAAACAACTTATTTTTTAAATTTCATTGAAATGCTTTTTTCCCAGTAAAGTTCACACTTTTGCTTTAACAGCAAATACCCTGAGCACTGATTACAGATGCAGTTAAGAAACGCATTGTAAACTCTAACCCTCTCTTTTTTTATTTAGAGGCTGTAATGGCTTTGCCTCAAGGAACATATGAAACCTTGGATGACATCCCAGCCCATGTGTGGAAGGGGCTGCCAAACAGCATGAAGCTGGGACCGTCAGCTGTCAACCCCAATCGCATTGGTAAGTAACAGCATGCTTGAGTATTTGTAAACGATTCTGTTAATGAGAAGTCAAGTTCATTATTGCATTACTTTCTGCTTGATGAAAGCCTATACGTTCCAAATGTTTGACTTTGAAACACAATCAGTAAAATAAAATGTTCAAATATTTACAAAGTTAACAGTTTCTCTTTTGATAGAACTCATGGTTTAGCTGGTCAGCATTGTGAAACACTGAGAATGTGAAAAAGTTGCAAACAGCATAACTGCAGTCTTATTTTGTTTGATGTTTGAAATGGAGAATGTGCAGTACACTGTGGTGGTGCCCTAGAAATATACAGATAAATGATTAATATCGAATATGCTTCAAAAATGGCTCTGTGAGAGAGTCTCCGGAGATCTTAAAGTGGCTCATTCTGATTGAGGATTCAGTTCAAAAGCTGTCAAATAAGAGTTTAAAATATATATATATATATATATATATATATATATATATACACAGGGGTTGGACAATGAAACTGAAACACTGGCCAATATAGTGTTGGAGGTTTCATGGCTATATTTATGCAGCCTGGTGGCCAGTCTTTACTGATCGCACATTCCACCAATAAGAGCAGAGTGTGAAGGTTGACTTTGTGCACCCAATAGCTCAAACATTGTACCCTGAAGGTGGTGCCGTGTATTAGGATGATAATGCACCAATACACACAGCAAGACTGGTGACAAGAGTGATTTGATGAACATGAAAGTAAAGTTAAACATCTCCCATGGCCTGCACAGTCACCAGATCTGAATATTATTGAGTCACTTTGGGGTGTTTTGGAGGAGCGAGTCAGGAAATGTTTTCATACACCAACATCACATAGTGACCTGGCCACTGTTCTGCGAAAGGAATGGCTCAAAATCCTTCTGGCTACTGTGCAGGACTTGTATTTGTCATTCCCAAGATGAAATGATGCTGTATTGGCTGCAAAAGGAGGCCAAACGGCATACTAATTGTGGTCTAAACCCAGGTGTTTCAGTTTCACTGTCCAACCCCTGTATATATATATATATATATATATATATATACATACATGATAAAATTTGTGTTTTCAATGTTTGCTCTCATAAGATTTCTCATGCTGTCCACGTCTCTTTACAGGGGTTTGGGCGTCTAGATTAATACCTAAAGGCAAAAGGTTTGGACCATTTGTAGGAGAACGAAAGAAGAGATCTCAAGTGACAAGCAATGTTTACATGTGGGAGGTATGTATTAGATAACACGTAGAGGAAACTCTAGTTCTGCCTGACTAAAAGTCTGAATACACTGAAAACACAAAGCTGAAAACGCATACACTACCGTTCAAACGTTTGGGGTCTGTATGATTTTTAATGTTTATGAAAGAAGTCGCCTATGCAACAACAAACCTGAATTTTCAGCAGCCATTACTGCAGTCTTCAGTGTCACATGATCCTTCAGAAATCATTCTAATATGCTGATTTGCTGCTCAAGAAACATTGCTGCTGCTTCTTCTTCTTCTTATTATTATTATTAGTGTATTAAACAGTTGTGCTGCTTAATATTTGTGGAGAAACCGCTATACTTTTTTTCATGATGAATGGATAAATGTAAAAGATCAGCATTTATTTGAAACTCATGAATCATTACACATTTATTTTCTGTCATTATAAATATCTTTAATGTGTTGATCAATTTAATGTATCCTTAAAAAAAAAAATTTCTGACCCTAAACTTTTGAACAATAGTGTAGGTTTTAGCAGTGGTCCTTAAAAGAGAAGTCCACTTCCAGAACAACAATTCACAAATAATTTACTCACCCCCTTGTCATCCAAAATGTTTGTCTGTCTGTCTTCAGTCGTAAAGAAATTGTTTTTTCTTTTTCTCTCCATATAATGGATTTCATTGGTGCCCCGATTTTGAACTTCCAAAATGCAGTTTAAATCTTTAAAAGGCTCTAAACGATCCCAGCCGAGGAAGAAGGGTCTTATCTAGAGAAACGATCTGTCATTTTTTTCAAAAAATAAAAATTTGTATACTTTTTAAGTGTGTAGTACAGGCTCTGGGATGTGCGTCCACGATGCTACGAATTAGTAATGGGTCGTTCTTGAACGATTCGTTCATTTTGAATGTGTTGGAATTAGTTCACCTGTTTCGAGTCGTCGGGATTTTCGAGTCATTTGTTCATCTTATGGGGCTGTCACATGATGAACGAACGACTGAAATCCGAAAGATAAGAGGTGAGGTGAGCTAATCAGAGACTAAAGACCCAGGTAAACAATGAATGAATCTTTTCTGTTTCTTATAGCATTATAGTTTTGTCTTGTTTGTAGTGTGATCAACGTTTGTGTAAGCAGTAGATGTGTTAGGGAAGCAACACGTAACATTTTAATTATATTTTGCTAAAATGAACGAAATGACTCAAAAAAAGACTTATTCATTTTGCTGAACGAGACTCAAAGGTCCGAGTCGGTAAAATGATCCAGACTTCCCATCACTACTACGAATCACATGTAAGTTCACATGTAAGAATCATCCGACATCGTTGTACCTTTTTGTTTGTAA
Organism: Labeo catla; assembly: GCA_012976165.1. Taxonomy (NCBI): domain Eukaryota; kingdom Metazoa; phylum Chordata; class Actinopteri; order Cypriniformes; family Cyprinidae; genus Labeo; species Labeo catla. The sequence goes on along the minus strand of VONZ01000180.1, from coordinate 921,239 downwards.
ACGGTGTTTGACTTACTTGCACTTCCTTAGTGTTTGCGCGTTCGCTTTGTAAACACTGGGCCTGTGGTTCCGCGTGACCTTTCGACTTGATTCAATAGTACGTAGCATCGTGAACACGCATCCCAGAGCCTGTGCTACACGAGCTTTTGTGCTTAAAAAGTATATCAATTTTTATTTTCCAAAATAATGACAGATTGTTTCACTAGATAAGACCCTTCTTCCTCGGCTGGGATTGTTTAGAGCCCTTTGAAGCTGCGTTTAAACTGCATTTTGGAAGTTCCAAATCGGGCACCACTGAAGTCCATTATATGGAGAAAAATCCTGAAATGCTTTCCTCTAAAACCATAATTTCTTCACGACTAAAGACAGAAAGACATGAACATCTCGGACGAAAAGTGGGTGAGTAAATTATTTGTCAATTGTTGTTCTGGAAGTGGACTTCTCCGTTAATTAAATGCATATTGTGTCACTATCATTAGGTGTATTTTCCAGCCTGGGGGTGGATGTGTGTAGATGCCACAGATCCATTGAAAGGAAACTGGTTGCGGTATGTGAATTGGGCACGCTCTTCTCAAGAACAAAACCTCTTTCCACTGGAGATCAACCGAGCTATTTACTACAAAGTGTTAAGGGTAGGTAAACCTTCAAGATGTGCTAAATTGGTTTGAGTTTTAACATGTTAGGTTATGGAGGAGATATATGGGGCTGGGGGTAGGACTATAATAAAGGGGTTTTTAAACTGTTTTATGTGGAGGACCCCCAAAATAATATGGTAATAATAATATAAACGGTCCTGGGCAACGTTTAATTGCAATTAATTTGGATGCGATTAATCGCATCCGAAATAAAAGTTTTTTTGTACATAATATATGTGTGCGTACTGTGTATATTTATTATGTATATTTATACACACACAAGCATGTATATATTTGAGAAAAATGTTGTTTAGAAATTAAATATATTTATAATAATATAAATTATATGAATATAAATGTATACATGTAAATACTTTCAAAATATATATACTGTATATGTGTGTCTTCATATATACATAATATACACAGTACACACACATATGTATTATATTTATTTTTATATATATATACATACATATATATATATATATACATATGTATATATATATATATATATATATATATATATATATAAACTTTTATTTTGGATGCAATTAATTGCGATTAATCATTGCCCAGCACTAAATATTTCCCTATTCAGGGGACACTTTTCCTAAAATATTAAGCAGCTGTTAAGCAGTGCCAGTAATACTTTTTTTTAAATTAAAAAGGAAATCAATACCTTTATTCAGATGGATTAATTTGACAGTAAAAAATGTGACAGTAGCGACTTAGAAACTTTCTATTTATCAAAAAATCCTGACAAATATATTTTTTTAACACAAAAATATTAAACGGCACAACTGTTTTTTTTTAATGATGATAATAAGAAATAGTTCTTGAGCACCAAAATCTGCATATTAGAATGATTTCTAAAGGACCGTGTGACACTGGAAATGCTGAAAATTCAGGTTTGCATTGCAGGAATAAATTACATTTTAAAATCTATTTAAATAGAAAAATGATTTTTTAATTGTAAATATGTGTCAGAATTTTTTTTTTTTTAATGAACTCAAATGACCGCAGCCTTGGTAAGCATAAGATACTTCATTCAAAAACATAAAAAAACTTGTGAAATTATTAAATAATTAACTTTTATATTGTCAGTGTATTAAACCAACTAAGTTAGCTGGTATTAACTTAACTTGTTTTTTTCTACCACTATTAATATTAGATGTCTAATGCAAAGAGAACTGTTTTCAATTGCAGCAGTTCCTTATTTTGTGCTTTTCATAATAATTAAATGTTATTAAATATGAATGAGAATGTTGCTATTAAACTCCCACTGAGCAAGCAAGAGGCAACAAGTACAAACTGTTCTTGAAAGTATGTGCATTGCAAGGAAGAATCCACTTATAGCCTATAATTTTATGTACACTTATATAAATTATAATTTTATATAAATTTATTTCTCACAGTTAAAAAGGGGCTGGTAATAGAATAAATCTCAACTTAAGTCAGCATGGTCAAAAATGCAGCCATATTGGCGATACTCTGATGTAAACAACAGCACGGATTGTGTGGTTATGTACTACTGAATACATTGTTCTGCTCGTTTATGCTGTCTAAACCACAGAAAAATGTGTAGAAGCTGCTAAATCATATAGAGAAGGACTTAGTAAGTAGGAAAGGGCGTAATATTTTGATATTGAAGATACATACAAGGAGTATTACTTAAGATATTAGTCTAATATTTCACCTACCTGACCGGAAATGATAAGAACAAACACGATTTGTTATAATTTTTGGCAGTGTACAGTACTCCATATGTTTTCCCAGTCCGACCGATTAGTACAGCCCAAAACATGACAATAATTGACCATTTTTAGCAGCAGTATTTAGCTAAATATGCAGATTTTGTTCAGTTCAGTGGCATTGTTTACATTCAAGTGCTGCCAATATGGCCAAGTGCTGATGCGTTGTGAAAACACTCTACTGATTATTTTTAAAAAATTGCTTTTAACTGAAATTTAAAAGCAGCCCCCTCTAGGGTCCCTGCCTCTATATATGTCTGATAATGGAATAAATACTACAAAACTCCAATTTTAATTTTATGGATCTTTGTAAAGTAGTAGCCTAATATGTCTGGGACTAATATAGAATGATGAAAATCATTGCTGTGCTTCTGCATAATTGTATGCATATTAAACTTTTGTTAAATGTTTCTGAATTTACAAGTACAAATTAAAAATTCTTACTTTTTTACACTTGTGATAGTTGGAAGATGAACAAAGCATGTATAACGTCACTAAAAGTGTTATAAAATTGCCATTCCTTTAAATAAGCTGTCTGATACTGCACCCTAGTTTGTTATGGGGGTCTGTTCCTAAATATCTAACAGAGCGTCAAGGCCTAGATAGTATTTCATCCTATGGCATGCCAAAAAGCTCGACTCTGATTGGTCCGTATACTCCCCGGCAGCCAATCGGACCGGACGAAGAACTTCTCGTGTGGTACAATGGGGAAGACAATCCTGAGATAGCAGCTGCATTAGAGGAAGAAAGAACTAGCAACCTGAGCAAGAAGAGTTCACCTAGAGCAAAGCGAGGTAAAATAAAAACACCGCCTGTTATTGCTTATACCTGGCTTTTTCTCTATAGAAATATCTAATTGGTGTCCGAAAACATATGTTTAGTATATTTGGATGCGTTCGCAGTCGCTAGCTGGAACTAGCATGTTAGCCACCTGGCTATTCGCCTATTTCCTACGAAGATTATTTACAAACAGAAATTAAGGATGATGTTCTGGTGTAACCAACTTTGTTATAAAAATAAAATCAGCTCGGGACAGAGTCAGAGTGCGGTGAAATTAACGTACTCCTCCTCATGTTGATAAACGGCTCGGTTAGCCGCCTTGCAGACTCGGACCCTATTCCAGTGTCTCAAAATCCAGTGAACTTCTCACCTAAAGAGCATTTTGAGCATCACGGACATGTTCGAGTGTTCGATTTAAAACGTTTGAACCCGCCTGCGATGCCCAAGCATGCTATCTAGACAGACAGCTCACTAGGTTTAGAAACACAACCCATGTCTGACAGAGATGACCTTCCAGACCCTCCTCGCAAAGCATTATGAATGAGACTAAATGAGCCATAAAGTAAACACACAGAGTTTAACCTCTAAAAACCTCTAGACGTAAGAGTCTGATTTGTTTGTCCATAGCACATTTGTTAGTGATTTGTCTGTGTTAAGTTTATTTGATACTTATAAGCTTGTATATAGTTTAATACACGTTTTAGGGAATTCATTTTACTATAAAATGTTGCACGAATATATATTTGAGTTTCAGTGTATGCATCTGGTCTGGATGTTCCTTATAGACTGCTGTTCTAATGACTGAAAAGGATGACCTAAACTTGTTGTTGAGAAGAATTTGGAGTAAATTGTCATTTGACTTTCACCTGTTCAATGACAGTGCAGCAGCTAAATGCAGTTTCAAGTCAAGTCCAATTTTTCTTTTTAAAAATACAGTTAGTCCTTAAAATATTTGCATGTTACTGATATCTAAAAGTTTGCTGTCACACGTTGACATATTAAGTGTAAAATGTAAATTTAAGTTGTGAAGCCTATTACAAAAAAAGAATTATACCCTGAATATCTCAACCCCTAACAAATTAAGACCGTTTGACAGTAAACATTTGAATGTCATTAACATGTTAACATTCTTGTGTAAAGCATGGTAAATGACTTTGTAAAAGTCTGCATGTGCATTAAAGGCATATTATCGTGTTTTGTGCATTGAAATATGTAGTGAATTTTGTTGAAAACATTCACGATTGTGTAGATGACAGTGTAATAGCATTTGAGGACAGAGTAGGAAATGGATTTGTGGGAAGGACTATTTGACAAGTATGGTCAGATGACCAAGTTAGTGACATGTGTTTGTTTTATGAATTGGGTTTTGTATAAGATGCTCCCAGATGACCTTGTCACAAGGACAGCAGCTGATAGCTGGTTGAGACAATATCTGTGAACCTTTGTTTAAATGTGTATAGAAGCATATAAATGTAATTTGCCTGCATTTATACACCATTTAAAGGGAAAGTCATTTTGTTGACTTTCTGTCTTCTGTGGAGCACAAAAGGAGATATTTTTAAAGCTGTCTCAATGTGTTTTTCTCCCTGCATATAACAAGATGGAATGACGTGAGTGAGTAAATGATGACAGAATTTTCTGTTTTTGGTGAACTGTTCTTTAAACTTAATCTACTGTAGTCAACAGTAACAGTCACTGCCTCGTACAGTTATCATGCAATAATGTTGATGTAGATTTCAATTGTAGACATTAAATGTGTGCAAAATGAGCATTTCTTTGCCTGTCATGCACAGTGCTACAGTTACTGAGCAGTCAGTCTGGTTTTGTGGTGAGCTGCTAGTTTAGAAAAGAAGGCTGTGGTGTCCTTTTGTTTTGGATCTTGCAGGTGGGGCACTTTATTTTAGTTAACGTGCCAGATGTTCTTCCGAAACTTTGTGTTTTACAGGTTTCACTTTATATTTATTGCTACTTCTATGAAATATCACTAGATTCAGTTGTTGTAGGTTTTGACAGCCATGATATGAAACCTAAACTTAATTGCTTTTTGCTGGCTTGAAAGTTATCTATTTTTTTTCTTACTAAAAATAGATTTGTTTCTCCCTAAAGCAAGGAGGAAGCTGTCGGAAAAAGCCAGGCAGGCTGATTTGGGCGGATTCTGTGAACCGAAATCGAGTGCCGCTGAACCCTCAATCACAGAGATGCGGGACTCGGAGGAAGGTAGGTTGTGCTCTTCATCAGCCCCTGGCAGAGATTTGTGCTGTTCACAAGTATGTTTAGCTCAGTCGTAATATTTCTGTTATGGTTAACAGTAGGGCTGCAACCATCAATTATTTTGATAATCAGTAAATGTGTCACTTAGTCCTTTGATTTGTAATTGTTTTTTTTAAAAAAAACATGTTTTTCTACATCCTGCCCAAGCTTATCATTCAAAAAATGTGCACATTAAAGATTGAGAACAGTGTGAAAGCTATGATGTATATTATTTGCGGAGGTTTAAATTCTAAATGCATAATAATAATAAACATATTAATCAAATGATAAAATTACTGCTTTTTATAATATCATTACCAAAATATGATTACATGTAGAATTTTAAATTTGAAAATTGTTTCTCTTTTATGATTATTGTGCTTTATTTTGCTGCTGTGCTCTGTTAAACTTAAGTGTGGATGTGCTTTAAACAGAGACTTCTTTGATTTTGTATTTTTAAATTTTTTAAAATTTATATATAAAGATATAACCATAAAATGTAAGTTATGTACAGAGTAAAATATGTCTCAAACACACACAAGCAACTAAAATGGAAAGCCACGTTAAAGGAGTAGTTCACTTCAAGAACATAAATTTACAGATAATTTACTCACCCCCTGTTCTTCCAAGATGTTCATGTCTTTCTTTCTTCAGTCGATAAGAAATTGTTTCTTGAGGAAAACATTTCAGGATTTTTCTCCATATATAGTGGACTTCAATAGTGCCCCCAAGTTTGAACTTCCAAAATGCAGTTTAAATGTAGCTTCAAAGAGCTCTAAACGATCCCAGCCAGGGATCTAGCAAAACGGTCTGTCATTTTCTAAACAAACTGACAATTTATATACTTTTAGCCTCAAACGCTCGTCTTGTCTAGCTCTGCGTGAACTGTTTTTACCGGTTCAAGACAGTTAGGGTATGTTGAAAAACTCCCATCTTGTTTTCTTACCCAACTTCAAAATCATCCTACATCGTTGCAGAAGTACCGACCCCGTGTTTACAAAGTGAACATGCAAAGAAGATCCCCCAAAAACAAAAAAAAAAAGGTAAAACTATGATATAGAACTATTTTGAAGGTGAAGAAGAAAACGAAATGGGAGTTTGTTTGACATTCCCTAACTGTATTGACCCGGATTACACAGACTACGCATGCGCATCGCAGAGACAAGACAAGACAAGCATTTGAGGTTAAAAAGTATATAAATTGTCAGTTTGGTTCGAAAATGACCGATCATTTCGCTAGATAAGACCCTTCGTCCGTGGCTGGGATTGTTTAGATTTGAAGCTGCATTTAAACTGCATTTAAATTGCATTTTGGAAGTTCAAACTTGGGGGCACCATTGAAGTCCACTATAATTCCTGAAATGTTTTCGTCAAGAAACATAATTTCTTTACGACTGAAGAAAGACAGACATGAATATCTTGGATGACAAAGGCGTGAGTAAATTTTCTGTAAATTTTTGTTCTGGAAGTGAATTAATTCTTTAACTAGGGGTGTCACGATAAATTTGAAAACTCAAAGGCTCAAAAATGTAAAAACTTAGTTTTTAACAGCAGATGGTGCTCTAGGCTAGTTTTTAACCGCACATTCAAATGCTCATGAAGAAGTGTGCTTGTCTGTTCAACTGAGTAAGTTAAGTGGTTAAATGTACTTACACCTCGGCTTGTATGCTATAATGATGCAAGATTAATGTAAACACAGCCCACTGTGAACACTCTTCTAATTCGCTTCAACCTTTTTTCGAACTTTATGAATGATTATTTTAAGTTTAAGTGGTGGGTGTAAGGAACTGGAAGCAAGCAGAATACTACTGTTTCTAAAGCACACAGTGCCATCTGCTGTTAAAAACTAAGCTCAAAACTCGATTTGAGAATCGTACTGCATTCAGAAAATCGCTGAATCGATCCATGAATCAATTTATTGTGACACCCCTACCATTAACCTATATGCTTATGGATTTGTTTGAAACACAAATAAGCCATTCTTTATTGAAACAGGGTGTACACTTTTCCTGCACTGTGATCTCAGTTATTTTCAGATGTATTTTGTCTGTCCAATGCATTTTTCACTTCTGTGAAGAGACATCATTTGTGGAGGTTTTTATGCACAGCACACAAACCTGACTAAACAAAAATTAAATCAGTTTTGAATCGTTTCTCTACCAATTTAATGAATTAGTTCCAGCCCTGGATGTAGTGTTAGTGTAACAGAATTATGTCTTTAATGATTTTCAACTTCACTAGTGATTTGTAAATTTTATATATATTTTTCTTGTAATTCAGGACTTAATGGTGAGGAAGGACCCTCTTCACCTTCAGATTTGCAACAGGAGAATGCAGCTTCCCAGTCATCCTCTACGGAAAATGAAATCCCTGTCCAGTCTCATACAGCAGACATGAACCAGAGGGAAGGATCGGATGGGGAAAATGCAGACGATGATGGACAGCTGCAGCAGCCACAGTTAATTCAGAGCCCACAGCACCCCTCTGAGGCAGAATCAGTTGATGGGAATGAAAAATCTCTCCTGCATTTACATTCGGGCAGCCCTGCAGAAGAAAGCTCTGAGAGTCCGCTGTGTGATACAGAGTGTATATCATCTTTAGCAAATCCTGAGTTGGAGGCAGAGGGGGAATTTGAGGATGACCCTCAAGGAGAAACATATCCCTGTCAGCACTGCGAGCGCCATTTCTCCACCAAACAGGGCCTGGAGCGCCACACTCACATTCACACTACTTCAAACCATCAAACTCATACATTTAAGTGCCGGTACTGTGCCAAGCCCTTTGGCTCTCAGGTAGGCAGGCGCAGACATGAACGCAGACATGAAAATGGGAGTAAAACTTTAAATAGGCCCGGATCACTTAGCGGAACTTCGTTCCTCCACAGTCCTACGGCACCCAGTGATTCTGCTACCTCTGGCAGTGCATCCTCTCCAAGCCATTCAGTTGTTATGAACACACAGAACGGTCCACCTCAGCAAACCTCCGACAGTTTGAAAAAAGAGCCTGGTGCTGAATTTGACCGACCTTTTATATTTGATGAAAGTGGGGAGTCAAAAGAGCTTCATCCTTGCAAGTACTGTAACAAGGCTTTTGGCACACACACCAACATGCGCAGACACCAGCGCAGAATCCACGAGCGGCATCTAATGCCGAAAGGTGTTCGTCGGAAAGGTATGCTCCTGCAGGATGGCTCCTCCCAACAGCAGCAGCATGAACAAGGTCAGCCTGTTTCACTCCAGGAAGAGTCACCAAGTGCCAGTCCACCACCAATTTACGTGCCCAGTGTGGAGACCGAGGATGAGGGAGAGAGAGAGGAGTGTATGGTTGATATCTCTAACAACATTTCTGAAAATCTCAGCCATTACATTGATGGAAAGATCCCATCTACAAGCACAGTGAGCAACTGTGAGGTCATTGAGGTTGATTCAAGCACTGCAGCGTTGTTTGGCCTTGATGCTCTCTTACTTAGTCCCAAACAAGTTACTCACGCTCTTAAAGTTGAAACACGGACTTGTCCAGTCAAAGAAGTTTCATGCGTAGCTCAGACAGCTGCTAAAAGACGAACTGCTACACCACCAATGCTGCCTGCTGTGAAAATGGAAACCGAAACGGCATCCTCCTCTTCCTCCCTGTCCTCCCCTTCCTCTCAGTCCTCTTTGTTGGTAGGAAACATTTTCTCCCAGTCAACTGAAACGTTAGCTTTTCAGAAGGAGAAAACAGTTTATCTCTCTCCGAAACTCAAACAACTGCTACAGGCCCCGGACGGTCAGAAACCAGCCATAGGTCTAATTACAGATAACCATAGATTGACCACCCCGCTTTCCGTAACTTCACTGCCTGCTGTCCAAGGAAAGTTTAAAAGAAGAACTGCCTCTCCTCCAACAACTTCACAGAGTAGCCCGCCACAAAAAACTGAAAGCGTAATCTCTGCAACTGGAGGTTCATGTTCTCTGAAGGTGCCAAAGATTGAAAGCCATTGCATGGCGCAGTCCTGGAATTTGTCTAGCCAAGATCATGGGGACGCCGTTAGCCTGACAGGAAAAGATTGGTCTCCTTCAAGAAGCGGGGGGAATTCTTGCAATCAGCAGCCGCTTGACCTTTCGAATTCCTTCACTAAAAAAGACAATAGTGTAAGCAAAGGCTCTGGAGAGGCTGTGCTTGACTTGAGTATGAGCCGTAAAAGTCCTGTCGATCATGAAGCAAAGACAAGCTCAGCCACACTAACACCACATGTGAAAAGAAAGAAACCCAATACCAGCATTTTAGAGAAAGTCTTAATGAACGAGTATGCTGGCTTAAACTCGCCTGGCGATGAAGGATCCAACCCTGTTGGAAGCCCTGACGCTCTTTCGTCTTCTGAGAGTGCCACAGGTGTTGGCCCTTCTAGTCCCGGATCAGGATCAGAGCGCCTTCCTTGTGAATCAACCTCTCCTCCCTCTCTGACCCCTATGACTATTAATCCATCCTCTCCATCTTCATCTAGTATAGCATCATCTACACCCCCTCCTCCAGTCTTACCCACTATCCCATCACCTCCACCTTTATCATCGCCTCATTTTCGGATGTCAGATGCTTCATCACCTGCTCCATTTCCTGTGTTGTCCCCTAAAATGTCCCCCAAGGCAGATGATAGTTTAGAGGAAGCTTTGGATTCGTCTGCTTTAACAGAATCATGCCATGATGCATTAAATTCCATTGTTAATGAATCAGACCAAACTGCTGAGCAGTTAGACCCTGCGATTTCTCCACTGCCTCAGGATGCGAAAAGACATTGTACAGCAGATTCATCTTCAAAGTCGGAAACACTACTTGAGGGCTCAACCCATGATTCTAAGCCTCAGTTTTTACAAAATGCAGATCAAGCAGGTTCTTCTCACCTAAAGTGGGATACTGCTTCTGAAACCAGCCAAAGCCATTCCTGTGAAGGAACTCCCCCTCAAGACCTCAATAATAAAACAGAAGGCAGACACAAATCAAAGTCTTCTCTTTCTACAGTACAATCAACTCCTAAAAAGGAATCATCCTCTCCGACCTTCCTCAGTGAATTGCATTCTCCTCAGAGTTCAGTGGCTGATGAAAAGTTGGTTGTAGAGGATAAAGGGAAAATAGAGGGTCAGGTTGATATAACCGCAAATGGGAGCAACGCTTCACCTGGATCTCCACCCAGAAGTTCTGATGAATTTGAGACACCAGAGCGGGAGACTTTTGTCAAGAATTTTGTGTGCAATGTCTGCAAAGAGCCATTTCGCTCCATCAAAGACCTTAGTGGCCATATAATAGAGCATGCGTCAGAGTGGCCTTTTAAGTGCGAGTTTTGCGTGCAGTTATTCGGTAACGCCACTGCGCTCCTCGAGCACCGCTCATCTCTCCATGGTGTGGGAAGAATTTATATTTGCTCCATTTGCTCAAAGGAGTTTGCCTTCCTCTGCAATCTCCAGCAACATCAAAGTGACCTACATCCAAGTCAGAGTTGCACTCACACTGCCGTCGAAAACGGGAAGCTCAGACCTCAGAATTACACGGATCCTGCCTACGCAAATGTGGAGAAAGACACCGTTCTTGACTCAATTGCTGGAGCTACCTCTGAGGATTCTTCTGAGGAGCGCAACAGTGACACTAAAAAGGTGGATGAGGAGGAAAACGGCCATGAGGACCCTACAGAAGAACTATACACTACAATAAAGATTATGGCATCTGAGGCGGGTAAACCAAAAGGTCCAGATGTACGGCTTGGCATTAATCAACACTACCCCAGCTTTAAGCCTCCACCTTTCCCGTACCACAACCGAACACCCGATGGCTCGGTTGCTTCTGCCACTCATTTTACCACACACAACATCCCCCAAACATTTAGCACTGCAATCCGGTGTACCAAATGTGGAAACAGCTTTGACAACATGCCTGAGTTGCATAAACACATATTAGTTTGTGCTAATGCTAGCGATAAAAGACGCTACACCCCTAAGAAGAATCCCATTCCTCTTAAACAGGTTGTGAAACAGTCTCCAAATGGTCTTCTTACCACCACAGGAGCTTCTACTGGGCTGAATGCTTTCCGCAGGATGGGTCAACCAAAAAGGCTCAACTTTAACCAAGATATAACCTCCAAAGCAAAGTTATCAGCCCTAAATAAGAAGAAAAACCAGCTTGTCCAGAAAGCCATATCCCAGAAGAACAAGTCTGCTGCCTTTGTAAAGAAACCGACAACCCGGGTAAAGGAAGAGGAGACTCATAAGGTCCATGCATGTCCATACTGTAGTCGAGAGTTCACATACCCAGCCAGCCTCAGTAAGCACATGGCTTGCAGCTGTCCACAAAGACCTGTTGCCAAGAAGTTGAAAAAAGGAGCACTGATGCCTCAAGACAAAAACAGGAGTCTCCGAAGTCGAGCCACTGACTCTGAAATCAAACAAGAACCAGTTCCTGGACCAAGTGCAAAGCCCTTGGGGAAGACCAGAGCCCGGAGCTCTGAGCCAGTTGAGAGTGAAGCTCCGCCAGCAAGTAAAGGAAAAGCACCTCAGGTACGTACAAAGAGGCTAGCCTTGAATGCAGACAACACAGCGCCACAAGCTAAGAAAAGCAAAAAGAGCGTTGAGCCATTGACTTCCATAACTCCTGCACTTACTGATGACTCTTCGACACGACCGCCATCTAAAATGCAACGATCTAAGGAGGTGGTTGTTAAAAAGGAGGTGGTTGTTAAAAAGGAGGTGGTTGTCAAAAAGGAGGTTGTTGTCAAAAAGGAGGCTGGTGTGAAACAGACGCAGTCTAAGAAGGAGGAACGTTTTTCGACAAGGACGCGGGAGAGAAAAGGTGGGCCGGTGACACGCAGTGTACAGATGGCTAGTACTTCAGCTCCTTTGGAAGTGAAGACTGAAGACCTCCCAAATCATGAACCGGGACAGTCTGAGGTAATGTAAAATTTCACTGTTAACATTAAAGGGATAGTTTCTGTCATTATGTCATGTCAAACCCGTAAGACCTTCGTTCATCTTCAGAGCACAAATTAAGATATTTTTGATGAAATCTGAGAGCTTTCTGACCCTGCATAGACAGCAACGCAAATTCCATGTTCAAGGCCCAGAAAGGTAGTAAGGACAGCGGTTCAACCTTCATTTGTGTTCGGAAGGTGAACAAAGTTCTTACTCCTTTAACATAATACATGTTTTAAGTTACATTTATAGTTGTGTTTGATTTCAACATGTTTTTCGCGCCAATTTAGGAGTCTCCATTGAAGCTAGCCAGGTAGAACACCACAGTCTCCAAAGGATTTCTTTAGTCGACGACTGGAAGGGGAACTTCTTTCAACTAAATTGGATTAACTTGATCACAGCCTGAATGTTCAGGGGGACCAGGAGTTATCTCCCTGCTCATGTTTTGCGTTGGCCCATTGGAAGTATCTTCTCAGTGCACTTTTATAAATAAGCCTTTAACCCCCTTCCCCCAAAACGGACTGAAGAAAATAATAAATAAATAAATCTCTATCAAGCTTAATGTTACTTGATTTATAAATGTTGACCTTCTGGTTTTATTTAGGTATTGCAAGAGGCAATCATTCAACCGTTTCTCTTTCTTAGACTAATTCACCCCGTTTAATCCGTGAGGTTTTCGGATCCAGTTGTCTCCTAATGCATGTGCTTCTGTATACAGTATGATTGGACTGATCCTCTCTTTATGACTGTACTCCATTTTGACCTGCTCCTCTTTTACTGAGAAAAATTATTTGAAGAGTATATATGTATATTTAAGTAAATGTAATCCTTCACAGGGAATGTTTATCATACTGAGGCTCTCGCCTGAGAGGCTTTTTTTGTTTTTACTTCGTTGTTGATGTTTTTGTTTATTTGGACATAGTTAATGAATTGAGCTGTTTGATACAGTCAGAGTGAGCAGGAGAAAAAAAAAAAAAAGTTTGCTGTATGTAAAAGGTATTTGACCTTCACCTAAACCAGCCAAAACCGTAAGCCATTTTTTCTTCTTTTCTTTTCTTTTCTTTTCTCTGTACCTTTTGTAATCTACAGCAGGGCTGCTGGCCATTAAAATTACACTAAAACTACATCTGGGAATGACAAGCTCTCTTCTGCACTTGCATGAAAATGAATTGATAGCTGTAAGTGCCATTATTACAACCCAAATTATGTAATAGTTTGCCTATTTGTGATCTGGTCAATCAGGTTACTCGTTTCTGAAGAAAAGCACTTTATTTAGGCTTATTTGCCTTTTATGGATATCTCAAAGTTTGAGGTGATTTTACAATATGTGATGACACCTGCTTGAAAACTGTATAAAAACAGCATTAATTTTCACTGGTATGTTATAAGCACGTATGTCATAGCTTGAGGCAACCTCAGAAATTTGCTTCCAGTCTATTAAGACCTAGTTAATGTCGCATTATTAGTATAATAATTAGCTGTATTGCCATGATGCCACCACAAGCACTCAGTTTCTTTAGTAACCAAGCATTACACAAAGGTTTTGTTTTTAGCATTTCTCATTTTTATAAAATGGATAAGGCCTCTGCTTTAATAGAACATCAACTGGACTCAAAATCCTTAGTGGTCTACCTCCTGGCAAGCTTTGAACTGATGCGTTTTCTGCCTTTGGACAGCGTAATCCCTCTTACTCCTAAGCCTGTCTCTGCCGTGTCATTTCCACTTTACAACCTGGACAATGAGGACAGGGATCCCAACAAGATCGGAATGCTTGAAATGTTTTTAAGCAAGGAACTTGAAACGATACTTCTTTTTCTTTACAGAAATTTCATCTTGCAGTATGTCTTTGCTGTCCTGCATTGATATATTTTTGGGAATGAAATGTTGACCGTGTTTTGTGATTATGAGTAATAACCTTCACAAATGTAAAATGCATTGTTCTAATTGATATATTAAATTGTTTTTTTCCAGTGTATTTTTGATTTTAGCTTTTAGTTTAACAATAGGTATTACTTTGAAGTGAAGTGGGAGAGAGAGAAGGGGGCGGGATCGGGAGCCGGGATTCGAACTCGGGACGCCCGTAGTGCAATGGCGCTGTATGTCGACGCGCTGAGCACAAGGCTATCGTGCGCCAACGCGATGAATTCTGTAATTGGGCAAGTGAACCTACTGTAAACGGCCATTAACAGAAGCCAGAGACGTTGAAGAGGAACACAAAGAGGAGGAAATACTGTAGCAGGCAGATCAAGCTCACTGTTCACCATGCGCGAAATATCCACCTTATTTTGTGGTAAGAGCGGGTGTGGCCATTTGTACATTTTATGGGCCTGGCTATTTTTAGCTGTACCTAGCAGCTGCCTGATACTGCAAATTGGTGTCTTGCCGTATTATTTTAACGTATTAATTACAAACACTGATTCGTAGCGCAAATAGTTCTACCATTTACTGCACATGAACTGGAAGTCTGGCCCATAGGCTAGGACAGGGAGAAAATTATAAATACTAAACTGGGGGGCTTATATGAATGTATCTCTGAGGGGAACTGACTGTCTTCAGAAAAGTTTGGATCGTATTTTCTTTTCATCTTACCTACTTATAATGCATATTAATGTAGTGTTTAACCATCAAAGACCCAAATGTAGAAAAAACTGCAAAAAATTCTTTGACCTTTAAAATGTAGGAGGCCTCTAATGCAGAAATAAATGGGTTTATACATTTTTGACATTTAGTGAGTTTTTAGGAAAATGTAATTTTGCAACATTGGGCTCTTGGGGTTGCAGAATTTCTGTGGTTTTACTCACTATCTGAGGTTCATTTGCAAGGGTGTAACGCTGCTTTAACCTTTTATGAATGTGTACAATAATAATTATACAATAAGATTTTTATGAACAATTAATTTGTTATATGCTCAGATTATATTTACAGAACCTAAATGAAAACTTCGCATAAAAACTAATCACTTGTATCAGAGTCAATGTCAAAGTCACTGTTGCAATTTTGGACAGCAACAGTTATATCATACACATATAATGAGACTGTCTTTCCTGGCTGATGGCATTCTGAAATAGAAAAAAAACTGATTATTTTCTATGCTAAATCATTTCAATGCAAATCAAGCCCAATCAAATTTACACCTTGTAAAGAATTCACCCATTCCACAGAATTCACACATTACTGTCTGATAGTTTATTGTGCCCTTACCTATCCTGCTAATAACACTGAACCCCTGCCTGTCCCTCATGCAGCGTGGGCAAACAAACAAAGCCCAGAAAAAAAGACATCAGGACCAGTTAAGTATAGGGGAGCGCGGGGCACAACTTAACACTTTTTGAATCTCTCAGTTTGTGTAAATCCACGTGGGGGTCAGAGTATAATTTTTTATCCACGTTAATTTCACACTTGTCTAATACAAGTATGTAGCTTTGTATCATAATTACAGTGTGTACGTTTTTCGTTATTTACCTCTAAAGAAAGGAAGTGAAAAGTGACAACATGCCCCGTATGTGGGGTACATTGTAACATTTGAGGGGCACGTTGTAACAAGACCATATGACAGCTTAAAATGTTATCTGATCGAATGAAATATAAAATAAAATAAAGTGATTAACCTTTTCAAATAAAATAATGCAGTTTTTTAAGAATTAAAAATCATTTTTTTTGAGTTTCGCAATGAACACATCGCAACCATGCCTGGGACGACCCTGATCGCAAAACACAGATAGAGTCAGTGTTGGGGAGTAACTAGTTACATGTAAAGGAATTACGTTAATTACAAAATAAATGTAATTGTAATTAGTTACAGTTACCGAGAAAAATGTATAATTAAATTACAGTTACTTTTGAAAAATGCCAGTGATTACAAAGGGGATTACATCTGAATTTGTTCACCCACCCACCCCCACTTACAGATTTAATTGACTTCTTTCATAAGTCACACTGACTGCTCTAAAATGAGACACCAATGTTTCAGGAGTTTAGGGCACACAATAGGACACATGCTTATTCGATAACTTATTTCCTATTTGGGTTTATGCATAAATATTATTTTTTAAGATTGTTTTTTCCAAGACATTGTTAGATGCTAGTGTGTTCTGTCATAACTATGCAAACATTTGATTTCAAACCCAGTATCATAGCAATTAAACTATTTCTTGTTATGATGTTATTTATGTTATGATCTTGTTACGACATATAGCGCAACTGCGCTCACGGTGACCCGAGTTCGATTTCCGTCTCGAGGTCCTTTGCCGATTCCGCTCCCCTCTTTCCTCCCAGCTCTTTCCTGTCATCTCTCTACTGTCCTATCACAATAAAAGGCATAAAAAGCCCCAAAAAATAAGTAAAAAAAAAAGTCTGAATTTGTGGTGGCTGTGCTTTAAATGTAATTATTACACAGCTCAGGCTCATTGGGGGCAAAGTCATAATTTTTCTTGGCGGAAGCTTTGCGTTTGGTTAGCTAATAAAATATTAAAGCTTAATTCAATATTATGTGGACAATTTCTTAATTCTGTCATCCTGGTATCGTGAATGCGCTATTGTTTCATACAAACGCAGCTGCTGCCATTTTTTTTTACACTGTAATGGGTTATAAAAGAACTAACAAACTATTACTACTACTTAAGTATTTATGTGGTGAAATGTTGTGTAAGAAAACTGGTATGACTGCACTGTATCCCTAAAATGTCTAGTTTGAACTTGCCGTTTGCTAGCAACTGATTTCTTCATGGAAGCTTCAAATATTTCAACTCAGATCAGTGTTTCGTGTCTAATAATTTTGACACTAAACATCTAAATAATCTATCAAGCAGCTGTGTAATAAGTGAGATAATGTACATTCAGACAGTTGTTATTACAAAATAAAGATGTATATTATCCCTTACTTATTATAATCTTAATTCAAGTGATAAAGTCTGGCAGTAATCAGTGTTGAGTGCTACTGTAAGGTTAACTCTGCCTGGTTTAAATGTTTCAAAATGATTAACAGTTGAAAATGTTAGAAATTTAGAAAAGTAATCAAAGAGTAATTAAAAGTAATAAGTTACATTACTTTAATAAAGTAATTGAAAAGTTCACTACTTAAATCAAGTAATCTGTAACCTATTACATTTACAAAGTAACCTTCCCAACACTGGATACAGTATAGTTTTACAGTATAACAATGTGTGCAAATAGATTAAACACATTTAGACATTCAGAAAAACACCCCCCTCCCTCCAAACACAGCTCTAATAGAACACGAGACACATAAACGGGCCAAATGCTTTACTTAAAATAATAAGATTGTCAGTCTTTTTCACCTGTTTCTTGTGGTTTCTTTTTAAAATCCAAGTAAATAGTGAAAATTACATCGCTAATGTCATAGAATAGCGTAGTTTAATATAACGGGGCAGATCGTAACGCAGTGTTACAACGTTCCCCATCAGCGCGATTGGAACTGGTCTTCTGCTAGTTTGCCAAGCATTAATAAACTATGTGAACTAATAAATAACCGATTGCAGATTAAAATAATAGCAGATTTGTCTTATTTTAAACTAAAAACTGAGATTAAACATTTACTTCAGCCAAAAATGTACTTTTACTATGGTAAAATAAATATTTAGTGATATCTTCAAAATGCTTTTGAATTTTGGCGCACTTTTTTCTCTGTATAGTGTTGCAACTAGTAAACACCGAAATTTGGTTACGATAGTGTGTGTGGAAATATTTAAAGCAGGCGTGTTACAACTTACCCCGCGTTAATTTGTGCCTCGAGCACCCCTATTTTATAAACGATAAGATACAGATGGTTTGAAATATTGCTACACAAATTCTTTAACATTCTTGAGGAAATCATTTATTCAACAAATTATGTAATTAAATATTGGAAACTCAAAATCGTAACAAAGAAGACATGTAAAACGTGTGAATGATCAAAAACAGTAAGTTTTTACTATTCTTTCACGTGGAACAGGTGAGAAGAACAATTCATCCATGTAATGTGCAAGGTGCACAGGCAAATTTTGCTACCTATTTAACCCAATGTTGCAAAATTTCAACGCTGATCAACATGATCAAAGCATTCGACAATATTAATATGTGCATGATCTAGACATATTACTAATCACTGAAAAAAATATTTTGGGCATTTTACTTACTTGAATGTTGATTTATCCAGTCCGGAAAAACAAGATTGTGTGCTTCAAGGGAAGTTTGCGGGTTGTGTAACTTCATGTCCAAGCAAGTAGACTTATTTTTAAAATCTAGCATCCAATTGCATTGGAAGGCTGAACAATAAGACCTATTAATTGGGTAAATGTGATCTTAGAGAGGAAAAAACACATGAGCAGTGTTAGTCAAGTTAAAAATGATGTTGTAATATAACAACAGTGGGCCTTACAGGGTTAAAAGCGCAGCTGCTTTGTTTACAATGGTACCAAGGAAACCTTGTGTTTCTGTTGTTCCATAAGCGCCACCTGCTGTCAGTTTCTGTGAGTTTCTTCATTTGCTTCTCATTCAGGCTGTCTGCTGTTTCTGTTTCGTTCAGATACTGTATGTTTTATGTAAATATCACAAAACTAAGGTCAGACCATTCTGTTTTTGTTATAAATTTAGAAATTATACAATCTACACTGTAAAAAGTAAAAAACACAATTTGTTGAGCCAGCTTAAAATAATTTGTTACCCTGCTGCCCTTAAAATTTTAAGTTCAGTCAACTAAAATAAGTTTAGTCAACTTGAAATGTTAAGTTGTACTAAGTAACAACTTAGATATTTGTGTTTGCTAAACTTAACAGATGGGTAAGTAACGCTGCTGCCTTAAAATTTTAAGTTGATTCAACTCAAATATCTAAGTTGTCACTTAGTATAATTTAACATTTCAAGTTGAATAAACTTTTTTTGAGTTGACTGAACTTAAAATTTTAAGGCAGCCAGGTTACAAATTATTTTGACTCAACAAATTGTTTTTTACAGGGTAATTTACATCAAAAACTGTTTGTTTGGATCGTGATTAAAATGCAGTGGGGTCATTCTATAATTAGGGGTACATTCTACTAGTGTATCTACTTGTGTAACACTGTTGACAGTCAGTTAATCCACTCTTGACACAGGTTTGCTAGTTTAACCAATATTAGAGGAAAGAGAGAGAACATAACTTCTTGTGTTTCATCCATTTGCTTCTAGTGGAAATATCATCATACTGTGCAAATTATTCGAGAATTGGACAAGCCATTCCTTTTTGAGGGGGGTTTTCAAGTGGGTAACTTAGTTGACAATGGTTTTTCAGACACAAATAAAACAAGTTATATTACAATAAACACATTATTTCTAAAGCGCACACCCAAATGTCTTGATAACCTAATGTAACTGAAGGCAAAACTATAAATTTAATTTATATTTGAGGTAATGTTCATGCTTAAATGCAGAGTAGAATGAGCAACTTTACAAAATGGGACAGCTGAATTTCAGAGTTTTTATGTATTTTTATGTAAAGCTTTTTCAACATATAGTAGTGTGATTGGAAAAAAATATAATTGCATACTAAAAAATTAAGCATCGGAGCTTTATACTGATGAAAATATATTAAAAATATATTTGATTGACATAAGATGTACCCACAGTTATGGAATGACCCAGTAGTATTCTGATTAATATAAAGGCACAGTCAGGGAAAAAACGTGATCGCCATCGCTATGGATCGCTATTAATTGTCTGCATTGCTTCATGACTAATCCAGGCTTTTAGATACGTATTTCTAATAGTACATTAAGTTACGTTCAATTTTTTGTCCAGGTCCAATATTAGTATGTTCTCTCCGAATTACCTGGCTTGCAAAACTGAACCTGTTCTGTCGAGAGCCTGTTCTCTCTAGAGGAAGTCAGTTTATTGTGGCTGTCAGAATCTCATATCTGACCATCAAAAAAGCCATTAGAGTGAAATATAGTTCATTTCTAGGCTAGCTAACCTTGACTAAATACTCGTATAGCTGTAAGTACTTTTCCAACTGTCTGCCTTGCCAATATTCAAATGAAGAATTGAATATTGAGTGCAAGTTTGTTCCGTTATAAAGGATAGATCTTTATGTAGCAGGCAAAGCACATCTTGTTTATGTTTCCCCCATGCCATGGTACTGTTTTTATGGTTCCTCCGTGGGCCAGTGCTGTGGTTTATGGTTCCTCAGTGTTGTGCATGGGAGAGAATAGGTGCATGATGCTATGCTCAGCTTGACAGGATAAAATATCACCACACTTAATCCTGATTGCTGTGCAAGGTGGCATAGCCCTAGTCATAAAAATGCAGTCCCATGCAGCTTCCAAACTGGTCGATGCAGTACATTAAGATGAGGAAGTGAAGCTAAGATATGCATGGGCATGTTATGCACAAGACATTCTTTTTCTGAAAGATGTAATTTACATTTATTATACATCATGTTCTTTCTAAATTCCTCAGTTTTGCTGTTAAGTGTAATTTGCAATACTTGACTTCTGTAAAAATAATACTGGGATTCTGAGTGAACTGAAAAATTAAATTGGGAGTTGATTAGGCCTAATTATGAAAACAGAATACAGTGCAAGTTTGCTAAAAACCATGCCCTGATTTTGGCATTTGGTTATTAATCTTTATCAGATAGCCTGCACTGAAAAAAATAGTTTAGAAACAGTTTTAACTACTGCTGGGCAACGATTAATCATGGTTAATCGCATCAAACATAAAAATGATTTTGTGTACATAATATATGTGTGAACTGTGTATATTTATTATATATATATAAAGACACACATATACAATATACAGTATATATTTTACAAACATTTACATGTATATATTTATATTCATATAATTTATATTATATATGAAAGTATTTTTCTTAAATATATACATGCATATGTATATATACATGCATACCTACACTGTAAAAAATAATTTGTTGAGTCAACTTAAAATAATTTGTAACCTGGCTGCCTTAAAATGTTAAGTTCAGTCAACTCAAAAAAAGTTTATTCAACTTGAAATGTTAAATTATACTAAGTGACAACTTAGATATTTGAGTTGAATCAATTTAAAATTTTAAGGCAGCTGGGTTACTTACCCATCTGTTAAGGTTAACAAACACAAATATCTAAGTTGTTACTTGGTCCAGTTTAACATTTCAAGTTGACTAAACTTATTTTAGTTGACTGAACTTAAAATTTTAAGGCAGCAGGGTAACAAATTATTTTAAGCTGACTCAACAAATTGTGTTTTTTATTTTTTACAGTGTAATAAATATGCACAGTACACACAAACACATATATTATGTACACAAAAACGTTTATTTTGTATGCAATTAATCATGATTTAACTTAAATATTGCTAGTAACATTCAAAAACTAAAAAATCGCACACTAAAAAAATGGTGTAGAAAATTTTTTAACCCAGATATTGCTAATAATTCTGAAATAGTTACAAAGAAAGGCATGTAACATACTGAATTAAACATGAAATTTTGAAGTAGAAAGACTAAAACAGTATTTTCTTGTAGAACATACTCTAATAATCTTTGTTTCATTTAAAACTTTGAAAAATATTTTTTTTTACAGTGTGTGTGTGGCATCTGTGAAAAAGAAAGTCATTTCAGATAAAGATTGCAATTTTTATTTAAATCTTATGTGCCAATTATTCGCATTAGGAACTTTAATCATATAAATGGTTTTGATTCTGTTTCATTTTAACCTTAGGCCTGCTACTAGTTTTATTGGTCTCTGTATTGCTGGAAAATATTACTTCATCTCTACATTCAGAGACCATTGGAAATATTATTGGCTTATGTAACTAGGTAGGCTGAGGATGTTTGTGCTGATGTATGTTATCAAATACCTCTCTGAGGAGAGCAGAAGAACAGTGAGATGGTGAAAGCAGAATCACTCCATGGCAGAGAGAGAGAGAGAGATCTCTTTTGGCAGGGAGAAAGCATAGGAGGAACAGCTCTACCCTTCCCAGCTGACAGCTTACTATCTGCATGTCTCCTCAGTTCACGTTCAAAAAGAATTTGATTTGAGTGAACCTTCAGTTAGACAGAGGGAATTAATTCCAGCGAGCTCCAGCCACTCGGCTTCTGCCTTGTCTGTCAGTTGAAAGCTGTGAAACTCACTGTGCTCTAGTCACAACTCTAAATTTCAGAGTTTTGCTGATATAAAAGGAAGAAAAATAATATAAAATTACCTTCCCTTTCACCACTGTGGCACCGCAGGCTGTCCTTGTGTAAACCAGTCACCTTTCAACTTCATGATGTAGCTGGATGTTACATAATACCAGGTTGACCATGTTTTGTTTTAAGTCAGGAGGATATGACTACACTTGCAGATCTTCCATGTTCTCATGGCAGAGAACAGATTTAACAATCACACTGACCTGACACACGGCTTCCATGGGAAAATCTGACGAAAGAGGAAGCGGCTAAAAATGAACGCTAAAGTGTTTCCTGACAAGGTTGTAGATGAATGAAACAGGGAATCGTTTCTTTTTCATCTTGAAATGTAGCTAGATGGGTCTTTAACAGCTATATTGAATGATTATCTCACAATGAAACTGAAGGTCACACTTTATTTGAAGGTTACGTTACAGTGTAATTATACAAAGAAGCACCTACCAAGTAATATTCATTTAAACTACATGTACTTATAGTGTTAAGATCTACAGGTGCATCTCAATAAATCAGAATGTCATGGAAAAGTTCATTTATTTTTCAACTTAAAATAATTCAACTTAAATTGTGAAACTCCTATATTAAATCAATTCAGTGCACACAGACTGAAGTAGTTTAAGTCTTTGGTTCTTTTAATTGTGATGATTTTGGCTCACATTTAACAAAAACCCACCTCTCAACAAATTCTCAACAAATTAGAATACTTCATAAAAAAACATTTTTTGTGAATTGTTGGCCTTCTGGAAAGTATGTTCATTTACTGTATATGTACTCAATACTTGGTAGGGGCTCCTTTTGCTTTAATTACTGCCTCAATTCGGCGTGGCATGGAGGTGATCAGTCTGTGGCACTGCTGAGGTGGTATGGAAGCCCAGGTTTCTTTGACAGTGGCCTTCAGCTCATCTGCATTTTTTGCTCATTTTCCTCTTGACAGTACCCCATAGATTCTCTGTGGGGTTCAGGTCTGGTGAGTTTGCTGGCCAGTCAAGCACACCAACACCATGGTCATTTAACCAATGTTTGGTGCTTTCGGCAATGTGGGCAGGTGCCAAATCCTGCTGGAAAATGAAATCAGCATCTTTAAAAAGCTGGTCAGCAGAAGGAAGCATGAAGTGCTCTAAAATTTCTTTGTAAATGAGTGCAGCGACTTTGATTTTCAAAAAACACAGTGGACCAACACCAGCAGATGACATTGCACCCCAAATCATCACAGACTGTGGAAACTTAACACTGGACTTCAAGCAACTTGGGCTATGAGCTTCTCCACCCTTCCTCCAGACTCTAGGACCTTGGTTTCCAAATGAAATACAAAACTTGCTCTCATCAGAAAAGAGGACTTTGGACCACTGGTCAACAGTCCATTTCTTCTTCTCCTTAGCCCAGGTAAGATGCCTCTTCATAAGAGGAATACAACAACTGTAGCCAAATTCCTTGACACCTCTGTGTGTGGTGGCTCCTGGCCCCAGCCTCAGTCCATTCCTTATGAAGTCCACCCAAATTCTTGAATCGATTTTGCTTGACAAGCCTCTCAAGGCTGCAGTTCTCTCAGTTGGTTGTGCATATTTTTCTTCCACACTTTTTCCTTCCACTCAACTTTCTGTTAACATGCTTGGATACAGCACTCTGTGAACAGCCAGCTTCTTTGGCAATGAATGTTTGTGGCTTACTCTCCTCGTGAAGGGTGTAAATAGTTGTCTTCTGGACAACTGTCAGATCAGCAGTCTTTCCCATGATTGTGTAGCCTAGTGAACCAAACTGAGAGACCATTTTGAAGGCTCAGGAAATTTTTGCAGGTGTTTTGAGTTGATTAGCTGATTGGCATGTCACCATATTCTAATTTGTTGATCTACAGTTGAGGTTCAAAAGTTTACATACACCTTGCAGAATCTGCAAAATGTTAATTATTTTACCAAAATAAGAGGGATCACACAAAATGCATGTTATTTTTTATTTAGTGCTGACCTGAATAAGATATTTCATATAAAAGATTACATATAGCCCACAAGAGAAAATAATAGTTGAATTTATAGAAAAAAACCTTGTTCAAAAGTTTACATACACCTGATTCTTAGTACTGTGTTGTTACCTGAATGATCTACAGCTGTTTTTGTTATATTGTTTAGTGATAGTTGTTCATGATTCTCTTGTTTGTCCTGAACAGTTAAACTGCCCGCCGTTCTTCAGAAAAATGCATTTTGTATGAGCCCTGTTCTTTTGGTAAAATAATTAACATTTTGCAGATCTTGCAAGGTGTATGTAAACTTTTGACCTCAACTGTATCTATCTATCTATCTATCTATGCATACACTAAAGGATTAGTAATAATTATTTGAAAAGTTATTACTGGAATTTATGTAAGGAATAATTGACGACGGATTTTGCGGCCACATCAACGGATGTTCATTATTATTCATTATTGTTCATTATTTTCTAATAATTCAACGGACCGACGTAAGTTATTCAGATTATACTACGGTTACAATACCTCAGTTATTGTTCAGATGTTGTATTTAAAAATATTCATCAGGGTTTTGTCCTTAAAACACTCTTGTGAATATGATTCATTTCTTATGCATCTCATCCAACGCCTCCGTTGCTAATTCCAAAACATCATTTTAGACCTAGCAATGGAGACTTGAGCTGTTGACAACAGACTAATGCAGTTAATAATTAAATTATTAGACAGAGAGAGAGAGAGAGAGAGAGAGAGACATTAACCTTAAAATTAATTTATTTTTTAATTTCCATCTTTTTGGAACTTTCAAAACTTGACTTGTATCTTGTATCAAGCTTGTTTGTATCCCCTAGGATACATCGCCCCTTTGGGGGTATAAATTAAGTGAAAACAGAAAACTTGTTTATCAGTGCTTGTTACAACATGGTTGTAATTCCTGAATGCTTTGGAATACAGACCTAAGGTTGGTCTCTTTTTAAAGAAGACACATAGCAGATTATTGCTGAGGTGAAAGCATTTCAAAGAATGTATAAAAAGTTATAGAAATTTAAGTTTACAGTAAAGATAATGCAGTCTACAATTGTTTTATTTTATTTTATATAAAATAAATATTTTATAAAATATGTTGCACTCTAAAATTGTTATAAAATCAAAGCCACATACCCAACCAAGTTATGTTCCAAATTTAAAGTTGATATCACAAAAACTGTCACAGGGTGAACGAGACGAGAGGCGAGCGGATCCATTTGCAAGCTTTTATTACATTGGCGAGACAAAGAAAGACATGGTCATACAGGCAGGGTCGAGACGATAGCAAGCAGGTATATATGGGAGATGCACAATAGAAGTCCGTGAGTCAGGCGTGGGTCGAACAGGAGCGAACGGGATCAATACAGAAAATCCAGAGAGGGTAAACAATAGTCCAGGCGACAAGTCCAAGACACAGAAACACTGGGAACTAGGAATTCGGAGCAAGAACTAGGAAAACGCTAAGAATACAACAATACAATAACAATCCATGAAGTCCACTGGGAAGGACCGGCGCTTATATAGAACGCCTGATTGGTCACGGGGGAAGTGCAATGGCTGAAGGAGAATGTAGTCCGGGGTGTAGTACAACAGTCAGAGTGTGTAGGTGAGGTAAGAGTGACATCTGGTGGTGAGCGGACAACGGGACACCGACCAGATTCCTGACAAAAACTGTGGTTCCTGTGAGATTTTGTTTGGGCACTATACCAAAAATAACCAGTGGGTTACACCCAAACTCTTTTTGATGCAGTTTTATGTCATGAATCAATCAGTTTCTGTCACAATATCATGTCTATGACATGGAACCTTGACTGTCAGACCTTTCCAACCATAAGTGTTTTGTCAAGATTAAAAAATATTTGCCATAAAAGGACGACGTAACTGAAAGTTTGCAGGTTCGAGTCCCAGGTCCGGCAGGGATTGAAGGTGGGGGGAGTGAATAACCAGCGCTCTCTCCACCCTCAGTACCACAACTGAGGTGAGTCCCTTGAGCAAGGCACCGAACCCCCAGCTGCTCCCCGGGTGCCGCTGCGATAGCAATATGGCTGCCCACTGCTCCGGGTGTGTGTTCACGGTGTGTGTGTGTGCACTTGGATGGGTTAAATGCAGAGCACAAATTCCGAATACGGGTCACCGTACTTGGCCACACATCACTTGGCCTTTCCTTTCTTTTTGACAAACTTGTAAACTCTAGTGTGAAGGCACATGACTAGCTGTCGCTTTGTCTCACACACACGCAAAGAAAGATACAGAGCGAGAGAGTCTTATATACCATGCCAAACTGACGCACTGCATGTAAACGATATTTGCTGTATCTTCCTGTCAAAATAACAGAATTCTTTTGGAATTCTTCAGCTTTTATGAACTGCCGGTTTCTCCGGTAGATGGTGGAACTAATGCACAAATGACAATTTCATTGGCTGCTGCTCACCTATTATCGTCCCTGATTAATATTCATGAACCCAGCAGCTCATTAATCCTTGGTGCGTTTTATATTGTTATTTGTAGTAGAATTCATAGTAGTTTTGTTATCTTATCAGTATTATTTTAGTTTCCCCCCCTTTTTTTTATAAAAACACTAAATTACAAATAATATCTTAAGCACCACCACCAGTCCTAAGTTCAGCCAACATGACAAATATGCATTCACACATGGTTATTCTAATTACTAAAGTTCTAAGTACTAAATTATAATATCGTTACACCCCTAATATATATATATATATATATATGTATATATATATATATATATATATATATATATATATGGGTGTAACGATACATTCGTACCGAACCATCACGGTACAGGCATCTCGGTTCGATGCATGAGGCGTTACAACGAATACAGGTAGTTCACCCTCAATCCAGAAGGGGGCGCCTGCAGTAATGTAACTCTGTTTGATAACCGCCGGCAGAAGAACACCGAATGCCAGGAGTTGCGTACTTGAAAACAAAACCCACTGGACAGTAATCATGTGCTGATTCTGAATGCGTCTCTCACTGACAAAGGAGTATAACGTACTTCAAAGGCGTGCGCACTCAACTGTCTGCGAAATGGAGCTTTATGTTAATGTATCCTACCCTTCCCATTCAGCACAAATCCAGATATTCCATAATATTTCCATATTTGCGATGCATCCAAATGCTAAACTATTATTTATTATGTGAATTATAGACTTTACACTTCAGTCGCGTTCTAACGGTGACACAATGAGGTGGGCGCGCTGATGCTTGGTTCACCGTGTTTTTTTTTGTTTTTTTTTTGTTTTTTTTTGATAAAGTGCCAACTGCACTGTCAAGTTAGCAATGCTAGAAGCCTGGAACTGGTATGTTTTGTGTCTGTGTGCGCCGGCGCGGTTACTTCAACTTTCCTCATACCAGCAAAATCAACTTAAACAAAAAACAAATAGAATGTCGCCATTTGAGTTTCCATTCTGTAACAAAACTGAACTGAAACTCAGCATATATATATATATATATATGCTACGGTACGTGTCGCACTGTTTTTTCCCTTGTCTATCAGTTAACTAAATTAAATATGTTTGAAGTATTTATTCCTTGTATGTATAGAGGTGCTGGTCATATAATTAGAATATCTTCAAAAAGTTGATTTCACTAATTCCATTCAAGAATTGAAACTTGTATAATGTATACATTCATTCCACACAGACTGATATATTTCAAGTGTTTATTTCTTTTAATTTTGATGATTATAACTGACAACTAATGAAAACCCCAAATTCAGTATCTCAGAAAATTAGAATATTGTGAAAAGGTTCAGTATTGAAGACACCTGGTGCCACACTCTAATCAGCTAATTAACTCAAAACACCTGCAAAGGCCTTTAAATGGTCTCTCAGTCTAGTTCTGTAGGCTACACAATCATGGGGAAGACTGCTGATTTGACAGTTGTCAAAAAGACGACCATTGACACCTTGCACAAAGAGGGCAAGACACAAAAGGTCATTGCAAAAGAGGCTGGCTGTTCACAGAGCTCTGTGTCCAAGCACATTAATAGAGAGGCGAAGGGAAGGAAAAGATGTGGTAGAAAAAAGTGTAAAAGCATTAGGGATAACCGCACCCTGGAGAGAATTGTGAAACAAAACCCATTCAAAAATGTGGGGGAGATTCACAAAGAGTGGACTGCAGCTGGAGTCAGTGCTTCAAGAACCACTATGCACAGACGTATGCAAGACATGGGTTTCAGCTGTCGCATTCCTTGTGTCAAGCCACTCTTGAACAACAGACAGTGTCTGAAGCGTCTCGCCTGGGCTAAAGACAAAAAGGACTGAACTGCTGCTGAGTGGTCCAAAGTTATGTTCTCTGATGAAAGTAAATTTTGCATTTCCTTTGGAAATCAGGGTTCCAGAGTCTGGAGGAAGAGAGGAGAGGCACAGAATCCACGTTGCTTGAGGTCCAGTGTAAAGTTTCCACAGTCAGTGATGGTTTGGGGTGCCATGTCTTCTGCTGGTGTCGGTCCACTGTGTTTTCTGAGGTCCAAGGTCAACACAGCTGTATACCAGGACATTTTAGAGCACTTCATGCTTCCTGCTGCTGACCAACTTTATGGAGATGCAGATTTCATTTTCCAACAGGACTTGGCACCTGCACACAGTGCCAAAGCTACCAGTACCTGGTTTAAGGACCATGGTATCCCTGTTCTTAATTGGCCAGCAAACTCACCTGACCTTAACCCCACAGAAAATCTATGGGGTATTGTGAAGAGGAAGATACGATATGCCAGACCCAACAATGAAGAAGAGCTGAAGGCCACTATCAGAGCAACCTGGGCTCTCATAACACCTGAGCAGTGCCACAGACTGATCGACTCCATGCCACGCCGCATTGCTGCAGTAATTCAGGCAAAAGGAGCCCCAACTAAGTATTGAGTGCTGTACATGCTCATACTTTTCATGTTCATACTTTTCAGTTGGCCAAGATTTCTAAAAATCCTTTCTTTGTATTGGTCTTAAGTAATATTCTAATTTTCTGAGATACTGAATTTGGGGTTTTCATTAGTTGTCAGTTATAATCATCAAAATTAAAAGAAATAAACACTTGAAATATATCAGTCTGTGTGGAATGAGTGTATACATTATACAAGTTTCACTTCTTGAATGGAATTGGTGAAATCAACTTTTTGAAGATATTCTAATTATATGACCAGCACCTGTGTATATATACTGCAGATTTTGTTGCCTATAAATGACATTCATTCGATATAATATTTAGTATTTTCACATGTAGGTGGAAAAATTGTAATTGGTATTATTGTCTGTTTAAAATAAATTAAAAGAAACCTAGCATAGTCTATATATATATATATATATATATATATATATATATATATATATATATATATATATATATATATGTGTGTGTGTATACACAGTAGTCAACATTTGAAGTGGATCAAAACCTTTCATCAAAGTTGTCCTGAAACCAAAACAGTACCCGTTCTTGTCTTAGGACAACTTTGATGAACTTTTTTGATCCACTTCAAATGTTGGCTGTTTTATATATATAGTATATCAGATATTTTTTAGTCTGGTGAATAAACTAAAAGTTTCATTCATTTAATTTAAATTTCATTCATTAAACATATTTAATATTGGGAGCATCCAAGTTATTTGACATATCTGAACATTTTTTAAAAAAGTAACACAATAGTTACTTTCCCTGGTAATTAGTTACTTTTATAATAATGAAACTCAGTTACTAACTCAGTTACTATTTGTGAGAAGTAACTAGTAACTATAACTAATTCATTTTTAAAAGTAACATGCCCAACACTGCTCTGAATGATTATGTGACTTTTACGTACGTAAATGTCAAAAAATTTGCAATATGTGACCCTGGACCACAAAACCAGTCATAATGGTCTATTTTTTAAAATTGAGATTTATACATCATCTGAAAGTAAGGTTTCCAGTTTACAACTATTTGAAAAAATGGAATCTGAGGTTGCAGAAAAATCTAAATATTGAGAAAATCGCCTTTAAATTTGTCCAAATGAAGTTCTTAGCAACGTATATTATTAATCAAAAATTAAGTTTTGATATATTTACGGTAGTAAATTTACAAAATATCTTCATGGAACATGATCTTTACTTAGTATCCTAATGATTTTTGATAATAATTTTGACCCATTCAGTGTATTTTCGGCTATTGCTACAAATATACCTGTGCTACTTATGACAGGTTTTGTGGTCCAGGGTCACATATATGGGAGTTTTTGCAAAATTGACGTGTTTCCATTGAGCGCATTTTCAATTCGCTATTAAAATTTGTGCAATTTGTAGGGTAATGGAAACACAGTTTATGAAGGCATCTAGAAATGACAATGCTGTTGCATCAAATATAAAATATTAAACTGAGTGGCATCTGCAAATAAATAATGCTATACTCTTCTGTAACCTAACTTTTCTTAGCTTCTTTCCTTATTTATTGATTTAAACTACCAGTCTCAAGGTCGTTTTACTGGATGTGTTCCATATTTCCCACAAGGTTTGATATTTTGTTATATAATGCAGACATTCATGAATCTTTAAGTGTCCAGATACATTTTGGGGGTCACTCTAGGTCAATACCTCCCAAGATCACACCTATTAATATTTCTCGTTGTATGCCAGTTTTGCCACCGTTGGGTGAGTTACCCAAAACGAACTTTCCTTTTCAACCTCTCCTCTCTCCTCCACAGGGGGAGGAATTAAAAAGCAGAGCTGCAAGAGTTGCAAAAAAATCTTTTCCCTGCAGCAGCGCTTCTTACGAAACGGATCGTCGAGTTGAAGGGAGAGAGAAGAGAAAGCAATGAAAGGGAGGGGTAGAGCCGAGGCAGAGGGAGGAGAGAAGAGGGCACACGTACCCGATCAGAGCACAACAAACGCCAGTCCACCCTGAGCCTGGGGGAACCGGAGGCTTCACACTCAGTCAGCAGGACAGAGTACGCTGGACCAGGAGCTTCAGACCGCCGCGCTCAGGCTGCCAGCGAGGCACAACCTCAACACATGATCACAGAGCAGCAGGAAAAGGCAAGACATCATTGCTCTGATTCTCTCTCTTCCTTTCAAGCTCGCTCTCCGCACACACTCTCACTCATTCTCCTTGACGCACACACAGACACACTCCCTCATTATCTTGCATGTGAGTGAGGCTATTTCTCTCCGTCCCGAGCAGAAACCTCTGTGCTATTCTTACACAGCTGCAACGTTGCTCCAGCTGCTGGTTTCAAGGGGGGTGGACGACAAACCTGTGCTTTTCTGCGTGGCGTGTCATTCACAGACTGACCCGTCAAGCCTAGTGGGACATCCCAGCCATGGAGGACACTCTCACCTGTACTCCCACCACCTTTTCCCAGGTCTTCGGCCGCCAAGGACAGCTGATGCAAGCTAGTAAGTACCCGAGATCTGTCACGTTGGGAGCGGAAAAACAAGGTTATGTCAATTTGCAGGCCTTGGGGTTGTAAATATCAAATGGACAAGCCTCGGCTGAGTGCTTGCTTATGTTCTGTGAAAGCTCCGCCGGTGAGACCATGGTCCACTGCAAATCCTGATCTCTTGGTTTAGGTACCCAGCATGCAGAGGGAAAACCAGCTTTTCTTCCCCGCTGCTTTCAACCCGCTAATGAGCTGCACACAGTCAAGAAATGTGTCTGTGGGTGTGTGTGTGTGTGTGTGTGTGTCTCATCTTACTTATGGATGTAGTGATCTTAATAAGTCAGTCATGAGAGCTGGGGCTGAAAGAGGAACATGAAAGTTGTGTTGAGCAACCAACTCACATTTTGCAGGGGAGAGTGAACCTCACCAGTGTTTCAGTTCTGAAACAGTGCAATAGTTCCTTGACAGCTTCATAAATATTGTACTCCTAAGCATTGATGAATTATGAATTTAATCTTACAAAAAAAATAGACTATAAATAGACACAGCTTCATAACTAATGTCTCACAGATGTACTTCTGCATTTAACGTCTTTAAACAGGTTTTGTGTGGTAGTGGCTTGTAAAAGCGTACCAAAATATTTCCAGTCCTCACCTTATTATAGACCACAGATGGAAACTAGTGACAAATTAACACATGACAACTCATGTAACATATTGCTAACATAATATATAAAATCTTTAATTTATTTATATAAAATCTTTGAATATTTAAAATTTAATATACATACACAGTATGATTTTTTATGTGCCAAAACTGATTAAACACTCTGTTGCACCATTAAAATCTGAAGATTTTAATTATAAGGGAGTGTGATCTAAAACGTCCTTATATAGTATTTTTTATTTATTAAAAAAAAAAATCATCATTGCCTAGGACTGTAATATTTATTTAAAACATACTGTTTTAAAACTGCATGTAACATACTGTTAGGTGATGATTGCTTTTATGAACATGCTACCTTTAAGTGTACTTCCATAATATTTTTGCGGACATCTCTGGCTTATATCAATAGTTTTATTAGCTTCTAGTTTTTTTTCTCATGTCAAAGTTACAGCTTATGTCAGTGGAGCAATTGAATTAAGGAGACTTGCAGCAGGACGCAATTACTCAAACAGCAGTTTGTAAATGACCGAGATACTAGCGGTAATGACAATCCAAGCAGATTTTAATTTGATGCTTAATTTGATGTCTCTACACATTAGCATGCCAATTAGCAGAGATACGTCATGCTGCCGAATCGTTGTTGAAAAACACGTGATTACCCGGATCTTCTGGGACAGAGTTTTTGAAAACATGCATCTATAATAGCAACCCTGGAGAGTGTCAGACCAAGATGATGGTCCATTCTGAGTTTATATGATTTGTGATGCCAGATATCAGCCAGTGCCATTGAGTTTTAACTGTGATTTTAGTCATCGCATTTTCAGCCCGTCACCTTTTTTTATGGAAATGTCCTTAAATTACCTTTATCTAGGTGAGATTTTTACATTTTAAACCACTAGAATCTAATTTGAAATTCATGTTTACTTACAGTAATTGCGTGTTTTCTAGAAAAGCTAGAACATTAGCATTATCGGAGTGGTGTACAGCAGGGTGTTTTGAGATCGGTATGGGGAATGGCAGCAGTGAAACAGGATGGATTGAGGGATGAAAGTATCTCTGCCTCTATTTGCTCTCCAGAAATAGAAGACAACTTTTATAAATAATGCCCTTTGTTTGCTTTATTTTTGTGAACTCATTAGCTGTTTGGTATGCAGGGATGTATTAGTGTCTGCAGAAGTGTGTGACATTGCCATGATTAATATTCTGCGTGTGGCTTTTGGAGCGCTGAAAGCCTCTTTACTGAATTTGAGTTTCTGAAGTGCCTAAAGATGAGACTCCTCTGCAATATCTGAGCCTCGGCGGTGCCGAAATACTGTATGTATTACCATCAGCCACTTCTCTGTGGCTCTTTGCTTTGAATGTCTCACATTCTGGATCATCCATAATGATGAGATTTTGTAGTTTCGAAACATTCTGATGTGTCGTTCCCCATGGACACGCTGGACGTGGATTTTTCTGAAGTTTCTGCCTTTATAAACAAAGAATTGATTTGAGACGTCTTTCATTTTTTCACTCCATTTTTTTTTTTTCTAATTTGCATGAAAGTCATCCAACAGGAGGACGTGGTGCACTTTCGCCTTGAACGATTTTCTCTTTTAACATTGATCAAAGTGCACTGTGTTTGCTCTGTAAGTGTTTTGAAAGATCATCTTCAAGCGACGCAAAATGATCCACGGTGTAGTTCATTGGCATGGGGCGCCGATGCTTTTATGTTCTGTGTTGGTGTTTAAATGGGTATGCATGAGCATGGCTGAGATCCAAGTCTTTGCACTCACCCGCCGGCACACAGACTGTTTTGGCTGACGTAACGGACATGGCTGGACGGGGCTGCAAGTGTGGGCTCATTTGTGTGTGTCTGCAGATGTTAGCGATGGCACAATGTGCACCACCAGTGACTCTAATAGGGACCTGCAGGGCCAGACAGAGTTTCACGGAGTCTCAGGATGTGATGACCTCTTTTTCCCACTGCATGTTTGATTGAGAAGTTCTTACTGTGGAAATAAGCCTGCATACCAAGTATGACCTCGCACATTTATATTTTTAACATCTCTCTGGAATCCTTGATTCTGATTGATCAGTTACAACTATCTGCAATCAAACATTTTTGTATAATGACTGTTAATGAAGAGAGTACATGACAATGTTAATGTGTTTGGTCTTGACGGAATAGATCTGCTACAGTGCTGCTGCTGCAGCAGAGCGAGCACTGAGACTTGCTACTGCCAATACATCGACAGAGCATGTAAAAAATACTCCTGCTGGACATATAACTGGTGGCAATGGATGTAAGTGTATGCTTAAACCATTGATTTTCCCCACAAGGACTCTAAAATCCCCTGGATATTGAGTGAAATCCTTGCTGAGAAACTTCTTTAGTGGCTGCGGCATCATGACAAATGTCTGCATGTTTACATCCTGCTAGGATGGCATCTAGCGTTTCTTGTCTCTGCCGTTTGTAAGCTCTTTCAGTAGCTGTGGTCTACTAAAAGCCTCAAAAGCATCATCTGACGTGGAGAGAACAAAGACGCAGGTCTTTAGGAAGTTTTATTCATCCACAGGCATCTTTCCATTCTTTGCTCCCCTTTTTATTGCTAGGAAAAGCAGTGGACTCGCATCGCTTCTCTTGTAGCTCTTCGACTGAAAATTACAACCAAAAGCTGCACAATGTGTCATTGTATCAATATTTTATTTTCTGAATTGTGTTGCTATAAAAATAGCAACAGGTAGTAGCTCATTGAGCGCAGCCATTTCACGTCATTAAAATAATGGCGCCCCCCATAGTCCAAAATATGTATAAAACAATGTGGATTTTTTAAATAATGCAAGTCTTTCATGGGTTTTCTGCTACATATTTCAGTAAGAGACATCATTTAGGTTATATTAAGCCATACAAGGCTTAATATTTAAGTATTTGAATGTTGAGCAGCAAGCTCATTGGCTGCTGATACGAAAAGAAATTAGTCAGCTACGCCATGTGAATAATGATGTCATTACCTCAGACTAAGGTTGAGAAAATATCGATCTGTGCCATTTTGAGTTTCTTGACAAGTTTGGATTTGGTGGAAATTAATTTCCTACATTGTGTCGCATCACTGTTTTTTCTCACATAATAAAACAATTTCAGCTCAGATCAATATTTGATGTCCGTTTATGTGCAATAATTACAGATTGACTATACATTATCCCAGTGGTTTTTGACCCTGGTCCTGGGGACCCACTGCTCTCCACATTTTGTGTGTCTCCTTTATCTGACACACTCAATTCAGTACATGGATCTCTCTCCTAATGAGCTGATGATTTGAATCAGGTGTGTTAAATAAGTGAGACACACAAAATGTGCAGAGCAGTTGGTCTCCAGGACCAGGACTGAAAACCACTGCATTATCCTGTAAGTATTTCTCTATAATTTAAAGGGATAGTTCACCCCAAAATAAAAAAAAAATCTGTTATTAATTACTCAACCTCATGTAGTTCCAAACCCGTTAGACCTTTATTCATCTTAGGAACACAAATTAAGATACTTTTGATGAAATCCGAGAGCTTTCTGAGCCTGCATAGACAGCAAAGTAACTACCACGTTCAAGGTCCAGAAAGGTAGTAAGGACATCATTAAAATAATCAAATTAAAATAATGTGACATCAGTGGTTCAGTGTTATAAACCTATTAGAATAATTTTTGTGCGCAAAGAAAACAAAAAATAATGACTTTATTTAAAAAAGCGACATAGCTCTGGGATTGCATCAAAAATATCTTAATTTGTGTTTCGAAGATGAACGAAGGTCTTACGGGTTTGGAACAACATGAGGGTGAATAATTAATGACAGAATTTTCATTTTTGGGTGAACTATCATTTTAAGCATTTTCTCCATACGCAGTTTTAGACAAAAGTTATATAACAATACAAATTAGCCTACAGGTTCCTGGATAAATGATAAAACTAGCTATTAAGCAAACAGGACTATAAACGAAAGTATGAATGTAGGTTTGTCTCTGTTTGTGCAGCTTTATTGACCTGGAAGCACAGAAATCAGGTTTGCTTTTGCCAAGCCTGTTTGCTTTGAGCCCAAGAATAAGTCACCTTTCTGCATCACTGGCCCAATGTAGAGGAGGTAATATAGCAGTGGGAAAAGAATAGCATCAGCAGAATTGTCTAGAAGTTGAGACATGTTTTCGTCCGTCACCTCTACCAATAAAGCGAACGCCGGTTTGTGTCCCTCTCGAGGGAGGAAGCCATGATCCTGTCCTAAAGCCTTAAATTTGTGCAGACAGAGCATAATCTGAGCTCCCCTGTTACTAGCATATAACAGTGACACTATATAGATCCACTGCATATAAAAAGCTAGTTGGTGTCATATTTTACATATTTGAAAGTCAGTAGTCTCTGCTGCTACTAGCAAGTTGTTAGTTGCTTTGTGAGGACAAACACCAAACATACTGCTACATTGCTTGCATAATAATCTATGACTGTTTCTCCCATATGTTTTTCATGGGACATTAGATGCTCACAGACTCTCATTTTAGTGTTGTGCATATGTTGCTCACAACAGAATGGTGCTCACAACACTACTGTTGATAGCTTTTGATGCAATAAGATTGCAATTGATTGTCTTGAAGCACCTTCTTTGCAGTGGTTGTATCTTAGGGTTTACTGACAATCTTTATTGACCCAGAGTCATTAGATGTTCCTCACGAGGCCCGACAATCACTCCATCTGGGTCAATAGATGGCTAATTTGAGAGCTTTTCTTACTTAATCACTATTATTGAATGTCACAAGCATCATTGGCTTGAGAAGCTGCTGAGATGGAAAAGCTTCACGTTCATGTCGTTTGATTCTTAATTTCTAATTAATGCTGTAACAACAGGTTTGCCATGTTTCATAGGGAAGCCTTTTGTACCAGTGTGAATTTGCTGATCGAATGCCGCAAATATTAATTCCTAGAACTTTGGTGTTCGCAATTGGACAGAAATCCACTTTTCTTCTAAGTCTATTTGAAAGAAACTGGCTTTAAGTGGCAACGCAGCCGTTAGTGCAGAAAAGGCTTAGCTTACAGGCAGTGTGCGTTGATTAGAGCGTTCTCATGAATTTTAAGCAGGGGCCAGTTTTGTTTGAATTTAAGCTTTGGAGTTTGGAGATTTCTGAACTATTTCACTTATAACAAGAAAAGTGATGTAACTCCCTCTAAACTGCAGGAAGTACACACAACATTTCCCCTGGAGAGTTTCCATAAGAAATGAGTTGAAAAACGATGTTGCGCATGAGCCTGTGTGGATTTGCCTGATGCTGTTTACCGTGAGGTTAGGTGTGATTGTAGACTAGTCTGCAACTTGGCATGCCAGTTTTATCCAATTGACGGGTTACTTTGGAGCCTAAAATTGCTTTGGATATCAGTCCCTACACATGATGTTCTGAACTGCTCTGAATAGTGTTTACATCTGAGGAAATATATTTTGACAGAGGCAGCTGGCAAGACTTGAGCAGCTAAAGAACTTCCTGCATGCAAATTTGTTTTCTTCTGAAACCACTTCAAAGGGATCTCATAATATGTCTGTGGCAAGTGCGTCGTATTTTTAATTTATTTATTTTGAAAATTTGACACATCATCCGGAATGTGGGATTAAATCCACATATTTCATTTTCATTACGTAACTTGAGGACTGCTTAATGTTATCAGATCCTCCCCAGACTCCCCCGCCATTCTCTCTCTTATTCTCCTCGCTGTAGTCTTTTTTACACAAGGGTCAATTTCACACCTTTCTGAATTTACGCATTTGGGAAATGCTGCAGCGTTTTCTCCTGTCTTTATTGTACGAGAAACCTTGTACTACAGTTTTATAGCAAAGAGCTTGTTTTGAGATTAGGTTTCTGTCATGCTTTAGTAGCCAAGCATCCGTTTTTAACATCTGCAACAGCAGATTATGCTGTTCTCTCCTCTCCATGGCGAGAATAATTTTAATCACTTCCAGCCTATTTGGTGCCTCTGCCTTTACATAGGATTTACTGTATATCCAGACTTCATATTGTCTTATTTTTAACCTTAGATCTAACATTAATATATATGCACACTACCATTCAAAAGCTTGGGGCCAGTAAGCTGTCCGGTGAGCTTAGAGACTGTGTAAAAATGCAGTAAAACACTGTGAAATATTATCAGAATGTTCAATGTTTTCTGTTTGAATATGTTTTCAAAATGTAAATTATTCCTGTGATGCCAAAGCTGAATTTTTAGCAGTCTTCAATGTCACATGGTCATTCAGAAATCATTCTAATATGCTGATTTGCTGCTAAAGAAACATTACTTATTATTATTATACTCACTTTAGCAGAAGTTATTATTATTAAAAATGTTTATTATTATTTTTATCAATGTTGAAACCAGTTCTGCTTAATATTTTTGTGAAAACCGTGATAAATTATTTGATGATTAAACAGTTCAAAAGAGCACTTATTGGAAATACAGATCTTTTGTAACATTATAAATGTCTTTTGATTAGTTTAATTTGTCCTTAATGAATTAAAAAATATACTGACCCCAAACTTTTAAATGGTAATTTATAAGTAAACTATGGAAGCCTGTTTCTGCCACTGGATTAAAAAAAAAAATAATAATTGCACATTTTTATCTCACAATTCAGACTTTTTTTCTCTGAACTGCATAATGCAAACTTGCAATTCTGACTTTTTTTAACAGAATTGTGAGATATAAACTTGCAATTGCGAGTAATAAAGTCGACTTGCGAGTAATAAAAAATTTACATCTATGAGGAAAAATCAGAATTGCGAGATATAAACTCGCAATTGTGAGAAAAAGGAAGAATTGCGAAATACAAACGCAGTTCTGAGAAATACAGTCAGAATTGCCTGTTTTTATTATTCACGATTGCGAGTTTATATCTCACAATTCTGAATTTACAATTGCGAGAAAAAGTCAGAATTGTGAGTTGCAAATTTTTCATTTAGTGGTGGAAACAGGCTTAAATAGTAAACAGTAATCCTAAAGTTCAGTCTTCAAATCCAAATTTGTGACCCTGGATCACATAACGTCATAAGGGTCAATTTTTCAAAATTGAGATCTATACATTGTCTGAAAGCTAAATAAATAAGCTTTCAGTTGATGTATGGATTGTTAGGACAATATTTGGTCGAGATACAACTATTTTAAAACCTGGAATCTGAGGGTGCAAACAAATCAAAATATTGAGAAAATTGCCTTTTGTCCAAATAAAGTTTTTAACAATGTATATTACTAATCGAAAATTAAGTTTTCATATATTTACAGTAGGAATTTTACAAAATATCTTCATGGAACATGATCTTTACTTAATTTCCTAATGATTTTTGTCATAAAAGAAAAATCAATCATTTTGACCCATACAGTGTATTTTTGGCTATTGCTACAAATATACCCCAGCGACTTAAGACTGGTTTTGTGGTCCAGGGTCACATTTGTGAACTCTATATTTGAAGGAAACATTTTTTCAATTTTTATTCTGTTAAAAAATTGCATTGAAGATTTTTGTATTTAAAAAAATCCCCACTGTAGTTTTTTATAAGAAAAAAAAAAAGTGAAGCTGCATTAACAAATCTCAAAGCTTGAGGGCTGCCTACATGACTTTTTCTTTGTCTACATGAACATTTGTGACAAAATGGATGTCAAACATTTAATAAATCATTCACCACCTCGAGCGTGAATCATAAAATGTGATTTTGGTTGACGTAACCTTTAAGACTAGCACACTTGCTGGAATTTTCCATCCAGTTTGTTTGTTTGCTGGTTGGAAAACCATGTGAAGTTGCTAAATACGCGCATTATTGCTCTTTTGTTTCATGTGTTATCATGTAGAGAGGTTGCTCAGTTAACACTGTTATTATCTGTTTCATCCTTAGACACACACCGTTCTCCCATCTGTGTGCGAGACGTGACTTGAATATTAAAACAGTACATTTTACTGCTCAATAGTGATGAGTCTCCTGACATAGACTAGGGTAGACGCGATTTTTCTCTTCGTCAGACGCTATTGGCTAAGCCTGTAGGATTGGGACATATTAAAGAACATGGGTGGAATATTCTGCCTGCTCTTCCTAGATGTATTATGAAAACTGTGTTGAATGTGATATGCTTTGACTTTCATTTGACTTAAGGCTCAAGCTTTATCTTTGCTCGTTCTGCCTCATCCTTTGCTCAAGGAGGAGTGCTGCTGTCATTTGCTTGCAAAATGGCAGATATTAGCAAACAATTCAGCTTGTGTTGACACACAAGGATTGAGAGGTGTGACAAAAGGGGTTTATTTTAAGCAAGATTAAGGAAAATGAGGACACCGCCATGAGTTCTGATGTCAGCAGCCACGTTGGCTTTGCTCGGTGACATGTAATAGACTAAAGCTTATTAGTGATCAGTCACACTTTGGGCTCCCTCCAGGCAACGCTTGATTTAGACATCTGAGGCAGAGCTGGAGAAAACTTTCTCGCTGATTTAAAATGATTAAAGGCATTACTGCGATGAAGGGTACATTCAGAAGCCTAAGGGTTAAAGATGAAAACTCAGTACCCAGCACTGTTAGGTAAAGTCTGTTGAGACCCCTGACGTAACGTTGACGTAACGTCTCCGTTCCCTCGTTTAGGGAACGAGGGTTACATACATAACCTAAACGTTATGAATCTAGTGATAATTATGTATAAGTCTCAATGCAGCTTCAATATTACAGTTTTTCTCAATTGCTTAAACACATTTCTTG
Source organism: Labeo catla (assembly GCA_012976165.1). Taxonomy (NCBI): domain Eukaryota; kingdom Metazoa; phylum Chordata; class Actinopteri; order Cypriniformes; family Cyprinidae; genus Labeo; species Labeo catla. Next base: position 879,965 of record VONZ01000180.1, on the reverse strand, counting down.
AAATGATGCCTCTTTTTTGCGAAACTCTAAACACAAATTCGTAACTTCTAACTCAGTTCTCCGAACTTACTATATTCAGGTCAAAATGAAGCTCTCCACTCAAAACAACTCAATCTTGCTGAAAAAACAAACTTTGCTCTCAGACATGACACACAGACCCTCAAAAACACACACACTACAACACAGTTTTACACACTGATGAGATCAATTCAAAACAGTACTACGGAAACTGGTAATAAGTGTTGCTTCACATGATAAACACAACAAATGTATGCATTTGCAAGTGTTTTAATCCTTAATTTATTGTACTGTAGAGTAGAGCACAAAACAGCAAACAAACAAAAATAATTATTCATTTATTCAAAGCATCCTGTCTTTGGTCTGGGACAGACCAAAGAACCTCCTCAATATCACAGACTAAATTGGCCCTGGACAGGCATCCAATTAAGGATATTGACTTAAAAAGGACCAGATGGGATTCACAGTTACACTTTTAGTGGTCTGACAAAAAAAATATCAAGATCAAAAGAAAGAAAAGAAAATACATTACAAAGTCATTGTGAAATAGAAAAGAAAAAGAAATATGGGCAAAGGCGGAAATATAAATTAGAAAGTCCACTGTCAGAATTTGTAACTCTTGTGTTGTCCTCTGTCTATATATGTGACCCAGGACCACAAAACCAGTCATAAGGGTCAATTTTTCGAAACTGAGCTTTATACATCATCTGAAAGCTAAATAAATAAGCTTTCCATTGATGCATGGTTTGTTAGAATAGGACAATATTTGGCCGAGATGTGAATATGTGAAATCTGAGGGTGCAAAAAAATCTAAATATTTTCAAATAAAAACACCTTTAAAGTTGTCCATATAAAGCTCTTACTAATGCATATTACTAATTAAAAAATTACGTTTTTATATATTTACAGTAGGAATTTTACAAATAATCTTAATGAAACATGATCTTTACTTACAGTTTTTCTCAATTGCTTAAACACATTTCTTGAAATTATGCCTCGCTTTTGCGATACTCTAAACACAAATCCATAACTTCTAACTCAATTCCCTGAACTTACTATATTCAGGTCAAAATGAAGCTCTCCACTCAAAACAACTCAATCTTGCTGAAAAAAACAAACTTTGTTCTCCGACATGACACACAAACGCTCAAAAACACACACACTACAACACAGTTTTACACACTGATGAGATCAATTCAAAACAATACTACGAAAGCTGGTAATAAGTGTTGCTTGGAAGAAAAAAAAATCACATGATGAACACAACAAATGTATGCATTTGTGTTTTAATCCTTAATTTATTGTACTGTAAAGTACATCACAAAACAGCAAAAAGCAATCTAAATATTAAAATAAAAACACCTTTAAAGTTGTCCATATAAAGCTCTTACTAATGCATATTACTAATTAAAAAATTACAGTTTTTATATATTTACAGTAGGAATTTTACAAATAATCTTAATGAAACATGATCTTTACTTACAGTTTTTCTCATATTGCTTAAACACATTTCTTGAAATTATGCCTCGCTTTTGCGATACTCTTAAACACAAATCCATAACTTCTAACTCAATTCCCTGAACTTACTATATTCAGGTCAAAATGAAGCTCTCCACTCAAAACAACTCAATCTTGCTGAAAAAAACAAACTTTGTTCTCCGACATGACACACAAACGCTCAAAAACACACACACTACAACACAGTTTTACACACTGATGAGATCAATTCAAAACAATACTACGAAAGCTGGTAATAAGTGTTGCTTGGAAGAAAAAAAAATCACATGATGAACACAACAAATGTATGCATTTGTGTTTTAATCCTTAATTTATTGTACTGTAAAGTACATCACAAAACAGCAAACAACAACAAAAATAATTATTCTGCCCCAGCAACCTCCTCAATATCACAGACTAAATTGGCTCTGGACAGGCAGCGGGGGTAAAATCCTCTTGCATGCCTGACCCAACCCTGGCATGCATCAACTAAAATATATAAGACTGCTTGTTTCCTTGCCCTTGCCCTTCCTATTTCTCTTCCATGTTGTTGTCGTCGTCCTCTGTCTTCCCCTCCTCTTCCTCTTTCACCTCCTACTCTTTGTCTTCGAAACTGCATATTACTGTATGCAGGATATTGATTAAAAAAGACCGGATAGGATTCACAGTTACACTTTTACTAGTGGTCTAACAAAATATATATATATATACATATATATATATATACATATATATATATATATATATATATATATATATATATATATATATATATATATATATATATATATATATATAAATCATTACAAAGTCATTGTGAAATAGAAAAGAAAAAGGAAATATGGGCAAAGGCAGAAATATAAATTAGAAAGTCCACTGTCAGAATTTGTAAGTCTTGTGTTGTCCTCTGTCTATATATGCTTTCCAATTGAAGGTTCATGAGATGTTGAGATGTACCTTTGAGCTATTTCAGAGAACTGCTTTATCATTGGTTGATCTGTAGTCCCGACATTAGCAAAAGTCAGTATTCACTTGAACAGTTCATGGCAAATTTACAAAAAGTCTTATAGAAATGTGTAGAATATGCTTGACAGTTTATGACAACTAGATCAAAAATTTAGCATTTACTGCAAATACATATACGATGAGCTAATGCCTTGATGTTTTGAGGGGTAAGACTATAGCAACAACAATAGGAAGTGATAATGTAGGAAACCGCAGATAAATCAGTTGCATAATCAGTTGCATGAATGTACCAAATGTACTCTTGGGTAATTGTGTGCTAACTGAGCTCAAACTTTGCAGACTTGAGTGAACTATATTGAATGCTGATGCTTTCTAAGTGACCACATGGTGTAAGCACTGAGAAATGTAGGGATTTGTGTGTAAAGTTTTGCAGTAACAGTTCACCAAATCTGACTCATGTGTTAAAGCAGGGGAATAGTGTTTATAGTTCAGGGAAATGGGTGTGCTTTTTGAAAAATGGCATTATGATTTTGAAATTTTAGTTCAAAAGATTGGTTATAGTGTTTTAGCAATCGAGAAAAACTGTAATCTGATTTGGTGCTTAAGTAACATTTCTTCTTATATAATAATATTAAAAGTTGCTGCCTTAATATTTTTTGGAAACAGTGGTACATTTTTTCTTCTTTCAAAGTTTAAAAGAACAGCATTTATTTGAAATAGAAATCTTAATTAACATTATAAATGTCTTTAATGTCATGTTTGATTAATTTAATGGATCCCTGCTGAATAAAAGTATTAGTATTAGTGCACTCTAAAAAATGCTGAGTTAAAAACAACCCAACTTGAGTTATTCGGCAACCCAGCGCTGGGTAAATATTGGACAGAACACATGCTGGGTTATTTTATTTATTAACGTCTTTTTTAACTCAACCGTTGGGTTATGTCTGTTGGGTCATTATGTTGGGTTATTTATCCAGTGTTGGGTAGTTTTTGTGTAACCCAGCTGTTGGGTTAGTGGCTGGGTCAATCTCACTGACCATTGAAACTACACACCCCTCCCCTCCCTCCTACGAAACAACCCAGTGCGGACTCACTTCAACCCAGCTGTTGGGTTACAGTCAGAGTGCAGGCTTTTCTTTCTCTTCAGGTTTGTATATGTTTTATTTATAACGTATACATTATACTGTATATGTTTTATTTCTCTGTAAAGTCTTTACTGTGCTGTAAATGATTTTATTTTGCGCAACGCAACATACAGGGACGAGATATCATGTCAGTCAGCTAAATGCGTCAGCAACAGTCATGTTGCATGACAGAAAAGCCTTGTTATGCATAACTGATTTTATTCATTGTAATACTGATTAGAATTAATTTGGATGTTAAAATATGTTCTCAAAACTCTGTACTGTTTGTTTATGGACAGGTTAGTCAGTCACGGCATCTTTCACCTACGAGTGAAACGCGAGGCAGTGGTCTGAGGTTCGCAACAGCAGCCCAAAACTGGCTCAGATTTCAGTGACACACTGGCACGCGAATCGGCACTATTTTGGTTAAAATGGATCACAGAGAACCGTTTAATACACTTGAATTAAAATATAACTTTTAAATGTATTATATTTTTAATTCTAAAATGCTTGTTAAATAAGTTTAAATGTATGCAATGTTGAATGCTGCATAATTAAATTTGTCCATGGGTGTTTTCACTTTTCAATAAATGTTCACGTTTTGATTATTACTGTTGCCTCTAGTAATTCTGTGTCTGCTTTTTAATTTCCAACCTATTTTTGGTCTATTTTAATCCAGCAATAGTAATTTTCAATCAAAATTTGAGATAATTAAAACAACCCAGCATGTTGGGTCAAAGATTTAACCCAACTGGCTAGGCTAAAATAACCCAACGCTGGGAATGGGATTGTCCATATTTGACCCAGCGTTGGGTTATCAGAATAACCCAAATTGGGTTGTTTTATCCCAGCGTTTTTTTTTTTAGAGTGTATTGATTAAAAATGATTATATTGCTGGCTTAAAATGGACTGGAACTTATAAAAACCACACACAGAATTACTAGAGACAACAGCAATAATCAAAAGACGAACATTTATTATTAAGCAAGAACACATGGACAAAATACAAGACAAATTATCTAAACATTTTAAAGTATCAATTTAGTGTATTCAACCATTCTCAGTAAGTGCTTTTTATTGAAATTTGCCGCTGTTGGCTGTTGTTTGCCAGGGTAACTGCGAACTTCAGTCTGTGGCCTCGTGTTTCACTTGCAGCTGAAAGATCCCGTGAGTGACTCCGAAACCTGCCCATAAACAAACAGTACTGACATTAGAGAACACATTTTAACATCAAAATAAATGAAACTCAGTACTATAACAAATACATTTATTTTAAACAAGGCAAAAGGTGTTTCCATCATGCGAAATAACCCCTGCTGACGCAGCTGACATCTCGTTCTTATGTTGCGTTGCGTAAAATAATACAATTTACAGCAAAGTAAAGACTTTATAAATTAAATAACATGTATACAAACATTTATTTCGCTGAAGAGCTGCACCAATTCTGTGGTGCTAAGAACCAGTCTCTCCTGTAGAGGACTCAAAAAGCCCACATTCTGCCTGTAACTCAGCAGCTGTTTAGTCAGGCTCAACCCAGCAGTTGGATAGAAAAAAATAACCCAGCGTTAAAAAGGACCCAGCAACTTAGTTACAGGAAAAACTACCCAGCACCTGGCTAAAAAATAATAAAAATAACCCAATAAAATGAACCAACAAGTTGAACCCAGCATTTGGGTTAAAAAATAACCCAGCATTTTTTAGATTGTAGTTTTTTTTAGATAGTGATTTTATGGAGTTTTATTCAGTTCAAACAGGCCTGAAAGAAAGCTTTTGTAATTCACTCTCTTCCCAGCATGCATTATGGCATGAATAATTAATATGCCTGCATTGTTTGACTTTTCGCCAGTTTTATGTAGACTGTTGTTGATTTTGTTGTCACATTTTGTCACTTATTGTCTTGTGATGTCAAGATACATTTGTTCTTCTGGTTAAAATGATGTTAGCTTTGTTGTGCTTCATGTACCAAGTTTTGAGGTCTGTGTGGCATTTTAAGGTATTTTTGATAAATCAAAGTGGTCATGTGGTGACTGTTTTTTGAAACGGGAGATATTAAACATTTTAAAATCATATAAATAACGTAGAGAGTTACTTAATGTAAATAGGTCATTGTTACAGGGATAGCAGGTTTTATGTCATGACAGTTTGACATTTTAAGTTCAGTCAAGATTTTCACTTATAACTGAATAATGTTCCACAAGCACCTTATTTTCTGTGCATGACAGGTCTGTCTGCTTTTGACATCTGAGGTGCAGCACTGCAGCGAGTTTATTGTGTGCAACCCAGTGAAGACATATGATTGACTCAACATGGCAGTAACATTTTGATTTTGACATAACCTAGCTATAGGCAATAGACATGTCTTCGCAAGCCAAAGGCTTCCTGTGCTCTGAAATGCCTGGATCAGCATTGCTCAGCTATGGATGGAAGTCAACAATCACAATGCATAGCGTAGGCACTATATAAGTCAGATTTATGAAGGGGAAAAGCCACCCTTTGCTCTCTTCATAACCGTCTTTTGTCTTCTCTCCCCGTCAGACTGACTAACGGGAGGATGAGGTCATATTCGGCAGCGGCAGACGGAGAGGAAATGAGACAGGGGTGAAGAGATTAATTCATGCAGGTCTTGGTCTTGTGCGGGATGAGTGATCCATCTATCATGGAACTGAGAGCCTGCTCCCTTTGCACTTTGAGCTGAGATGTCTGGATTATGGGTCGAAATGGCTGGAGTGAGGCTGCATTTAGTGAACGCAGCATCTTCAGCAAACCCCTTTAAATATTTTATGGGTTTTAGTTCAAGTAGATGGTGCAAAAAGCATGGCCTGATACATTGTTTCTTCCATCTCTCACTAATTCAAACCAGATATTGCTTGTCAGCTTAAATAGTAAGTCATACAGTAAATAATTCATAAGATTTTAGGGTAAGACTTTAGAAGAGGGAGCACATACTACTAAATAAGGGTTTCTGCTCATTAAACTCCTAATTTGCTGCTTAGTAGTCGTTAAGTTTAGGTATGAGGTAGGGTTAAGGGATCTAAAATATGGTCATAAATGCAGAATAAGGCATTAATATGTAGTTTATAAGTACTAATAAACAGCCAATATGCTAGTATTATGCATGTTAATAAGCAACTAGTAAATAGAATTGGTCCTTCAAATAAAGTATTAATAAAAATAAAGAAAAATGATAATAAATAAAGAAAAATTATAGCATGAAAAATTATAATAAAATGTTATTGTTAACTTATATTTTAACCTGCAACTGAAAAAATAAGTATTGTTTATATTATAGTTTATTTTTTGTTTTATTCACATCTAAATAATAGTTAAAAATGAGCGTAAATACCAATGCTATTCAATATTTCAAATATGAAAGTCAATTAAAAAACAAAGTTAATTGTGAAATTAGCATATGAAATAAAGTCATATTATGACATATAAATTCACATTATGAGAAATACAAATAATAAATGAACAATGTGACGAAAGTGAAATTTAAAATGATGTTTTTGCTTGTATATTTTTACTTAAAATACTGAAAAATAAATACTGTTTATATTAAAATTTAGTTTTATTCACAAATAAATGATAATGAATAATATTTAAAAATAAGCTTAAATACTTTTCTATTCTATATGGAAATATCATATGAAATAAAGTGACATATAGTGAGATATAAAAGTCGCATGAGAAATAAAAATATTAATTTTATTTTTAAAAAAAAAATGCAAAAAATATGTAGAAATTCTCTGTAACATAATGTCTTTAAAGGGATAGTTCACCCAAAAAATTTAAATTACCCCATGATTTACTCACCCTCAAGCCATCCTAGGTGTATATGACTTTCTTCTTTCAGACGAATACAATCAGAGGTATATAAATAAATGTCCTGGCTTTTCCAAGCGTTATAATGGCAGTGAATGGGTGTTGAGATTTTGAAGTCCAATAAAGTGCATCCACCCATCATAAAAATTCTCCTCATGGCTCTGGAGGGTTACTAATGGCCTTTTGAAGCAAATCGATGCGTTTCTGTAAGAAAAATGTCCATATTTAAAACTTCATAACCACAGTCTCCAGGTTCCTCTAACTATCATACATGTGTACATAAGAAAATATGGGGGAAAAAAGATATTATTAAAAAATATGTATATATGTGTGCACTCTTAGCTTACATGGAAACCAGTTTTGAAAAGAAGATTGCTGCCATTAAAGTGATGCACATTTTTATATTTAAAAAAAAAGAAAAGTGTCAAAAGCCATAACCAAAAGGCCCGCTGTGAAGACAATGCACCCTGTTGCTACAGGGTGTATTGATGCTGGTTTGATAAGCAATTGAGTGCCTTTGCATTTTCTTTCCATCATTAAACCAGATCCTCATCAGGAGGGATGCAAAATCTAACAATAGCCAAATATACCAATACGAATCAAAATAATATCAGACTTGGATGCGCCTGAAAACGCATAACCATTACCTCTACATCACGCAACCACAGCACATTCATACAGTACATTCAGTTATAACAGTGAGATATAAGGAAGAGATTGAATGGGAAAATACAGTTCATTTTTTGGTTGGTCAAGAACGAGTGATTTCTGCCATTTTGCAAACTCGAAGAGTAAGCTCTCAAAATGCAAAGTGATTTATAGGCAGAGAGTATTTTTGATCGGCTAAAAAGCGTAGAGCTGGTGTGATCTCTCAAGAGCCTGTTTCAGTCATGCCGTTGTGCATGTGTTATGACACGAATATTTCTGTGCAAAATGATGTTTGCATAACAATGCACTATTTTCAAATTACGGGTTTAGCACCCTAAACAAATCCTCGTTGCTCCACAAGGTCTCCTTTTTTGTGTAGGAAAAGTTTTCGTGCTTGCGTTCTCTTTTTTAGAGGTGTTGAGAAGTGCTGACCCACTTTCCTCCTCTGAATATGACAGGCGCTGGCATTCACACACAAACACCCTTAATTGGCTCAAGCCTTGTCACAGGTTCTCCCTGTAGTCCTTGCTTTCCAAAGGCACATCATCGAGGCATTAAAAATCGACGTGCGCTGTGTCAGTGCTAATCTGCCTCAGGGACGCCTCTACCTAGCCATATTTATCTTTGCTTCGCGTGTAAAAAGTTCCCTTTGACTGTTCTCTCAGCAGGGAGACTAGGCATATATAGGCCTACTTACATTTGCATTTATATTTCATTTAGCAGACACCCCATACAATACTTCTTCCTTTTGTATGTGGTCAGGTGGTTCTTAATTTCCCCAGTCTGAATGTAAAAAAGCCAGCAGCGGCTTGCATCTCATGAATACATTTTGCATGTGGAATATTCCACAGTATCAAAGGTAATTTGATTTCACAGCCCCACGTCAATATGAACCGAATGTCAGCTGGCTGTTAAGGTCTTCATTACTGTGGCATTTTATATTCAGAAATGCCTGTGGCAGGACCTATTTGAACTTCATTTGTGTCCTTTCGCATTGTGGAAAAGTAATGGCGCTTGCCAGTATGCAAATGCGATCTGACCTCTTGTTTAGTGGGATCAATATGGACGATTAGGCAAGCTCCCTGTCCCACACAACCGCTTATCCACCCTATTGTTACATGCTTCATTACAAGTGTAATTGATGCTTTGTGCTCCTCGTAGCTCTAATGTCAATTTAATTCTCTCTCCCTTTTTCTCTGTAAAAGCCCTGGCTAGCATTAAGAAGAAAAAGGGAGAAAATGTGTAATGCAATTCAAAGGCATCCAGCTAGTCCACTGTAAGCCCTGGGCTGGCTATCAAAGGGTCAGAAGAGGCTTTTATCTTCAAAAGCTTTGTCAGAGCTTGTATTGGAATCTGTTTTTCCAGAGGCTTAAATTCGACAAGAAGGCGTCCAGAGCATAGCGAGCTGTACTGCAGGATGTCTCACTAGGTGGCGGACTGATCAAACATTTCACCTGAGGAGGGCAGCCGCTCCGCTGCTAGCGTGACACGGCTGTATCACGACGGCATGCAAATGGCGATGCCTACAAATATTTGCTCGGCTCTATGTATGGGCTTGAACTTAGATTCCCTCCTCTGTGAGTAACCGAAGTGCTGATGTCAGAGATTGCTGAGAATCTGTTTTCAACCTTGATAATAGTAAGATGTTTCTGGAGCAGCAAATCAGCATATAATAATAACATAATAATAAAAAATATGCAGAAACCTTCTGTAACATTATACATTTCTTTAAAGGGATAGTTCACCTAAAAATGAAATTTACCCCATGGTTTACTTGCCCTCAAGCCATCCTAGTTGTATTTCTTCTTTCAGACAAATACAGTCGGAGTTATATATATATATATATATATATAAACCCTGGCTCTTCCAAGCTTTATAATGGCAGTGAATGGCTGTTGAGATTTTGAAGTCCAATAAAGTGCATCCACCAATCATAAAAATTACTCCACATGGCTCTTGAGGAGCAGATCTATGTGTTTGTGTAAGAAAAACATCCCTATGTAAAACTTAGTTCTTCTAATTGTCATATAGTAATAACACTTCACTTAAAGCCTTTATGTATAATGCATTCTAAAAGTAGTTTAAACGCATTAATTATGCCTTGTAATGCACCATATAATGAATTATACAATCTAATGAATAATTGTAACAACGGTAAATACATTATAACACTTATCAATTCAGAATGAGAGTCCAATCAGCTGATGAAAACATCACAGTAATTCACAAGGAATCGACACAACTCCAGTCCATTGATTAACATGTTGTGAAGTGAAAAACTGTGTGTTTATAAGAAACAAATCCACCATTAAGGCCTTTTAAATTTAAACTGTTGCTTCTGGCCAAAATATGAGTCCATAATCCACCAACATACACTACCAGTCAAAAGTTTTTGAACAGTAAGATTTTTAATGTTTTTTTATTCTTTTTTTATTTTTTTTAAGAAGTCTCTTCTGCTCATCAAGCCTGCATTTATTTGATTCAAAGTACAGCAAAAACAGTAACATTTTAAAAATATTTTTACTCTTTAAAATAACTGTTTTCTATTTATATATATTTTAAAAATGTAATTTATTCCTGCGATCAAAGCAGAATTTTTAGCATTATTACTCCAGTCACATGAACTTTCAGAAATCATTCTAATATTCTGATTTGTGGCTAAAACAAACAAACAAAAAACATTTATTATTTTTATTATGTTGAAAACAGCAGAGTAGAATTCAGGTTTCTTTGATGAATAGAAAATAGAAGAACAGCATTTATCTGAAATAGAAACTTTTTGGAACATTATAAATGTCTTTATTATCACTTTTGATCACTTTAAAGGATCCTTGGTAAATAAAAGTATTAATTTCTATAATTAATCATTTCTATTAAAAAATATATTTTTATTTATTGTATATATATTATAACACTCAGCATATCGAATAATTTCTGAAGTATCTGGAGTATTGATGCTGAAAATCTTTGATCACAGGAATAAATTACATTTTAAAATATATATATAAAAAAGCTGTTATTTTAAATAGTACAAATATTTCACAAAATTACTGCTTTTGCTGTATATTGAATCAAATAAATCAGCAGTAATTCACAATCTGGAATTCAAGACTTTTTCATTGTAAAAAGCAGTCACATTTCAAAAGCATTGGTTTGAAGTTTTCACTTCAAAACATTAATTGATTGGAATCTGTTAACATGTGATTGACTTTCATTGAACCTGTTCACTGCAGAAATCCATTTGTGACAAGTTTAATGCTGAATTTCTCCAAATCTGTTCTGATGAAGAAACAGACTGATCTAAGAAAGCCAAATCAACTTGTAACTTGGGTGAACTATTAAGGGCCTTTTAACAAATAATGTCTCTTTTCAATTCAACAAATTTATTTGTATGCTTTTGATACATTCGTTGCAAAGCAGCTTTACACCAAATTGACATTTTTACAATACAAAGTAGCTTGATGTACATATCCAAGTAATGATAATCACTATAAATTAGTAGCAGAATTCGGTAGTGCTGTATGTTTTCAGGGTTGGTACACTACTCTGAGTCAAAAGTCAAGACTGGAGCTTGTGAATTCCTAGTTACATGGGAGTATAGATTGCTGTTAACTAAGAAAAGAAAGTGTTAACCAGAGCTTAAAGATTGATAATCATTTTTATTGCAGAAAAAGTTTTGCATTATTTGAAGCTAAAAAGATGTGTCTCTTCTGCGTTATCAGGAAGGCTGTTCCAGAGTTTGGGTGCCTGCTATTTATTTGCTATCCTAGGTTACCAACAAGAGTTTTGTGACCTTAGGGAGCAGCGTGGTAGAAGACTAGTTAACAGGAGCTAAACCGTTAAGTGCCTTATAGGTAAAAATATTTTAGGTACTCTCTTAAAGGACTCTAGCAGCTGCATTTTGACTATTGTAGCTTGTTTATTTTATAGTGCATTACAATAGTTCTAGAATGAATGTACTAGCTTTTCTGCATCAGAAACAGGTAACATTCGCAGCCAATGCTAAGATGGAAGAATAACAAAGCAGACAAGTTGCTTCTTATAACACCCAGGCTTTTGATAGTGGAATTACGTCTAGTTGTAAATTGTAAGTCAAAAGATTCAGGTCCATGTAATATCTCTGTCTTATCTGAATTTAATCAGAAAATCATTCTAATATTCTTTGATTTGTGGCTAAAACATAACAAACAAAAAACATTTATTATTTTTATTATGTTGAAAACAGCAGAGTAGAATTCTATAGTGTTTCTTTGATGAATAGCAAGTCATTAATTTTAGTGCAGTTTCTGTGCTGTGATGGGGCCTGAACTGACTGAAATTCTTCATAGATTCATGCTGAGCAAGTTAGAAACATTTTAGAAATGGGTCTGTAATTTGCCAGTTCACTAGGGTCTAGTTGTGGTTTCTTAATAAGAGGTCTTGAATGGTTTAGGGACGTTAAAGATAACAGCTTTCTGATCACTTTAAAGGATCACAGTTGGTAAATAAAAGTATTAATTTCTAATAATTAATCATGTTATCTATTAAAAAATAGTATTTTTACTTTATTGTATATATATTACCTATAAATATTCATTCTTGTACATGCATATCAGCATTATTCGAATATTATTTCTGAAGTATCTGGGAGTAATTGATGCTGAAAATCTTTGATCACAGGAATAATATTACATTACAGTTAATAAGTGATACGCAGCATGCACGATATCAGAAACATCATCACTTTGAGGTAGATATCTATATCAGTGATCAATTTGCGATATTTAAATCTATATGATTACGATGAATATTTTGCACTCCAAAAGAGTTTATTAGGTCAGTACTAACGCTTTTGTATTATCAACGTGAATGTAAAATCACCAACAATTAGCACTTTATCAAAATCAATAGTTCTAAATTCTGCAGGAAATCTGTATAGTCTATACACAGTAGCTAAAACAAGAGATAGGAAGAGCATATCTTAACATTGTATTTCAAATGAAAAATCCTGTTTTCTGAGTACTGAAAATATCACTTGCAACACCACCACCACGACCACTCTGACGGGGCTCATGCTAGTAGTAGTGTAGACCCATTTAGACCAATATTTTGAGCCACAGTTAAGCAGAGTAATTACTGTGATCATTTCATTCACAATAACTGCTGCAAGTGATCTAATGTTTGCCCAAGCTTTAAAAATGGTTTCTGTTCTGCTCCTGATTCTAGATCCTGCATTAAATTTAGACTTATTTCTTTATAGATTTGTAATTTAAGCGTTCAGAACAAAAGCCATCATTATGAATGTACTTACTTCAAATGGAGCGTAGAGATGTTGTCCGACAGCACATTTAAGCACGGAAAAGCCATTCCCAGAAAAGATTCCAATTATTAACAAAGAAGTTCTGTTTTTCACTTCACAAAACATTAATTGATGGACTGGAATCTGTGTATTACTACCTCCGTCTGCCGCATGTCGACCCCCGCGTGATCGCGCCGACGCTCTCGCCGTCCTTCAGGATTGCGGGTATCTGCGCAGAAACATCCAGGAAAACAGTGGGTGTGGCACCTTTAGTTCACGTGCAGAACGATCACAGCGTCGCGTTCCGTCTCGCGGAGGGGAGCAAGTTTGGCGGAGGGGGCGATGCTGCACCCATTGTCTGAAGGACATCTGGGAAGATCGCGTCCAGGGTGCACGGGAGTGTCTCAGAGTGTTAGTATCGCGCTGTATACTCACCCGGGAGGATTCCAGACTGAGCTGTCTAGCTCCTGGATCCACGGCCTCCAGCTCGAGCTGCAATGAGTGCCTCGAAGTCCTCACCTGCACTCAAAGTGGAATTTTGAGTCAGCAACTTGTAATTCTTGGGTGAACTACTTTAACTAGTGGCAATCCGGATGTTTTAGTTGTAGAATACTAGGGGGTATATTCACACGTTATAAGAAACGAGAATGATGGTGTATAAAATTGATTTTGAATTGAAAAACAGACAATAACAAATTAATAACAAATAAGCGTGCAACCGCAACAAACGGGGACTCTCTTACTGAAATATGTAGTAGAAAATTCATGAAAGATTTACGTTATTTTAAAAAATCCACATCATTCTATACATATTATGGACAATAGGGGGTACCATTATTTTGTTGACGTGAAATGGTTGCACTTGGTGAGCTACTGGCTCTACCTGTTGCTATTTTTACCACAACACAACTCAGAAAATTAAATACTGATATGATGAGCACAACTCCTGAAAGCGCTGCTGTACCATTGATTTTTCCCCATGAGGAGTCTAAACGGCCTCAGATAGCGAGTGAAATCCATGCTGAGAAACTCCTCCAGTGGCTGCGGTGTCATGACAAGAGTCGGCATGTTTACATCCTGCCAGGATTGCATCTAGCATTTCTTGTCTCTGCCGTTTGTAAGCTCTTTCAGTAGCTGTGGTCTACTAAAAGCCTCAGAGGCATCAGGGCTAAAGTGAAAAAGACAAATACACGGGTCTTTAGGAAGTTTTATTCATCCACAGGCATCTTCCCATTCTTTCCTCCTCTTCTTATCGCTAGGAAAGCAGTGAAGAGTTACATTGCTTCTCTTATCACCCTTCGACTGAAAATTACAACCAAAAGCTGCATATTTCAGTAAGATACATCATTAACGTTATATTAGGCCATACAAGTCTTAATACTCAGGGTTTCCTTTAAATCTACTATGTTTGAAATGGAATAACACTCTTTTACTCTCACTCTCATTGCTTTGGCTATTAAATCCCATGCTTGAATTGACCTTGGTTTTTATGTGACGAATAAAAAAGAAAATTCAACCACAATATCATATCTCTTTACCTGATCTCTTTCTCTGACCCAAAGGTTAACACGTTTTTCAATAAACTTGAATTAAAAATTCATTCCTGTGTGATAACGTAGCATAGTACCATTCCAAACATTTATTTTTGCATAATACACAGTTCTGCTTGCTTTTTAAAAAGTAAAAATTACCTTCCTTACATAGTCTTTCTCATTATCATATCATAAAATAAAATGTGTTATCAGCATACAAACAGAGTGTGCCAGAACCTGAACCTGGAACAAACAAATATTATTAGATTTGTATTTACTGATGTGTTTTATGTAGTTTAATCACTTCTCTGCATCACATTCATTGGTGTTGCTTGAGTTGCTATAACTTTCAGAACCATATGGGGGCAGTATTGTTTCTTTGGAAAGTCAAATGTACCAAATATGATACCTGTCTTCCTCATTCTAATGTGATTTAACGGTTGACTCGAACATTATAAGCATTGAATAACCCCTGAGTGCTAAATCATTAAAAAGGTGCCAACACCTCCAATAAACCAGGGGTGCTCAACCCTGTTCCTGGAGATCTACCTTTCTGCAAAGTTTAGTTCCAACCCTGATCAAACACAACTGTCTGTAATTATCAAGTGCTCCTTCAGATCCTAATTAATTGGTTCAGGTGTGTTTGATCAGGGTTGGAGCTAAAGGTATATCTCCAGGAACAGTGTTGAGCACCCCTGCTTTAAACGGCATAGCATTCTCCTGAGGGAGATATTCTTTTTCTCAGTCTTATTGTTGACTTGGTAACACTTTTAGTGCTAATTGCAGCTGCTGAGGTGTAATGAATTTGACAGGGTGCAAAACGTAATATAATAGCAACGCAGAATGCATAAAGATCGATATTTTTACATCTGCATGCATCATAAGATAATTATTCAGCCGTGTGATAGGAAGAATTTTCTGTCTCTAGCATAGCACACATTCTTCCCTTCAAGTTCACAGATGGGTGTCAGAATATGATCCACAAAAATCCTCCATGGTACTGTTGAAATAAACCTATGAATGAACTCTGACCACAGTTACCAGAGCTCTGTGTTTTTAACAAAATGTCAAGTATTTGCTTTAAAAATCCCTGAGATCTAACCAGCTGAATAGGCAATTATACAACTCATTCATGAAGAAAAATGTACAATAAAGGAACGGTTCAGAATGTTATAATTGAGGACAAATCGAGACCACGAAATTGCTCTTTGAAGAGCGGGTCAGTGGAAACTCTTTGGCGTGTGGTCTAGGTGCAGCAATGATTAAGTGCGAAAGGTAAAAAGTAGTTCTCTGAGAGCTTGATAAGAATGCTTTAGTCTCTCGTTGAAATACTGAATGGCTGTGGTCTTCAGAGGTGATTGGTTGACATTTGCAAAATGTTACTTCATTACAGAAACACACTCAACTCTCTGACTTGTTAGTATGTCTCTTTCTGCTAACATTTAATGCTAATTTATTCACAGCTAACATTATAGCGTTTGTTATTGAGACAGTTGTGTACTTGAGTAACCCCCATTAGAATGTTATCTATGCTTCAGCTGCATTTATGCTGCATTTAGTCACCAATTTTAAGTTCAATTCCTTTTTTCTATAATGCATTAATGAATAGTAATGAACTTTAAATATTTAATATACATTTTAAATATATTTAATGCTGTTATGCTACTTATAATAATATTGATAGTTTATAAATGTTTTAAAGAATATATGGTAACACTTTGCAATAAGGTTCATTAGTTAACTACTTTAGTTCATATGAACTAAGAATGGACAATACTTCTACAGCATTTATTAATCTTAATTTTAATTTCAACATCAACTAATGCATTAATAAAATCAAAAGTTGTTTGTAACATTAGTTAATGCTCTGTGAATTGACATGAAATAACAATGAACAACTGATTAATACATACTGTACTAAATGTATTGTTCATTGTTTAACATTAACTAATGGTTCCTTATTGTAAAGTGTTACCAAACACACACACACACACACACACACACACACATAAATATATATATATAGTGAGTATTATAGAGAGTATTATATTTGATATTTGGAATATTATTAATAATATAATAATATTATTAATTAATTAAAGAAATATACAATAACCCTTTTAATAATACATTCCTAAATATTAATGTACTTTAATATAAATTAATATGACTTTAATATTTATAATGTCATAGGTTTGGTTTTATTTTTGCATTATTACTAAATTAATATAGTTAATTTAGCAATAAAATGTCTAACATTATAAATGGGTAATAAAAAAAAAACTTGTTATATAATATTATAATAATATTCATTATAGACTCACTTAATATTTATATTATGATATATTTTATTTTATAGTGTATTATTAGTAAATTAATATGAATAATTGAGTAATAACATGTATAACCTTATGAGTAATTTTAAAAGTATGTAATATAACAATAATAATATTTATTATATATTTTAAACCAAATGTTAAAGAAATATACAGTCTTTTTAATAATACATGTGCAAATATTAATGTAATTAAAAATAAATTAATATGACTCATTTAATATTTAAAATGTCAGACATTTTATTTTATAGTATTACTAATTAGTATAATTTAGTAATAAATTATATAACATTATAAATGAGTAATTAAAAAACGTATGTAATGTAACTGTCAGATTCTTGTGGATTGTTTTGTGTTGTTCCCTCGTGTTTGCCCATATTCGGACCTTCCGTTTCCGTTGTCAATTATCACGTCACTATGTCTTAGTTCACCTGTCCTCCCCTGATTGACTGTTTCTATGTATATAAGTTTGGTTGTGTCCTGTCTAGTTTGTCGGTGATTGTATTGTCATATCCTTTTGTTTACGTTGTGGTTGTTTTTCCCTGCTGTTTCCTGTCCGTGCCTGCGTCTATTTTGGATTATTTAATAAAGACTTATGCATTGGACCTCCTCGCTAAACCTCGTCATTCCCGCACACAACGCCAGCGTGACAGTAACATAGTAATATTATTTTAATACAATTTTTAAATAAATATAACCTTTTTAATAATTCATTTATAAATATTAATATAATTTAATATGACTCATTTAGTATTCATAATGTCATAGATTTTATTTTATATTATTACTAAATTAATATAAATAATTTAGTAATAAAATGTATAACATAAATGAGTACTTAAAAAAACGTATGTAATATAACATAATAATGTTCATTATATATTTTAATACAATTTTTAAAGAAACATACAACAGCCTTTTTAATGATAAATTCATAAATTTTAATGTTATTTAATATAAATTAATATGACTAATATGATTTAATATTTATAATGTCATAGATTTTATGTTATTTTATTACTAAATTAATAACATTAATTTAATAATAAAATGTATAACATTAAAAAACTTGTGTAATGTAAGAATAATAATATTCATTATATATTTTAATACACTTTTTAAAGAAATATACAACAACGTTTTTTAATAATACATTCATAAATATTGATATAATTTAATAGAAACTTATATAACCCATTTAATATTTATTACTATATGAATGGAATGGAATGAGTGATATTAATTGACATTAATTGACATAACATATATATAATTCACATTATAAATTACGTAAAATATTTTATAATGGGGTCTATTTATAATAGGACTATATTTAAATCACTCTAAATTTACATAATTGACATAAAAGCATAAGAGACATGCATGAAAGGAAAGTCTCTAATCATACACAATAGCTTATTTGTTTGTGAAACACTCCACTGTCCCTTCCGACAACACGATGTTCAATATAGTCCTCGGCGTAAAGCAGTCAAGCAATCTTTGGAGGACAGCCATGGGAAAAAGCTCTCTGACTGATAAGAGCAAAGCCTCGCGGCATGTGTGACATTAACATTGATCTGAGAGCAAAGGAGGGCTGCTTTGTTACCATGGAAACCGGCGCTGAGACCGTCTTAAGTTAAACTTTCATTTATTGATGTAGGGAGTTTTCCCCACCCTCATTTGAATTTTGATTACGGCGGCTGTTGAAATACTTTGAATTCGGTTCGAGAAGAAAAATTAAGTTCACTCAATCTGACTTTTTATTGTTAGAAGAGCGAACTAGCAGGTCCTCTCCGCACTCTTATCGGGAAGAGGTTTTTATACTTCAATAAATATTAATGCAATTACCGGCAGTCACAAGCACAGCACTACAGTCGTGCGCAGTGAAAAAGTTTAAAGCTGTAATATCCTCATAAGCCTGGGATGTTTCTTAAAGTTTTGACTGGCGTATATTGTGTCACCGAAAAGAGAGAATTTCCTTTGTGGGCTTTAAACATAGTGACTGAAGGTTTCAGAGGGATTAAGAGCAAGTACGTGAGGAGTTTTCTGTGGTAATGTGAATTTTGATCAAATGTGTGGTCATTGCCGTGTAATTCAGTTGACAGAATCCGTACGCTTATGGAAACAATTCACCCACAGAGGTTAAATGGAAGACATCAGATGAATATTTCTGGAAACATGAAGAAAATTCAATTTAAAGTTGGTTGTGTAAATGTTAAAGGCTGTGCAACTTTTCTTACGACTCAGCAGAGCTCCAAATGTATCCTAACTGATAAGGCTACATTTATAAAAGCCCAGGTTCAGTCTATGAAAATGTTTCCTTTTATCATTTTAATGCCTGTGTCACACTGACATTTTTGCACGACGGATGTATTCAAGATTATGAAAATCAGATGTAGCGCTCTCTGTAATTTGTTTACTTTTAGAAAATATTATTATTTAGTTCTGCTGTGCTTCTGGTGGCGTTTTATCATGTGTGACTGCTGACGCACAAAGTTTTAAATGCTTATTCGCTCTTCTTTAATTCCACCTCTGCCTAGTAAACGTCTCTGACAGCGCGGTTGCTTTCAGGGCTGTAGTTTGGGAAAGCCTGAGGGCTTGGGGGACTGCAGTTTGTGTATGCCACTGATTAGAGGCTTTGTGGAGGTGCTTACCAGCCCCATGTTCTTCTCAAAGCCTGAGAAGCCTGTTGCACAATGAAAGTCAAAGTGGTTGAGGAGGCCTCGGGGGAGCTGGTTGACAGGCTGGGAAAATGGCAGTGGATGGATGTAAGCTAAGGTAACAGCATAGCGGTGTGATAACTGCTGACCTGCTTCAGTGTTTGTTTTGGAGATGCCCGAAGTTATGGATTGTGATGAGTCTCTCTACTAAAGCAGGAGTGTCCAAACTTGTTTCTGGGGGTCCTTTAGAGTGTAGATTAAACATACCTGAACCAGCTAGTCAAGGTTTTTAGACTCATTAGAAGCTTTGTATTGGTGTATTGGAGCTGAATTCTGAGGGACAGTGGCCCTTCAAGAGTAGGATTGGACATTCTTGCATTACAGAAATAGTTTACACAAAGATGAAAATTCTGTCATTGATTAGTCACCCTCATGTCATTCCAAGCCCATAAGACCTTCATTCATCTCCAGAACACAAATTAAGATATTTTTGATGAAATCTGAGAGCTTTCTGACCCTGCTTAGACAGCAACGCAATTGACATGTTCAAGGCCCAGATCGGTAGTAAGGACATTGTTCAAATAGTCCATGTCAGTGGTTCCCAACCACGTTCCTGTAAGTCCCCCCAACACTGCATGTTTTCCGTGTCTCCCTAATTAAACACACCTGATTCAGATCATCAGCTTATTAGCAGAGACTCCAAGACCCGAAATGGGTGTGTCAGACAAAGGAAAGATGCAAAATGTGCTCCAGGAACGTGGTTGGGAGCCACTGGTCCATGTGACATCAGTGGTTCAACCGCAATGTTACGAAGCTACGAGAATACTTTTTGTGTGCAACAAAGCAAAAAACATTCACAAGAGAACTATTCCTTTAAAGGAATAGTTTACCTCAATATGAAAACCCTAACATTTTCTATTTTGTTTCTAGCTGTATTATTTTTACTCTGTCATTGTTAGTTTTAATTATTATTTTCTAGCTTCAGTTTAATTTTTTGTATATTTAAATATTTTAGTGCTGCCAAAGTTAATGGAAAAGTTCACTTCCAGAACAAAAATTTACAGATGATATACTCACCCCCTTCATCCAAGACCCCGTCATCCAAGATGTTCATGTCTTTCTTTCTTCAGTCGTAAAGAAATTATGTTTTTTGAGGAAAACATTTCAGGATTTCTCTCCATATAGTGGACTTCTATGGTGCCCACAAGTTTGAACTTCCAAAATGCAGTTTAAATGCCGCTTCAAAGGGCTCTAAATGATCCCAGCTGAGGAAGAAGGGTATTATCTAGCGAAACAATCAGTTATTTTCTAAAAAAAAATGACAATTTATATACTTTTTAACTTCAGATGCTCATCTTGTCTAGCTCTTTGTGAACCTCCAACTTCAAAATCATCCTACATCGCTGCAGAAGTACAAAGTGAACGTGCAAAGATCAAACGCCCTTTACAAAAAAAAGTTAAAACAAGGAAGTTGGAGAAGAAAATGAGATGTGAGTTTTTCGACCTGTCCTAACTGTCTTGAACTGAAATACACAGCGTACACACAGAGCTAGACAAGAAAAGCATTTGAGGTTTAAAAAAAAAAAATTCTATATTATAATTTTTTTTTAGAAAAAAAAAAAAGATTGTTTCGCTCGGTTGGGATTGTTTAAGCTGCATTTAAACTGCATTTTGAAAGTTCAAACTCGTGGGCACCATAGAAGTCCATTACATGGAGAGAATTCCTGAAATGTGTTTCTCAAAAAACATATTTTCTTTATGACTGAAGGACGAAAAACATGAACATCTTGAGGTGTATGTGTGGATATTCACTGTACTTCGGAATTACAGATACTGGGTCATTCTATAATTAGGGGTATATTTGGAATTTGACAATGTGAAGATCTTGTACTTTTTCTGTCAGCCAAACTCAGGGTTACCTGGTTGCAGATGTTAGATATATTCCGGTCAGCTATGTTACTGACAAGATACGTAATTGTTTATAGCTTGGAAAAATACCTAGAATTTAAGTAGCAACCTGATTGACAAATTCTGTATCCACTAAATCAACTGTATCCAGTTAATCATTAATACATTTTTTTGGGCAAAATATTTAGAGGCATAATAGAGCTCTATTTTCACAAAAGTAGTTAAATGGTCATCACATTTTCAAGTCAAATTTGTACATGCTGTTTTGAAAGAAAAATAGCTTGAGGGACAAAGGAGTCAGTGGGCAATTTCTTAACACTAAACATGTTGTACAGTAGGCAAAGTATTTTTGAAAATTATAAACTCAGCATTAACACAGTTGACCATAAGGAAACATAGTTGACAAAGACCAGACATGAGAAATGACCAAGAAACAATACATCGCAGGTTATACTTACAACAACATTTTTTTTTTTCAATTTGGTTTTGAAAAAGTTTGCAGCTAGATACTAAAATATACATACACTGCAGGTGCTTAGTCAGCAGGTTCTAGTTTGCACCCACTTAAATTGTTTATTGATCAAGTTCTTGAATGAAGCAATGTCCATTTGTGCTGTTCATTGAAAAATCTTGGGAAAAAAATTGATCCAACGTGCTAACTTTTAATTTTGCTGCTTGACTTTCCTCCAGTAAGAATGTTTCCTACGCTTCTCTCTTTCTGTGAAGTCTGCTACTTACCTTGACTTTCCCTTGCTCTCTTAAAGGGGTGATGAACTGAGAAACCAAAATTCACTTGATCTTTTGACATATAAGAGGTCATTGTATTATAAAAACATCCTGTAAGTTTCAGAGCTCAAAACTTTGTCATTAGCCTAAAAACAGCTTATATTGAAGGCAGTCTGCTAAAATGACAGCTTTTAGAATGTTCTGCTCTATGATGTAATAGTGTGGATAAGCACCGCCTCTGCAGAAGAAGATTGACATCGCTGCCTGTTTAGCCCCGCCCACCAATTCACGCACAGTGTTTACCAGAGAGGCGAACGTGCAGATCTACGCAGAAACTAACTGATAAAGATGGCTCTGAAAACAACAGGAAGCTCTGTAATGCCAATTTGTGGAAAAAGCAGTCTTTGCAGCCTTCCTTCTAATCCCAACATTAGAAAAGAGTGAATGAACTTTATTTTTAATGAAGATACATACTGCATCAATAAGAAATCTGCCCTTTGTTTACTTCATTTTACCGCAGATTCGTTTAAAATTACCCCCATAGCGTTAGCGATGCAACACGCGTTCCCTTATCTCAGGGCACCGAGGTTCGTCAGTAACCGGAGTGACACAATTCAATGTGGGATTTTCAAAAAGACTGAAACTAACAGACAATGCTGTGCCACTTTTATTGTTATCTGCTGCTGTTTTTCTGCAGATAATCTTGGCATTTTCTTGACTTTTAAATTGTTTGTAAACAATACTCTAACTTTAGAGTTTTTGAACAGAACTAAAAACCAAACTGATCTTAACTGAACAATGACACTATTGCTTTTTTTTTTTTAAGTTGCATTACTGAATCATTATGTTCTTGTTTCTTACTGTAAAGCTGCTTTGAAACAATCCATATTGTATAAAGTGCTATATAAGTGCTATATAGGTATATAGGTTTTCTAGTGGGTAACTTAGTTGACGATGGTTTTTTGGACACAAATAAAACAAGTTATATCACAATAAACACTGATTATTTTTGAAGCACACACCCAAATGTCTTGATAACCTAATCTAACTAAAACTATGAAATTAATTTATATTTGAGGTAATTTTCATGCTTAAATGCAGAGTAGAATGAGCAACTTTACAAAATTGGACAGCTGAATACCAGGGTTATATGTGATATGAACATAATTTTGGAACAAAAGATATGACTTTTTCAACATATAGTAGTGTGACTGGGAAAAATATAACTGTGTACTAGAAAATTAAGCATCAAGGATTTATATTAATGAAAATATATAAAAAATATACTTTACGGACATGAGATGTACCCACAATTATAGAATGACCCTATTACAGGTTGGAAGTACAGTGTATGTTGAAAGTTTTACAGTATATTGCACTACTAATGGTGATTAAAACGCAAAGTTAGCTCAGATCACGTCAAACTGTGCAAATTATTATTATTGTTATAATCAGTTCTCAAATTGCTAATGTTAACAACATTAACAACATCACGTGACATGTATGTAGTGTTTCTTTTCATTATTTGTAGTTTTCAGATTAATTTCTAGGCCTAATTGTCATACCATTCGATCGTCATTAAAAGAAACTGTTCTTCTAACCACACACACACACAAAAAAAAAATTCTAAAATGACAAGTTGAATTATTCCAGCTGCTGTAAGAAGAGGCTACAAATGAACCGCCACCTGCAGCATCCACACACGCGATATAGCCTACTAGCCGGGACTCCTTCTTTATGTATACAGACGTGACGTAATGAAGCATAGACGAACGACCCGAACCACTCAAATTCTAAAACATTATTATAAGCTTACCATTGTGAATCTGGCTAAAGTAAGGAGATAGATTGGTTATGCACTTGCTCAATAATTAATTTCGGATCATTTTTAACCAACAAAAGTTGCATAATGCAGGTTTAAAATCACACAAAGAATTTTTATAATTGGGATAACTATGCGTTTAACTGCTTAGACCATTTGACTCATGTTTTCGGAAATCACCACATTTACAATTTTTTCTCCACCGAGGACTGACCTTGTACAACGCTTTAACAAGCCTCCCTCTCTGCCTCTCACTCTTGCTTAAAGCAAATTGCAGAGGTGCAAAGGTCTAAATGTTCACAGATGGCTAACACATGCTGAAAATCCCCGATTCATGAACGCAGTCATTGAATGAATACAGTCATATGTGTGTCTAATCTAGGGCACTTATCTTTTTTTTTAGCTTGTCCTGTTGAGCCAAATCATCATGTTCAAAACTGCAAATGCATTAACTGTCTTTGTATCAGGAATGCAGGTGCATGCTCACAGTCTGCATCTCAGAAGACCATACAATCAAAGGCACTCAGGGAATGGATTGCACACTGTCAAAGATAGCCATGTATTACGGTGATGTAAACAAAAAAATTGCAGGTTTCTGAGTGAGTGATGTAAATGGTGTGGAATTCTGTTATAATATGCAAAACAAAGGCTTGGAAAACTATAATAAAACTGTCAGAAATGTCTACGCTTATACTGCCTGGCAATTAGCATGGGATTGTTTAAGCTGCATTTAAACTGCATTTTGAAAGTTCAAACTCGTGGGCACCATAGAAGTCCATTACATGGAGAGAATTCCTGAAATGTGTTTCTCAAAAAACATATTTTCTTTATGACTGAAGGACGAAAAACATGAACATCTTGAGGTGTATGTGTGGATATTCACTGTACTTCGGAATTACAGATACTGGGTCATTCTATAATTAGGGGTATATTTGGAATTTGACAATGTGAAGATCTTGTACTTTTTCTGTCAGCCAAACTCAGGGTTACCTGGTTGCAGATGTTAGATATATTCCGGTCAGCTATGTTACTGACAAGATACGTAATTGTTTATAGCTTGGAAAAATACCTAGAATTTAAGTAGCAACCTGATTGACAAATTCTGTATCCACTAAATCAACTGTATCCAGTTAATCATTAATACATTTTTTTGGGCAAAATATTTAGAGGCATAATAGAGCTCTATTTTCACAAAAGTAGTTAAATGGTCATCACATTTTCAAGTCAAATTTGTACATGCTGTTTTGAAAGAAAAATAGCTTGAGGGACAAAGGAGTCAGTGGGCAATTTCTTAACACTAAACATGTTGTACAGTAGGCAAAGTATTTTTGAAAATTATAAACTCAGCATTAACACAGTTGACCATAAGGAAACATAGTTGACAAAGACCAGACATGAGAAATGACCAAGAAACAATACATCGCAGGTTATACTTACAACAACATTTTTTTTTTTCAATTTGGTTTTGAAAAAGTTTGCAGCTAGATACTAAAATATACATACACTGCAGGTGCTTAGTCAGCAGGTTCTAGTTTGCACCCACTTAAATTGTTTATTGATCAAGTTCTTGAATGAAGCAATGTCCATTTGTGCTGTTCATTGAAAAATCTTGGGAAAAAAATTGATCCAACGTGCTAACTTTTAATTTTGCTGCTTGACTTTCCTCCAGTAAGAATGTTTCCTACGCTTCTCTCTTTCTGTGAAGTCTGCTACTTACCTTGACTTTCCCTTGCTCTCTTAAAGGGGTGATGAACTGAGAAACCAAAATTCACTTGATCTTTTGACATATAAGAGGTCATTGTATTATAAAAACATCCTGTAAGTTTCAGAGCTCAAAACTTTGTCATTAGCCTAAAAACAGCTTATATTGAAGGCAGTCTGCTAAAATGACAGCTTTTAGAATGTTCTGCTCTATGATGTAATAGTGTGGATAAGCACCGCCTCTGCAGAAGAAGATTGACATCGCTGCCTGTTTAGCCCCGCCCACCAATTCACGCACAGTGTTTACCAGAGAGGCGAACGTGCAGATCTACGCAGAAACTAACTGATAAAGATGGCTCTGAAAACAACAGGAAGCTCTGTAATGCCAATTTGTGGAAAAAGCAGTCTTTGCAGCCTTCCTTCTAATCCCAACATTAGAAAAGAGTGAATGAACTTTATTTTTAATGAAGATACATACTGCATCAATAAGAAATCTGCCCTTTGTTTACTTCATTTTACCGCAGATTCGTTTAAAATTACCCCCATAGCGTTAGCGATGCAACACGCGTTCCCTTATCTCAGGGCACCGAGGTTCGTCAGTAACCGGAGTGACACAATTCAATGTGGGATTTTCAAAAAGACTGAAACTAACAGACAATGCTGTGCCACTTTTATTGTTATCTGCTGCTGTTTTTCTGCAGATAATCTTGGCATTTTCTTGACTTTTAAATTGTTTGTAAACAATACTCTAACTTTAGAGTTTTTGAACAGAACTAAAAACCAAACTGATCTTAACTGAACAATGACACTATTGCTTTTTTTTTTTTAAGTTGCATTACTGAATCATTATGTTCTTGTTTCTTACTGTAAAGCTGCTTTGAAACAATCCATATTGTATAAAGTGCTATATAAGTGCTATATAGGTATATAGGTTTTCTAGTGGGTAACTTAGTTGACGATGGTTTTTTGGACACAAATAAAACAAGTTATATCACAATAAACACTGATTATTTTTGAAGCACACACCCAAATGTCTTGATAACCTAATCTAACTAAAACTATGAAATTAATTTATATTTGAGGTAATTTTCATGCTTAAATGCAGAGTAGAATGAGCAACTTTACAAAATTGGACAGCTGAATACCAGGGTTATATGTGATATGAACATAATTTTGGAACAAAAGATATGACTTTTTCAACATATAGTAGTGTGACTGGGAAAAATATAACTGTGTACTAGAAAATTAAGCATCAAGGATTTATATTAATGAAAATATATAAAAAATATACTTTACGGACATGAGATGTACCCACAATTATAGAATGACCCTATTACAGGTTGGAAGTACAGTGTATGTTGAAAGTTTTACAGTATATTGCACTACTAATGGTGATTAAAACGCAAAGTTAGCTCAGATCACGTCAAACTGTGCAAATTATTATTATTGTTATAATCAGTTCTCAAATTGCTAATGTTAACAACATTAACAACATCACGTGACATGTATGTAGTGTTTCTTTTCATTATTTGTAGTTTTCAGATTAATTTCTAGGCCTAATTGTCATACCATTCGATCGTCATTAAAAGAAACTGTTCTTCTAACCACACACACACACAAAAAAAAAATTCTAAAATGACAAGTTGAATTATTCCAGCTGCTGTAAGAAGAGGCTACAAATGAACCGCCACCTGCAGCATCCACACACGCGATATAGCCTACTAGCCGGGACTCCTTCTTTATGTATACAGACGTGACGTAATGAAGCATAGACGAACGACCCGAACCACTCAAATTCTAAAACATTATTATAAGCTTACCATTGTGAATCTGGCTAAAGTAAGGAGATAGATTGGTTATGCACTTGCTCAATAATTAATTTCGGATCATTTTTAACCAACAAAAGTTGCATAATGCAGGTTTAAAATCACACAAAGAATTTTTATAATTGGGATAACTATGCGTTTAACTGCTTAGACCATTTGACTCATGTTTTCGGAAATCACCACATTTACAATTTTTTCTCCACCGAGGACTGACCTTGTACAACGCTTTAACAAGCCTCCCTCTCTGCCTCTCACTCTTGCTTAAAGCAAATTGCAGAGGTGCAAAGGTCTAAATGTTCACAGATGGCTAACACATGCTGAAAATCCCCGATTCATGAACGCAGTCATTGAATGAATACAGTCATATGTGTGTCTAATCTAGGGCACTTATCTTTTTTTTTAGCTTGTCCTGTTGAGCCAAATCATCATGTTCAAAACTGCAAATGCATTAACTGTCTTTGTATCAGGAATGCAGGTGCATGCTCACAGTCTGCATCTCAGAAGACCATACAATCAAAGGCACTCAGGGAATGGATTGCACACTGTCAAAGATAGCCATGTATTACGGTGATGTAAACAAAAAAATTGCAGGTTTCTGAGTGAGTGATGTAAATGGTGTGGAATTCTGTTATAATATGCAAAACAAAGGCTTGGAAAACTATAATAAAACTGTCAGAAATGTCTACGCTTATACTGCCTGGCAATTAGCATGGCTATTGCATATGCCAACTTCTGGAATCTGATTTCACCATTTGTTCACAAGGCTACGAGAATGGGATGCTACATGCTCCCCCTTGAAGGTAGTTTCAGTCATTTCTTGTTTCGTTTCTGTTTTGTCTCCATTTTGATTTGGTTGTGTTTTTCCTTGGTAATGGGGTGATGCTGAATGCATTCCCTTGTGCACTTGGAAACCTGCGAGGGACCAAACATCCATTCATCTAACTCTGCTCCTCACTTTTGAAGTGTGAAGCCATTGGAAAGCCCTCAAATTGCCTTGGCAGACGGTGCCCCATAGTGACTCCTTTTGCTCCCAGCAGCTACAGAGGAATCAAAGAGCTCATCAGATCCCCCCTTGAACATAATAGTACTCAGAATCTGTTTCTTTCTTGCTTTCTTGCTATCATGTTTCGTTTCTTTTGTTCTGAAAGCATCAGGAATCCTGTGGTAGACCTGAACCAAATATAAATGGAGGATAAACTGCTGTTAAAGAGATAGTCCACCCAAAAATGAAAATTACCCCAATGTTTAACTCACCCTCAAGCCATCCTAGGTGTATATGACCTTCTTCAGTACAATCGGAGTTATATTAAAAAATGTCCTGGCTTTGTCTTCAGTCGTGAAGAAATTATGTTTTTTGAGGAAAGCATTTAAGGATTTTTCTCCATATAATGGACTTCATTGGTGCCCTGATTTTGAACTTCCAAAATGTAGTTTAAATGCAGCTTTAAAGGGCTCTAAACGATCCCAGCCGAGGAAGAAGGGTCTTATCTAAAACGATCTGTCATTTTTTTTGGACAATTAACATTTGTATACTACTTAAGCACAAAAGCTTGTGTAGCACAGGCTCTGGGATGCGCATTCACGACGCTACATACTATTGAATCATGTCGAAAAGTCATGCAGAACGTAGGCGAAAGTACAGACCCAGTGTTTACAAAGTGAACGCGCAAAGACTAAGGAAGTGCAAGTAAGTCAAACGCTGTTTGCAAACAAAAAGGTACAACGATGTCGGACGATTCTGAAGTTGTAGGAGGTAATAAGATGGTAATAAGATCTTTTTTCGAGCCATTTCGTTCATTTTGTTCATTTTAGCAAAATATACTTAAAATGTTACGTGTTACTTCCCTAACACATCTACTGCTTACACAAACGTTGATCACACTACAAACAAGACAAAATTATAATGCTATAAGAAACAGAAAAGATTAATTAATTGTTTACCTGGGTCTTTAGTCTATAATTAGCTCACCTCACCTCTTATCTGACAGGTTTTTGGGTTTGAGTCATTCATTCATCACGTGACAGCCCTATAAGATGAACGAACGACTTGGAAAAACCTGAAGACTCTAAATAGGTGAACTAATGTTGCGCATGCGCGACTGAACGAATCACTCCCTGAGACGACTCGTCCTTCCGTGTCACATTAAAGATTCGTTCAAGAACAACCCATCACTAATTCGTAGCATCGTGAACGTGCATCCCAGAGCCTGTGCTACACGAGCTTTTGTGCTTAAAAAGTATACAAATTTTTATTTTCCGAAACAAATGACTGATCGTTTCGGTAGATAAGACCCTTCTTCCTCGGCTGGGATCATTTCGAGCTTTCACGCTGCATTTAAACTACATTTTGGAAGTTCAAATTCGGGGAATGAAGCCTATTATATGGAGAAAAATCGTGAAATGCTTTCCTCAAAAACCAAAATTTCTTTACGATTGAAGACAGAAAGACATGAACATCTTGGATGACAAGGGGGTGAGTAAATTATTTGTGAATTGTTGTTCTGGAAGTGGACTTCTCCTTTAAATAGCTGGTTAGCATTCACTAACTAGCATTCACATGTGCTTTCAGAGTTCCTCCAAAACCCTCCACCTTCCCCAGCTCCACCTGTATAGATATGGTACGGATTATTAGATACTCTATTTCTGCAGCAGCAGTATGTTTTAAATACTTATAGGACCATTGAAAGGGCTGAAGATAACTTTGTTAGAGTTTTTTAAAATAAAATCAAATGATGACTATTACAACCTGATCATAAATATGAGGGACAGCCTAGATGTTTTACAACAAAATCCTTAATCTCATTAATCCCGGTTTATCAAATTCACCTCCTTCCAACATAAACTCTTTTGTCTGAGTATCATTCATTTGTGTCCAAGCCTGGTCAAAATGCATAACAGATTAGAGATCTGTGTGATTCATCCTATCATCTTTTCTTTGGCTCATAAAGAACTGATCTCTCTCAATCCATAAAACCCTAGCTTGGCTTATGACACTTGAAATCATTTTCCACTCGTTCTCAGAAAGTTTTCATATTTCATCTTCTTTCGGAACGTTTAATGTGTCATTTCGCTCTCTGAGAGAGGAGTGCGTGTAGTCATTTGCATGGTAATGTGTTTCAGAGGCCACGCTAGCAGGGTGAATGAGTGGGTGGCCCCGTGTTAGCTTCAGCATAGGGCTCTTCTCATCTCCTGTCAGGCTGGGAGAAAGAGGACACCAGCCATCAGTTGTCATCATCTGAGAGCAAGATTAGAGATCAGATGGCCACAGGCTTGGTTCAGCAATGTTTTTTTCTCAGTCTTTCTCTTTCATGTCTCCACTAGGGAATCTGCAGTCTGTTGTGACGACACATGGCTTTCTGATGTAATTATGGAACTGTCACTGTGAACAGTCTGAACTTTATTCCATTCATCCCCCAGATCAGATTGTAAAGCTTCATCAAAAGTGACAGACACACAAAGAGTCACCAAAGAGAAATATTTAGCAGCAATGAACAAATCTTTTATTGTGAATGACTTTTAAGAGGAAACCTTGAAAGCACATTGTATTGGTGTTACCAGGAACTTCCATTAAGAAATCTAAGCAAGTAGGATGAACATATTTTGCAGTTATGTCTTTACATATATTATTCAGACCTTGTTCTTTCATATTTTATGGTCTTAAGACTCTAAAACACATTTTTAAAACTAATTTTTAAACAAAATCTCTTTAAAATAAATTCAGAATAAAGTTTAGACTATAAGCATCTTAAAAATGTTTTAGGGTTTCATAATGGGTGTTCACAGGCTGTCAGTCTGTGCATTAATGGAGCCACTATTAAATATTGCCATTTGTTCCCACAAGGACTCTTTCTGCAAGTTACATCATAATGCCAGTAGATTTCTTCAAAAACATGGATTCATTTCAAAAGAAACAAGTGACTTCCTTTAAAAAATTTTGTCATTTAATCATTCACTTAACTGATTACTTCAAAAATACTACTTAATTTAAAAAAGTAACAAGTGGCTTCCTTTAAGAAGAAATCATTTAATCATTCACTTCACCGTTTCATTCTAAAATGCTACTTAGTTTAAGAAAATAACAAGTGGCTTCTTTAAGGAATAAGTCATTTAATCATTAATTTAACCCATTTGTTAAGTAACGTTACTTCTTTTAAGAAAGTAACAAGTGGCTTCCTTTAATAATAAGTCATTTAATGAAGTGGCTTCTTTTAAGAAAAGCAGTTTAATCATTCACTTAAGTGTTTCTTTCATTAACACTACTTCATTTAGGAAAATAACAAGTGGCTTCTTTTAAAAATAAGTAATTTAGTCATTCACTTAACCGATTCGTTCAGTAACGCTATTTCCTTTAAGAAAGTAACGAATGGCTCCTTTTAAGAAAACGTCATTTAATCATTCACTTAAACGATTTGTTCAAGAACGCTACTTCATTTAGGAAAATAACAAGTGGCTTCTTTTAAGAATGAGTCATTTAATTATTCACTTAACCAATTCATTCAAAAACACTTCTTAATTTAAGAAAGTAACAAGTGGCTTCCTTTAAAAATAGGTCATTTAATCATTTACTTAACTGGTTCATTCAAAAACACTGCTTTATTTAAGAAAAAAAAAAACAGTGGCTGCCTTTACAAATGAGTCATTGATTCGTTCACTTAACTGATTCGTTCAGTAATGCTACTTCATTTAAGAAAGTAACAAGTGGCTTCCTTTAAGAATCAGTCATTTAATCATTCACTTAACCGATTAGTTAAAAACACTACTTAATTTAGGAAAGTAACAAGTGGCTTCCTTTAAGAATAATTCATTTAATCATTCACTGATTAATTCAACGCAATTTAATTTAGGATTGTAACAAGTGTTTCTTTTTATGAAAGAGTATTTGATTCATTCATTCAAATGATTCATTCTCTTTATGAATGAGTCATTGACAAAGTCATTTAAAGGATTCATATCTGCTGATTTATGTAGGAATTTAAAATTATTCTTTTTATGAAAAAGTAATTGAATCATCATCATCAAACCATTTGTTTAAAAATGCTGATTCATTTTGGTGCAAAGCAACTGGCTTTTTTTATGAGTAGTCATTAATTCTATTAAGAATAGTCTTTGTGTTAGTGTGCCTTAGTGTTTATCTTAAAATTTGTTTGGACAAATTAAAATAGAAACAAATGCTAGTTGTTGACATAGAGCTTAAGTGAGCATAGAGCATAAGTGTAGATAGCATAGCTCAAATGATTTATTTTATTAAAAACAATTGATGTGAAAATTAAGTTAATCTCAGATTGCACACATTGATATTTTGAAGAATATGGATACAGTTGGAGACATTGTTGAGATCTCTTCTAAAACTTAAACACATTTAAGATTACTGTGGTCAGAACTTTAAAGACTTCAGCAATTCTCCATTGACCTGACAATTAATAATTTCTGTTTAGGAAAAACAATAGATCTCAAAAAGAGCTCCATTCTTCAGTCAACTTGTCACAATGTGACACAGGTCTGATTGCAAAGCATCTATAAATGATCAGTCTGAAACATAAACTCTGTTCTTTAGCCGTTGCTGTGAAGGCAGATAGCTCTTTGTCATTACGCTGGTATTGAGACTCAGTCTTTATTGATTCTCTCTTGGAAAAAGTCTCTAGCTTGTCGCATTGAAGCACAAACTCTATGACAGACAGCACTGCTGGAAAATTGAAACAGTGTATTGCACTGCGTTTCGGTATGCGATGCCGTGTCACTTTCAGTGTTGTGGTTTCATTATCCTGTCACATCTTAAGGTATCCTCTTCAGACGCGCACCTCGTAAACTGCTGAATGTGAAATTAGACTCCATTCGTCAGTTGGCACCATAAACATTTTATTTAGCTTTGGCTTTGATTCCAAGATGTGCTGCGGCGCTCAGAAACGAGGTCTGATCGTAAATCTGCTTGGCATACGCGCTCAACGCGTCGCAACTGCATTTTATGGCAGGCCTGTCTCACAGTCTCAATGTTTTCTGAGAATGATCTTATTGGTCAATAGAGGAGCCCACACAAGCTACGACCTTCTTCAACATGTCCTCTCTATTCCTGTAAGGGCTTGTTTACTCAGTCATGACCACACTGTTACTGCAGGTGTTTTTGAAACTGATTGTCTCTATTGTTCCTTTAATATGCTACTCTGAGCATTATTGTTTGTGAATAAAGCTGATTGGATTTAAATTAGTGAATCTGTAGTGTAATTAAAAGTTGTTATTATTATTTTTTATAAGTAAGGGATAATGTACAGTCATTTGTTCATTATGCAGAATAAGCCTTGTAGGGTTTAAATTGTTTTATCTTAGTATATTTAAGAAAAATTATCCACCTAGAAAAAGTCTCAACACTATAACAATATTATTAATTCTTATATGTGACCCTGGACCTCAAAACCAGTCTTAAGTTGCTGGGGTTTATTTGTAGCAATAGCCAAAAATACATTGTTCTTTTATGGCAAAAATCATTAGGAAAGTAAAGATCATGTTCCATTAAGATATTTTTGTAAAATTCCTACTGTAAATGTATGAAAACTTAATTTTTGATTAGTAATATACATTGTTAAGAACATTATTTGAAGAACTTTAAAGGTGATTTTCTCAATATTTTGATTTTTTTGCACCCTCAGATTCCTGATTTTTAAATAGTTGTATCTCGGCCAAATGTTGTCCAATCCTAACAAACTATACATCAATGGATGTATAAATCTCAATTTTGAAAAAATGACCCTTATGACTGGTTTTGTGATCCAGGGTCACATATTTATTATGCATTCCAGGTTACTAAATATATTTAGCTATATTGAACCCGTTGTAACTGTATTATATACTCTCTCATCTAGCTGTTTGACTCTTCTACCAGTTGGTGGTTCTTGGTTTTTTGTGAATTTTTTATTGGGTTTTTATCTGAAAATGCTTTGGTTCTAATCACGTATCAAGGGTTTATGACCACCATAAAATTATGCCCTATGAGGCCATTTCTACCACAGTCACACTGGAACATTTTTTATTTTGCACTTTGGATAAAAGTGTCTACTAAATGCATCAGTATGTTGTATGTATAGAAATTTATAGGGATGTGACTGAATCCGAATACCGTATTCAGAAAGCAAATAATGTATACAACGGAACCCCTAAAGGGAATAAATACGAGATGGGAGGAAACAATATATTTCAATGCTTTCTCTTGCAATTATATTGTTGGGTAATTATACTGTATATAATGTATATCAGCCATTCTACAGAATTGGTGCAAACTGCTGTCCTGCAGCCAACATTTAAAAAGCATTTAAGTATTCAAATCTTAGATGTTTATTTAGATCCTTCTATTATCTGTTGAAACCCACAATAATATTAGTAAGCTTAATATATACCAAATCATCATTTAGTGGGTACTTTCAGTTGGGAGGTGACTGTCCAGAGCCTTAACCCATAAATTTCAACTTATATAAAAAAAAAAGATATTGAAATAATTTCTGTATTTTCCATTTTCCATAACCTTTTGATTCTTTTAAAAAGTGGTTAATATATATATATATATATATATAATATCTTCTTTGTAAATTATGAACCTTTATGTTAAAAAAATGTGTCCTGTATTTTTCATGTCATCAAAATAGTGTATGTTTTAGTCCATTGGCCGAGGCTGATTTAAACCCATAACCCATTTATGATCAGGAAATATTTCGGTGTGAGTACAAGGTGTAAGTACATAGGTCTCATCATTTTGAGGTAAATGTGTACAAAAGTCTGAAAAGGAACTTAAAGGAATGTCACTACCAAACTCTTTTTTTCTGCAATTAAGCACACTTTTTTGGGAGTTACTTCATAACATTTAGTTTTTATATGTATACCACTGTTCAGAACTGTGCGAGCTAACCATATGCTGATTAGCATCTTTGAACTAGCTTCAAAA
This sequence comes from Labeo catla, assembly GCA_012976165.1. Lineage (NCBI taxonomy): Eukaryota > Metazoa > Chordata > Actinopteri > Cypriniformes > Cyprinidae > Labeo > Labeo catla. Next base: position 844,174 of record VONZ01000180.1, on the reverse strand, counting down.
GTATCTAATATTGTCACTTCCGAAACATTTGGTGGAGTTCCGAAACAATCACTAATAAAACATGTCATCATTGTTTCGGTAGAGACATGTAGTCCTCATGTTTGGGGCAAATAAACAACATTTTTGTACAGTTGCAGCAATTTTTTTTTTTGTATTTTAGTATGTTTTAGTAGTTTTTAGTATTTGAGTTCAAATTCTGTAATGTGATGTGGTCGCCACCAAAACATTACTGTCACTACCGAAACATGGGATGTTTTGTTAAAAATAAAGTATACTGAATTATCAACTAAGATGTTATGATAGTTTTTGGTTCAGTGTATATTTAAACTAATGAATCCTTAACTTTGAAATCAGTATGATCAACTTTTTGCCTTTTACAAAGAAAAATTGGATTCAAAATACAACATATGTCATAAATTACACTTGAAACATTGTTAAAAATTTATTTTTTATGGATCTACCTCTTAAAAAAGTTTAATAAAAAAGCAAAAAATATATATTTACAATGTAAATAAAGTCTTAATTGGTCAATATAACCCTTCTAAATAAATTATTATTATTGTTATGGTAGTGACAAATTTGGGGAGAGGACGAATATTTCAAAACTTTCTAAAAATACAATATGAGAAATAACTTGGATATTATACAAATTGCATAAATACAAATTGTTTGGGAAAATACATTTTTTAAAGACATTTCCAACTCTGACCATTCTAGGGATGTACTATTCGGGTACATCCCTAAGAGAAATGCAGAGTTTAACGGTCATACAAACATGTTTGACTGCTCTGTTGCAGAACTGACCAATCAGAATCAAGTATTCTAGAGCGCCATTTAGCAAGATGAAAATGTGTATCGCTATCTGTGACGTTATTGCACAATCCACAAACTTCTGCCAAACTTGTGATTCAGCATTGCCGTTTCTAAGCCACTTCTCTCAGTTTTGGTGAATCGACTCAGTGTTTATAAAAACAAGATTCCTGACTTTTATCTCTAGAGTGGTTGGGGATAGTAAGGAAACAATGTGATTCCGTTCCAGCATTGTGTTATGCCACAGTCAGCAATAGCAGAGATATTGTGGTATTTCCTGAAATGCGATTTGAGCATCTCCGATCACACGAAAAACAATCCACCCATGGAAAATGGAAGTAATACTGGTTGGAAAACTCTTTCTGAGAAGAGACAGTAGTATTTATTTTGCTGTCTCTATGCGAGAGTATCTTTCTCAAATCTTAAATGACCCCTGCAATGCTGTAGCTGACTGCACCAGATTTTAAATCCATACCTCAGTGCTAAAGGAAGATAGCAAAGGTTCTTTCATGCCCTTGTGCTTCTGTTTTTGCTGTTAAGGGCCTTTGGATCTGCTGAGTCACATCCTCCCAAAGTTAATTAAGTTTTCATTAACTGTGCATTATGAGATCAAACTGGACCTTATTTTATTCATCTAGCGAATGACTCCATATTCTCTCACTTGTCAGTGGGGTGGTTGCAGCAGTGGATAAATATGCAGGCTGGTAACCCAAAGGTTCTAGGTTACAACCCTGAAACCCATGATCCGTAAATGAGGTTTTTTTTGTTTTTTTTTTACCTGACTGAGATATTAACTGTTTGTAGGGAGGTGTGTACTTCATATTGCATCAGATTAGATGCAAGTATTGAAGATGGAAATATTTTTAGTGGACAGAACAGAAACAAGTAGAATTGACTGTTTTCTTGAGGTTTTAAACATAGTGAAGCATATCAGCCAAGGCTGCTTTTCCACATGATGCATTGAGCACTAACAGGCTCCCTCGATGAATGACAGCTGCAGGATGTGGAAGCTCTCTAGCCACACTCTTAAAGGGACAGTTCATAAACAGATTTCACAACCAAAGGGAAAACTAAAAGGAAAACATACATTTGCGAGTACATGTAGTTGCATTACTGTACATTACCAGATGTAAGATATGGAATAAGATACTGTTTTGTTTAAGACTAGCACCAAAGACTGATATGGAAGAGAAAAAACATTGTTTTTGTTTTCTTTGCGCATCAAACATATTCAACGTTTGGGATGTTTTGTTAAAAATAAAGTATATTGAATTATCAACTAAGATGTTATGATAGTTTTTGGTTCAGTGTATATTTAAACTAATGAATCCTAAACTTTGAAATCAGTATGATCAACTTTTTGCCTTTTACAAAGAAAAATTGGATTCAAAACAATAAATATAATTAATTACAGTTGAAATATTAAAACATTACTTTTTATGGATTTGAAAAAATTTTAATAAAAAAAGCAAAAATCTTAATAGGTCAATATAACCCTTCTAAATAAATTATTATTACTGTTTTGGTTGTGACAAATTTGAGGAGAGGACAAATATTTCAAAACTTTCTGAAAATACAATATGAAAAATAACTTGGATATTATACAATTTGCATACCTACAAATTGTTGGGTAAAATTAATTTTTTTAAGACGTTTCCAACTCTGACTTGCGACCAATTCTGTAGAAAGGCCCATATAAGGGAGCCGCTATTAGTATGCAGAGCATTGAAATCGCTTTTGAACGTGCGCTTGCTTTTTACTTTTACTTTCGAGATTTGTAATCACACGTACTCTGTGTATACTATGAAGCGGCAGTACTTATCACACATTTTACAAGATTAGATGTTTGTCAGTGGTGCTCAGGATCTGCAAATCATTCGCCATCGTCCTATTAGTCATCTCTTTTTACTCTGTTTATGTGGTAAGTGAAAATTTATGCAGCTACTGTAATGTAACAGGCTACCGCTAGCAAGCGGCTAACAGTGTTCCTTCTGTGGCCCAATTTATTTTGTACGTTATAAAATTACAGTTGAACCGCTAACTTCAGGGCAGTCGTGGCCTAATGGTTAGGGAATCGGGCTTGTAACCGAAAGGTTGCGGGTTCAAGGTCCGGCAGGGATTGAAGGTGGGGGGAGTGAATAACCAGCGCTCTCTTCACCCTCAATACCACGAATAAGGCGAGTCCCTTGATCAAGGTACCGAACCCCCAACTGCTCCCCGGGCACTGCAATAGCAATATGGCTGCCCACTGCTCCAGGTGTGTGTGCACTTGGATGGGTTAAATGCAGAGCACAAATTCCGAGTATGGGTCACCATACTTGGTCACACGTCACATCCTTTCCTTCCTCCTAATGTCACGTGGATTATTACAATAATGTCCTTTCTGCCTTTCTGAGCCTTGAATGTGTCAGATCTCTTTAATGTTAAGCTCAGACTAGATTATTCAGCATTACACTTTCTGTGTTCCTCTGAAGAAAGAACATCAAACAGGTTAGATTGGTCGATGGCCTCTTTTTCTGTCTGACTAATTCTCACTCCTTCTGTGTGACCCTACAGCGCTGGCTTGTTTGCCATCAGAGCTGATGAGTCGTACAAAAACTGTAATTATTGGATGTATATGTCAGCATTAGTTTCGCGGCCAGCTGAGGTCAATGCCACACTGAATACTCTTCACTACGATGCTGTTGTAGGGAAAAAGACTGATGTGCCTCTTTTAATTTGTTGGATATGCTGATGCACTGATTGATAGAGGCAAACAAGGGTCAGGCGTGATTGCCGGGGACTATGAATAAATGCATTCAAATGGGCATGGATGTGAGATTTCTACAGTGGTAATGGACTTACAATAATTCTGGCAGCCTTCGCTAAGTGAGAGGGATTAATGGTAAATGGAAGCTTGCGCGGGGAGCTGCCGAGCCCATGGGAGAAGGATTAGAGAAGGCCAGACTGCATGCCAATGAGCCGAATCATCTGGAGGGTTGCAGCAAAGCTTGATGAACTAACCAAGCCAGACACATACCAGCTGAGATCATGCACATGGACACACCTATGCCAATGAAAGCAAACAGGGTGCTGTTGATTGTGATGAAATTTCGAATTACATGGTGAAACACTTCAGCTTTTTTAATCATACAGGCCATGTGTCATTACAGAGTGACACAAAGTCACATTTTTTTGCAATGTGCACAAGCCAGAAGACATATAGACATGATTCTTTATTATATAGGCTTTTCTATGAAGTAACAAGAAACAATCGGGCTAACTACTCACCCATCGTTTGCACAGGAATTGTTTCTGTTCAAGAAATCTGACTGAATCTGAATTGAGTTAAGCATTTTCATATGTAAATTATACTATGGGTTTGGGTTCTGTTCTTTGTCCATTAAAAGATTTGTTCACTTCCAGAATAAAAATTTCCTCATAATTTACTCACGCCCATGTCATCCAAGATGCTCATGCCTTTCTTTTTTCATTTGAAAATAAATTATGTTGTTTGAGGAAAACATTCCAAGATTTTTCTCCATATAGTGGACTTCAATGGGAGTCAATGGGTTGAAGGTACAAATTGCAGTTTCAGTGCAGCTTCAAAGGACTCTACACGATCCCAACCGAGGAATAAGGGTCTTATTATATACAGTTGATATACTTTTTAACCACAAATGCCTGCGTTCCACTAGCTTGACCTCACGCATTACTTGGAAAGGTAACTCGTGATGTAGGTGGAAGTAGCGACCCAGTGCTTAAAGAGCGAACGTGCAAAGAAAGGAGAGAAAATGGAGATGGAGTTTTTTCGGCCTACCCAACATTTTTGAACCAGAGTACACAGGCGAAGAATTAACCGCGTGTGACCTTTCCAACGTGATTACATAATGCGAGAAGTCACGGATGTGCATCGCAGAGCTAGTGCAAGATGAGCATTTGTGGTTAAAAAGTATACAAATTAAATTTTTTTTTAAAGAAAATGACCGGTCGTTTTGCTGCACGATCCCTCGGCTGGGATTGTGCAGAGCCCTTTGAAGCTGCGTTGAAACTGCAGTTTCAACTTTCAGCCCGTTGGCTCACACTGAAGTCCACTTTATGGAGAAAAATCCTGGAATGTTTTCCTAAAAAACCTTAATTTCTTTTTGACAGAAAAAAGAAAGACACAAACTACTTGAATGATATGGTTGATATGATAAGGTGAGTAATTTATCTGGAAGTACTCTAATCCTTTTTTTACAATTAATATATAAAGTACCATTTAAATTGTAATGTATGTAATAGTTTTTATGTGAAATATTATCACAATTTATTTAAAATAATTGTTTTATTGTTTTATTTATTTCATCACACCAGTCTTCAGCGTCACATGATCCTTCAGAAATCATTCTAATGTGCTGATTTGCTGCTTAAAGAAGTTCACTTCCAGAACAAAAAATTTACAGATAATGTACTCACCCCCTTGTCATCCAAGATGTTCATGTCTTTCTTTCTTCAATTGTAAAGAAATTTTGATTTTTAAGGAAAAAAATTCAGGAATGTTCTTCATATAGTGCACTGTATAAAGTTTTCACCAGTTTCAACTTGAAAACTTAAGTTCAGCAGCTGCCTTAAAATTTGAAGTTAAATCAACTTAAAACTACAAGTCATTTCAACTCACTACAATAAAGTAAGTTAAAATGACTTGTACTTTTAAGTTTATTTAACTCATGAGTTGAAATGACTTGTACTTTTAAGCTGACTTAACTTAAAATTTTAAGGCAGCTGCTAAACATAAGTTTTTAAGTTGAAACTGGTCCCAGCTGAGGAAGAAGGGTCTTATCTAGCGAAACGATCTGTTATTTCTAAAAAAAAAAAAGACAATTTATATACTTTTTAGCTCTGTGTGAACTCTGTGTATTCCAGTTCAAGACAGTTAGGGTATGTCAAAAAACTAATTTCCTCTCCAACTTCAAAATCGTCCTACATCACTGTTTTACCTTTTTTGTAAAGGGTGTTTGACCTTCTTTGCACATTCACTTTATAAACACTGGGTCGGTACTTCTGCAGCAAAGTAGTACGATTTTGATGTTGGAAGAGAAAATGAGATGGGAGTTTTTTGACATTCCCTAACTGTGTTGACCCAGAATGCACAGAGTTCACACAGAGCTAGACAAAACTAGCATCTGAGGTTAAAAAGTGTATGAATTATGCATTTATATAGAAAATAACCAATCTTTTTGCTAGAGAAGAACCTTCTTCCTCAGCTGGGATCATTTAGAGCCTTTTGAAGCTGCATTTAATCAGCGCTTTGGAAGTTCAAACTCACGGGCACCATTGAAGTCCATTATATGGAGAAAAATCCTTAAATGTTTGCCTCAAAAAACAATTTCTTTACGACTGAAGAAAGAAAGATATGAACATCTTGGACGAAAAGTGGGTGAGTAAATTATCTGTAAATTTTTGTTCTGGAAGTGAACTTCTTTTTTAAGGAACATTTCTTATTATTAATATTGAAAACCTCAATACTTTTTTGCAGCAATGTAAAGGTCTTAACTGCCACTTTTGATAAATTGAATGCATCCATGTGGAATAAAAGTATTTATTTCTTTAAAAAAAAAAAAACTTACTGATCACAAACTTTTGAACTGTGGTGTAAATGCAGCTGTGCTTTTCATGTAAATTAGACTTCATGATCAGTTTTAATGACACACAATGACAGCTATTTTGCAATTTATGGCTATTATTAGAGAAAATACTCGGTGTGTTTTTCTGTAAGAGCTGCAGAAACACTATCAGTGTGAAAGCCCAATGCGAATCTGCAGACGCAGTATGTGTGAAAAAGGCCTTTGATTGCTATCCTATGGTTGACACTTGGTCCAAATGGAGTGCCAGCGCTGGCTTTATTTTTTATGGGATGTGTTCTTTTTGCCCAGAGCAATCCGAGAAAAGCAATAACAGCTCAGAGAGTCTCATGGCCTCATGTTATCTGATATAAATGACAGGGCAATTATTCCATCAGTGAAGTTATAACGGTGCTTTATGTATGGTCGGTTGTTGCTGTATAATGTAAACTTGACCACAATAAAATATCAAACACATATAGGCTGGGATGTGGCATCAGTGTGTGTGCTGATTCTGATCCATCTTTCGTTCGTTCTCTCCAGCTGTGCAGTCTCTGAACAGCCTGAACGACCAGATTGCTCACTTCATGGTGAGCAAACCCAACACCATGAGCCATGAAGAGGACACCTTTCTGCCCACCGAGAGGGATACTTTGAGCCAATCCATGGCTCTAATGAGACACCTGCTCATGGACGCACAGGTAAAAAAAAACATCTTGTATCAGGGTTGTGTGGCATTTAGAACTGAACTAAGAATGTCTTTTAAATTCTGTTGCTACTGCTCAATTTTGAATTTGAACTATCTGACTAACTAACTGCACTGTTTGATTTAAAATTGTAAATTTTTAATATATTAGATACAATATGTTATAGAATGTATTTGATTAGATTATCTATCTATTGATTATACGGTATAAAAAGACTGATTTAATATATATACTTTAGAGAATATGTTTGATCGATTGGGGAAACATTATTCAGCATTGTAAGTATTCTACATATCAGGGAATAAAATTGAGCATAATCATAATCAAAATGAATGATGCACTAATTATACATGGCAGAATCACACAAATTGTTGCTTGTTGAATATATTTAAGCCCCTCATCCAATTCAACATCCTGTGTGGCCAATTCTGTTGAAATGTACACTAATAAACTGACAGGGAGGCGATATTATGTTGCATTTATCTATTATCATCATCATTTATCATATAAGGATAGTAATAATCATTTTACAACAGCGATTTGAATAAAAACTACAATCAATTAACACTGAGGAATTAATTATATACCTGTCTGATGCCTCTGCAGCCTTCTCGTTTCTGAAGGAGCTGAAAAATGATTGTTATTCATGAGAAGACGAGACTCAGAGGGAACATCAGCGGTTGAGCTTGTGATGACTCATTCCTAATTATTTTCAATGGGGACATCATGAAGGAATTTCAGCACATTAATCAAGGAGCTTTAGCCTTAGGCAGACCTTTGTGGCATGACACTTAACTCCTAAATGCATCCGTGTCGCACAGGCTTCAATAAGTCAGGACAACACATCTACACCCCCGGATCCATTAATGGCTCTGTCCGTAGAGATGCTGTCCACAGTCACACTAAAAACACAATCTGTAATCACTGAAAGTTTCAACCTTAACCTGGTTTGCACCCAGAGGCTAAAACACATGTGACTGCATATTTCTTGTGATGTTCTTCCATCATCTGAGTCACAAAAAAGATGGAAGCATGGATAATACTGTTCAATAGTTTGGGGGTGTAAGATTAATCTTTTTGAAAGAAATTAATAATTTGATTTAGCTAGGATGTGTTAAAATGAATCAAAAGCGACTGAGATCTTTTGTAACATTATGGATTTATTTGCTACGCTCTTAAAAATGAAATATGGGCAAACCCAGTGAGTAGGTTGTTTTGGCCCAGCGGTAGGGTTAAATGTTTAACCCAGCCTTCTGGGTAGTTTTATTTAACTCAACTATTGCTTAAAATGACTGTATTTCTTGCTTAAACCATGTATTAGTATATTCAATAAATGAACATTTTTTAATAAGAATAAATAATAATGATGCCTCTAGTAATGATGTATCTGATTTTTAATTTAAAACCTATTTTGAATTTATCTGAAGCCAGCCATATAATAATTTTTAAACAATATCACTGTAAAAAATAAAAAACACTATTTATTGAGTCAGTTAAAAATAATTTGTTACCCTGCTGCCTTAGAATTTTAAGTTCAGTCAACTAAAATAAGTTTAGTCAACTTGAAATGTTAAGCTGTACTAAGTAACAACTTAGATATTTGTGTTTGCTAAACTTAACAGATGGGTAAGTAACCCAGCTGCCTTAAAATTTTAAGTTGATTCAACTCAAATATCTAAGTTGTCACTTACTATAATTCAGTGGTTCCCAAACTGGGGGGCAAGGCTAGTGTTTCAGTTTCAGCCAAGAATTTTCATTTCGGTACATGTCTAGATTTTTATATGAAAAGAAACGTTTTCAGGGTGATACGAGACCCCACTGTGAAATTATCTTGCTACATATTGCCACATATGTAAATAATTTAACACAAAATATGAATTTCATGATATTTTATTACCTCAAGATGACTCGCAGTACCCGTTGCAGCTGTCTGTAATCAGTTGTAGCATTTTTGGTCATAAAAAAAAAACAGACCACTAGATGGTGCAGTTGATATCAGAAATGAGAATTGCCCTTAGCCGAGTAAAATTATGAATAGTAGTTCTGATCTAAGCATGGGCAAGTTTTTGAAAAGACAATAAGTGCCAGGTAAACTTAAAGTAGATGATGAATCTACTTCAAAGATCACAGCTACAACAAAGAGAAGAAAATATGAGAAAATCTCATATCTCGTTTAAAAAACAATGAATGCTGTTAAATAGTACAAAAAATAGTGCATAGTAAAGCTGCATGCTTTACTTTTAATGTTTCTACTCTAAAAGTGGTTAGTTCCTTGTTTAGTTTTTTCCAGTAAGTTGTCACACACTGAATTTTAATTATTACGTTTCAAATAAATCCTTCTGAAGTTGTGTTCATGTTTATGTGTAAATGCGGGGGTGGGGCTTGAATTTTTTCAAGGCAGAAAAAGTTTGGGAACCGCTTCTATAATTTAACATTTCAAGTTGAATAAACTTTTTTTGAGTTGACTGAACTTAAAATTTTAAGGCAGCCAAGTTACAAATTATTTTAAGTTGACTCAACAAATTGTTTTTTACAGTGTAGTTGAGTTAAATCTTGAACAGCAAATCAGCATATTAGAATGATTTCTAAACGATCATGTGACACTGAAGACTGGAGTAATGATGCAGAAAATGTACCTTTGATCACAGGAATAAATTACATTTTAAAATGCTTTAAATAGTAAAAGTATTTCAAAATTGTACCATTTTTGCTGTAAAAAAAACAATCTTATTGTTCAAACATTTTTGACTGGTTGTGTAAATGCAGCTTTGGTGAGTAGATAAGACATATAAAAATATAAAACTAAATCTTACTAACCTCAAACTTTTGAACTTTTGAAAAGTGACAATCCATCCCAAAATGTGTTTATTAATCAACATCTCTATTATTTTTGTTTTCTGCAGATGAAAAAAGTCATTTTTGGGTGAACTATATACCATTATTCATTCATTTCATTCTACATTTCATACTACAATAGTATTCAAACACATTGAAGGAATAGTTAACCCTAAAATGAAAATTCTGTCGTTAATTACTCACCCTCATGTCATTCAAAACCCATAAGGCCTTCGTTCATCTTCAGAACACAAATTAAGATATTTCTGATTGAATCTGAGAGCATTCTGACCCTGCATGGTCTTACGATTTTTGAACGACATGAGGGTGGAGTAATTAATGACAGAATTTTCATTTTTGGGTGAACTATCCCTGTAAGACCTCACTGGCTGCCGCAGTACCACTAATGTCCTCTAGGGTGATGTGGTGATGTATGTTTACAAGTACAAGTGTTTAATTTATTCTCAAACAAACAGACTGCAGTTCCGTTTGGTGCCACTAGTGGGTTAGAATTCACACATTTCTAGTAATCTATTTAAGTGCCTCCCTTATCTGTATTCATTTTGCTTAGTGCTGAAGATGTTTTGGCAATGCTTTTGGGGTCACATTGTGGTTCGTGCATACAGGGTCAAGGGAAGTCGATGTCGAGGAGGACCAAAGCACTTTTAAATGTCGTAATTTGAATAACTGAATGTCACTTTGTTGAAAGAGGTGCATAAATAATTTACTGTGCCCTGTTTCTATGACACCCGTGATTCAAATGCACCATCCAAAAATCATTAGCACACTCTCCTTCTTTGACAATGGATACTGCATTTAACTGGAAACGCTCTTTAAGACCTGGAAAAAAATAATCAAAGGAAGCGTGTGTGACTAGTCTGAGACAAAACATTTTATGTGCCTCAGGATGTTGGATAAAAAGTATCCACTACCTGATTTCACTGTTGTTGTTGAGGGAAACTAGTCTCCCTATGCTGATCCACTTAATTGTTTCCTACTTCCATCCCCAGGAAGCACGTCGAGGGAATGTTTGTCCGCAGTACAATGCCTGTCAAAAGCTTTTTAAAAAGTTCTTTCCTGAACATTGCAATCTTTCCTTCTCATCTAACAGAGCTGTTTACATACACAACAGAAACACAGTTCTGGCTAGAAACTGTGAATGCCAAAGTTAAAAAGCATTCACTAAGTTCAGAATAAGTAACACGCTGGGCACTTGCTTAGGCAGCTATATTGAGTTTGATTGGTGGATTTTACAGTTGATTTTCTCTCTGCACAATCTCATAACTCTTTCGTTCATCCTCGTTAAATGATGAATGTTCACGGTGACGAGACGTAGTGATGTATTTGGCTAATCAGTTAGACACAACGCAGATACGGCTGATTGATAACATGGCCCATCCCCATTTTTCAGAATATATTTCTTACTCGCAGTGTCATTGATTAAGGAGAAAGTAATTCAGCAAAAGGCCATCGCCTTCAATTGTGGGCGGCTATGTGCCAACTGTGCAGAGAGATTGTTAGCCCCAAGTTGCTTTCTCTTTCAGAGCTGGAGTAGCGAGACTTTATGATGGATGAGCGTGAATTTATGAATAGAATCTGGGGTCTCACGTGCTGTTAATATGTGCTGTAAGATTTGGGAATTATTTAGTTATTTATTTATTCATTTAAAATATTTATTCATTCAAAATGTATTAAAAGGCACCTATTATGCCCCTTTTTACAAGATGTAACATTGATCTTGGGCTGTCCCCAGAAGGAGTCCGTGAAGTTTCAGCTTAAAGTACCCCACAGATCATTTATTATAACATGTGGAAAATGTTAATTTCGTGGCGTGTCTACAAAAAAGCTCTTTTGGTGTGTATCACTTTAAATGCAAATGACCTGCATATTCCCGCCCTGTCTTTAAAAGAGGGCACGGCATACACATCTCTACTTTGCACGCCTACAGCAATAAACAGTCGGTAGAAGCAACATGACTGAGAGCAAGAGAACCAGTGTTTAGTCCTACATACGGGAAGCCAATCACACTGAAAGTGTGACAAAACTTTCAGTTTAAAACTTCAAATGTTACAAAGCCCATTGAGCCATGCCGTTGTCTTCGAGCTGTGTGGGGAGCAGCCGGGGATTCGGTGCCTTGCTCAAGCATCTCGTGTTAGTCGTGGTATTGAGAGTGGAGAGAGTGCCGGTAATTCACTCCCCCCACCTGCAATTCCTGCCAGACCTGAGACTCAAACCCGCAACCTTTGGGTTACAAGTCCGAGTCTCTAACCATTAGGCCATGACTGCCCCCTCAGCTGCTCAAGTGTGGAGAAAATGAACAGCGTACTCGCTGTCGAACACAACTCGCTGAGTGTGAAATCTATGGCAATGCACAACAGTTAGTCAGCGGCTGTGGGCGGGGCCTGAACAGTGTGACCTCATATTTCTTTGAGAATCAAAACTGCATGCCTAATGAGATTGGTTTGGTTTTATGGGGATTAAAAAATAAGGAGTGGGTTAGAGCCCTGCATTTCGGGCCCGGGCTTCAGGCCAATTTTGACTTTATAGCTCAGACCTCAGGGCCTGATATTTTATATTTTTAGACATCCATCAATTGTGGTGATAAAAAAGAAACAACATGAGACCATGCTTACCGCAACTGTCTAGCATGGCTCGGACAGTGTTTTGTCCCGACCAGCAGCAGCAATCATGCCTTCAGCGCAGCTTCAAGAGTTCCGTGTTTATCAGTAAGCTTGTGTTCTCGAGTCAGAGTCAGTGTCGCAAAGATGAAGTTCATGAACCTGACCCACCATCTCCTAATTGGACGCGCCTTTAGAGACAAATGCATCTTTACGGATTACATAATGAAAGAGTTTTTGTTTTCAGTTTGAATTATTTCATTTAAAGTAGTAATTTAAAGCTTTCTATTGATACATTTATCATGTCTGTGAGACAAGTATTCGCTGAGTTTCGGTTCATTTTTGTGAAGCGCTCCTGTTCAAGACCGAGACAGCAGAAAGTGCGTCCTGTTTGTTTTCTTTATTTTATAAAAGCGCAACGTTTTGTTGATATTGTGAGCGCACACAAATAGAAATAAAGTAGACCCTTTTCAGTTCTGAATGATGTATTACAGTGGCTCTAGAGTGGGATGGATTTTTATGATTGTAGGGTGGTTGTGTTCACACACTGACAACACACATTTATTTCCAACACCATGTAAAAGTGGATTTTGCATAATAGGTGCCCTTTAACCCTTTAACCCTTTAACTGTCACCGTCTGCTCTGTGGGACGCCTACGTTTACTTCACGATATTACAAATAAATTCTAATCTAATCATGACAAACTATATATTGTTGGGAAGGTCTAAGACTCCTAAATAGGTATTTTACCATTCTTTTGTGTTATAAATTATGTAGGAAAAGTAATAGATTAATTTATGACAAGAGTGCACCTCAAAAAATCTACATCATAACAGGAGTTCTGACCTTTGTCACAAAAAGACTTTCTTTGTTGCCTTTTCCCTATCACGCAATAGAAATTTTAAGAAATTATATATCAACTGAAAACTTAAAATCTTAAAATTCATCCTTTGAAAACCATTTTAAAATCAAACATTGCATTACCATAGAAATTGTACATCAAAATCATATTACAAAATGTTTTCATTCATGAATTATAAAAGTTTAACTTTGGATAGTGCATTTTCATGTCTGTGTTCAAGATAGGGAGTGACAGGTAAAAGGTGTTTATTCAAAATATTTATTAATTTAAAATATATTAAAATAAAATATCAATATATAATATTATATAAAATTTAAATATTATATTAATAAGATTATGTTAGGTAATGTACATATATAAATAAATATTTTAACAAGATAAGAAACATTAATTGTTTGATGTTATAAAATATTTTGTAATATTTCACTGTAAAATACAAAAAAAAAGATATTAAAGAAAAATAATATAATTATAATAATATTTCTTTATAGCAGTAAAATCGCAATACTAATATATATTTATTTTAATTAAAATATTTATTTGTTTTCTCTTATTTTGGCCAAAAAGTGAAATCTGCATTTTTTTTTCCCTCACATGAAACTTCTATTTAAATGACTGGATTTCACCCGTGACTTTTCTCCAAGCATGGTAAAACTGATGTAAATTCTATCATGACTACTCTATGGATATGACAATATTAAATAATGTATTTGGTCTTGGCGGAATAGATTCACTACGCTGATGAATTGCTGCTGCTGTTGGTTATTGCTGTTGTTGCTGCAAAGCAAGTACAGGAACTTGCTACTGCAAATACATACACCAATACGGTGCTGTGAGTATTCAAGACACACTGTTGCTGCACAAGTAGCATATATAATAACCTGTAGCAGATCTATACAGGTGGAGCTGGGGAAGGTGGAGGGTTTCAGGGGAACTGTGCCTCGAAATGCTCTAGTGAACGCAAACCAGCCATTTAAATGTAATCAGTGTAATGTAAATCAGCTTGTGCCAAGTAGTTTAACATTGTGAATATCATCAGTTTGCGTTAAGAACCCATCAGCCTGTGCCATCTAGAGTTTCATGACAGAACTTGGCATTCATATCATGATTTTGGTTTTATTATGATTAATCATGCAGCCTGAGTTAAACCTCAGAGATAGAAACTGTTATAAAAAGTGTTCTTATGAAAAATGCTGTTTTGCATTTCACACTCTGGTGAAAATGACTCTCACTGAAAAAAGATTAGAGAGTTAAGGGTTTATGCAGTTTGTTATGGATTTTGTGCCAGGTTGAATCTGCTTAATAGTTCATAGCAGAAATTTGCATTCTCACTGCACTGCAATATTATGGAAAAACATTATTATTATCTATACATGTTCAGCTTTATGTTAGTAATCCTTCAGTATCAAACTGCCGTTTCAGACATTATAGAGAGGATAAAAATCACTCAAGGCAATCAAAGCACCAGTTCCCGCATTTTATTTGAATAATGCACTATAGCATTTAGATAATCAGCTATGATTTCAGTGCTCTGACAACATGAGCCTAGAAGCTTGTGCTTGCAAATGTTAATCCTATATATGAGTTGAGGGCTGAAGAGAAATCCCTGATGAATAATGCGTCACAGAAACTTCCATCTGCCTGTTTTTACTACACCAGCAGTGCCAGTTTAAGCCTGAGGGGATTTGCTGGCTACATAAACATACAGATGTCTATAGGTTAAGAGTCTAAAACAGTGACAGCATCAGTCCTGACTGAGAGTTTTTTTTTTTTTTTTACTGAGTTGGCTTGGAAGCTCTCCACACATTTTGCAGAGCCTAGTGTGCATTAACTGTTAGGACTGCCCTTGAACACCATTACAGTTCAATTCAAGGCAATAATGGACAAGCACTCCTGTGCAAGACTATATAGACAGGCTCATAATCGTGGCTGAAAGTCAGGCACATTTCCAGTATACTTGGAGAAGACGTGTGACAGGAAATGCGGCAGGGTTTTGGTGCACAAGCTGAATCCAAAATAAATTGCTCGTTGTCAGACCTCTTTCTCCACTTTCAGGTAATTTGGGCATCATAGTCCCCGAGCCTCCGTTCAAGTGCATTTCAACTTTATACAGCAAGTCTAATTGTTCTCTTGAAAGCCGTGCTGTGTTTTGACCTCAGGAACTACAAAATGACTCGGTCAGGATCCACTCCAGAACCTTTTGCTGCTGGAAATTTTTCAGTAAATTAGAGCACAGTGCAGGTGAAGTGCTTTTGTGTGCTGTGCTCTTTATCATTAATTGCGCTTATCAACACTTGTGACAGCGTCTTAGGAAATGAGGGGTGTTGTTTTTTTACACAAGCACTTGCAATTACATTTCGCCTGGTTTTTGACACTTCCCCCATCTGTGCACAAGAAATTAGAGCCTTTTTGTACACGTTAAATATTAACCCTGTAAGGCCAACTGTGTCATATTTGACACAGCAGATTTCCAAGGCCCCTAAATTATCAACATGCTCAAAACTTTGCTGAAAAGCCTGTTTTACACAGTTGTCTGCATGCCTTCTGTCATCGGACTAATAATGTATACTTTATTAGCCGGTAAAAGGTTCTTCAGGTTGTGGTACACTTCTTTTTGTGACACTGTGTACATTTTAAAAAGGACATATCATGAAAATCTGACTTTTTCCGTGTTTAAGTGTTATAATCCGGTCCCTGGTTTATCTACCAACCCAGAAAACGTGAAAAAGAACAACCCAGTAGCTTTGTTTTGGTAAGCCTTTCTCTGCAAGCATGTGTGAAAATGTGCCGCTAAGATTTCACTCCACCCCGTCACGTAGAAAGGGGATCTTATTATAATATTACCACCTCTTAATCTGCACATTTCCACCCACGGCACAAGCAACAACGGTGTAAAAGTTCTAACGCCATGGCGAAAGTTCGAGCAAAGCATGCTAACTGTTCTGTCTTTGGCTGCACAGATGAGCACAGAACACTATTTAGAGCCCCAGCCTCAGAGGAGACAAAAGAGCAATGGATTTATTGATTTATTTACTGTATATTACACTGCTGCCACACAGATCTAACATAAACATGTGATTTCTTTCCCAGCTGTTTACCTTTACCAGACATATCTGACTGTTGTTGTAACTTGTGTGTGTTTTAACATAAACTTGTGTGTGTTTGACAGTTTAAGCACAATAAGACATGAAAGAGAATTTAGTTTAGTACTCACATGCCTTGTGACAGCCGCTTTCTGTGTGTGTGCCTTGGATATATGCGCTCAGAAACCCTATATAAGAACCAATGTTGGGCATTACTTTGTAACGCGTTACTGTAATTTGATTCTTTTTTTAGTAACGGAGTAATTTAACGCGTTATAATTTCCAAATGAGTAATTAGAGTATAGTTGCAAGCATGCCTTACTGCTGCATTACATCATTGCCGACAGAATGTGTTTTATCATCTAGATTATAAAAAGGGTGTTGGCTAGCACACACGACGTCCTCTACCTGAGACCTACTTTCACTGAAAAGCGCCTGTGAGGCCGATACTACCAATGAAAACAAAGTCAGCATGGGAGAGGAAAGTAGGCGTTCTGTATCTGGAAATAGAATCATTATTTTGAGTTTACTTCTGTCAAAGGAAAGAACATTATTGTGCGTTGTCAGAGGGGAAGAAACCCTTTTCAACCGTGAAAAACTCCATATCCATTTTGAAACACCTGAAAGGGCAGCAAGGCACATTAAAACACGCGTAAGCACAGGCAGTCTATTTATAACACGTGTTTGCAGCGTTAAACAATGTTGATTTATGGAATGCAATGGAAAATCAGAGAATCCACTCACTGCTCGAAATGCCATGCATTTTGCAACTACACATGCAGCAGCCTATTGCTTTTAGTAAAAATAACAGTGGTTTGTGAATGTTGATGCTTTAATAACAAATATTTTATTGGGAGCGTTTATGCTAGGATGTTAGGCAACACACAAACGTACTATTTCACGTAAATTTTGTGGATGTACTGAAAAAAAGTAATGTAACTAGTAATGTAACTAATTACTTTTGAAATAAAGTAATCAGAACAGTAATTTGATTACTTTTAAAAGGAGTAATCAGTAATTTAATTACATTTTCAGAGTAACTTGCCCAACACTGATCAGAACGCTTACAAAAATAACCATGGTTTTACTACAAATAAACCAAAACTATACTATACTTAAACCATAGTAACTACAAATTAACCATGGTTTTGGTATTCTAACCATAGTTTAACCATGGTATTTGTAGTAAAAATGTGGTTTTACAAATGGTAATCAATATGTCGAAAACCATGGTTACTTTTACTATAATAAAATCATGGTTAATTTTCATAAGGGAAGTTTAAACTAATATGGCTTCAAAAGCCATGATTTCAGCATGATAGACATGATAATCAAAACCAAACAGATGTTTTGGTTTAGAGTATCTGAGGTATCTGAGGTTGGAAATGTAAAGGCACAGCTCATGCGTCTCCACGACATGGCGGCGGCTGCAACAATACTACAGCGAGAAGAGAAGTTACACCTTCTTTGTTTGCGTATACATTTGGGCGGTATTACGCAAATCTTCCCACAACGTGACGTAGACGTTGGGGGGTGGCGTGATTGAATGAGCCATTTTAGGAAGGCGTGGCTGAGTCTTAACTTTTATAAAGAATATCTTTTTGGGTTTGAGACTTCAATCTTTGCAACTTATATATGCACAATCTTATATATGCACGAACAGCTTGTAACACGCCAAAGACAAAGGAAAACAAGTAATCGCATCATATGACCCCTTTAAAATTAAGTAGACCAGCAGCTGAAAAGTGACAGATATTTATATGCATTTTATATAATGATTTTTATAAAGTAAACAAAGAATAAATGGTAAGACTTTACAGTACGTTAATGTTAGTTAATGCTAGCTAAGTAACACTCAACAACATTTTTGTTTGTTATTTAATAAAACTACTACTTATTGTTAGTTCATGTTAGCTCAGCTACTTTTGATTTTAATAAATGATGAAATTAAAATGATATTAATAAATGCTTTAGAAATAGCTTTTTTAGTTAGATAATTTTAACTAAGCCTTACTATAAAGTGTTACAAAATAATTTTATATTGCTAGTAATATTTCAACGTAAACACTTAAACAGTAAACAGTGGACTTAAGCAACTTAGGTTTACTTGATTATCTGTATCCAGTATAATTTATTTTTTTTTTTTAACATTTAACATGTTAAATATGATCAGACTTTTTTATTCAAAAGTTTTAAAACACTGTTTAATTTCAAAATTAGATTAAACTATTATTTCCTATTTCAGGCTATACAGGTTTGATAACACCGTGATGAAGTGTTTTTCATGTTACAATTTTATTTTAAATGCAGCATCTGTATAGTATCACATGATTGTCTGTGATCTACATTTTAATCAGATTTGTTAGCAATCCAGTGCCAACCTTCCCTGTAATTTGTCGTCTTTTTGTGTTTATTTGTTACATGCCGTTGAGGCCTCCGCTCCATTGTGAAAGATCATCTGGAGAAGTTTTAGCATATTGAATATCGTTGGGCAGATTGTGATAGGTAGAAAATTAATTTGGATAGAATTTCCAATGTTTCTCTTTGAACGTGCTCCAGGAATTGATTGCTTCATTTGTCATTTGCACAGATGAATTATGTATGTGTTGCTTGCTAGAGGGGAGGGATTAATCAAATGCATTTTGATAGGTTGTGTATATGTGTGTGTGAGTGTGTGTGTGATGCGACAGAACGTGGCCTGTTTGCATACAGTGGCATCGGGATTTCAAAGAGTGTCAGAGGAAGTGTTGATTGGCTGATAGGCTGTGACAGCTCATACTGCCCCACTCTTTTACAGTCAATGAGGTTTCCTGTTCGGAACTAAGGATTAATTATATCGATGTCGTATATATATTTTTTCCCTATGCAGTACATCTCCAGACTAGTTTGGTCTAGGTCAGGGGTCTGTATGAGGTACGAGTAGAATAACAATCAAGATATGCATCTTGAGAGGAGTTGGCTATATAAATTGATCCTGTCCAGAATGTAAACCACATAGAAAAGCCAATCTGATAACATGATGAAAGCATAATCTCACGTTGGTGCTTCGCAAAATAAGAGATGATGGCTTTTAAACTAGATGCTTTTAACTGCCTGGAAATGTGATTGCACATGCTGTAATCTTTGAAGGAGGTCATTTATTCCATTATAATACAGACTTTTGGCAGAATCACATCTTTAATTACTTATTGACCAATCAAAGTTGAGCCGAGTGAATGCAGGCTGAGGCGTCATGATTAAATGGCTTCAAAGGCTGCGGTATTGATCAGTGTGGTTTGAGTTGCACCCGCTGGACTGATTCTTGGCTTCAGCTTTTAACATATACAGCACTCTTTACTATTTAATAGAAATGTTTAATACTGTCACTTTTCAATTTACTGCATCCTTGCTGAATTAAAAGTATTAATTTCTGTTTTAAAAAATCTTATTGACCTCAAAAATTTTAACTTTTGCATAGTAGTGTGCTATACAGTATACACTATATGTGTGTGTTTCTGTGTATTTTATACATATAATAATACACTATTACTAAATAGTCAGTCAGAGAGCATATATACAGTCAATCTGACAATGACTCAACATTTAAGTACAGGAGCAAATAGGTATCACAGCACTGGTGGGCGGGTGTGATACACTGAGATAAAGACTCTCTCAAGCTTTGCTTTCTTTGCATCTTAACTCCTCTAGACCTCAATAGATTTCAAGAGCTCTCGTGTGATTTCTTAGGACTTTTCAGAATAAAAGGTTCAGAAGAAAAACAAATAGATGTAACAAAGAGTCAAACATAAGTGCAATTGCTAGTTGAGGGTATTTCGAGGGAGAAGGGGGGAAAACAGTTGAGACCTCTTGTATTTAATTTTAAATTAATTTGTTTGATATTTATGCAGGGAAGCAGGGGAACTAAGAACTGAAACAACAACAATAAATCTATTGAGCCATATGGACCCGGCTGCAGATTGTATAATGTAATACATTAAGTCATAAAATAAATGTCTTAATAGATAAACTATAGACTGAGATTTATTAATGTGAGGTTATTATTTATCCTTAAACGCACTGTAATAATTAACAATAGACGTGCAATTCATAGTAATTAAGCCTGTTAAGTGTTTTCATCACTATTATTCCAAAAGATAAATGTTAAATGTTATTTTTAAGGCAGTACCATGAAATAAAGGAGACTGCATGCCAGATAAAACAAGAGGATAACTAACAAAAGCTTGAAATTTTATCCAGACATTTTCAAACAAGAAATAAGGTTGCTGAAATAATTTCTGAGCTTTGATATTCAGCAGACCTGCGTTGTTTGCGGTCAGATTTCATCTTATTAAATGTCAGGTGTTCACAGCCATTACCGTGAAACAGACGGGCTGCCAGAGGCCTGTATGGATTGTACCGTTGTTTGAAGTGTAAAAAAGCAAATTACATCGTGATGTGGGAATAGAGCAGAGATCTGGAGATAAGCCCATATACGGAAATGATTGGAAGGCTTTCATCCAATGTCAGTCCGTTCCAGAAATAGACTGACTTGCCTTTATTGCTAATTCTGTCAGTTGGGGCAGTCTGAGAAGAGCAGAGGCTATCACTATCCTTGATTTTTAGGATTTATTACTTTTTTGCCCCAAAGTTTTAGAAATGGAACACACTATATAAAAGACATTTTAGGTCATTCATCACCTGAGTGATTGAATTTGATATTAAGTAGAGCAAATATAGACTGTAGACATCATATTTTTAGTAGACAGTTATCAAATAGTGAAATAACAGAAATCTGGAAATTATGGACCAAAAACAAATAGAAACTATCTTACATTTTATTTTTTAGAGTGTTTTCCTCTAGAGTAGAGTAAAAATGTTTGGCGTGTGTTGTTGCAGTACATCATTACATAAACCAGTAGGTGTCAGCAATTGACAGTCTTTATTAGGGAATCATATTTGTTCAACTGATTCTTTTTAGAAACGCTGCTTCATTCCTGAATGAAAAAAGGAAGTGAGTCTCTGAATGATTCACTCAACTGAATCGTTCAAACTGCAGATTCATTAAGGAACAAAACATATCTTCCTTCATGAGTGAGTCATTGGATCATTTAATCAATTGATTCATTGATTCATTCAGGAATTAAATACCACCTTGTATTAGTCAGACATGCAGCTGTTCTGCCTTGGCTTTGTTTGGAACTATTATTGGAACTACTATTTTCATTGGTAGAGCAAAATCAGGCAAAGTAACTGGCAATGCTGCATCTAAAATGTAAGTTACTCAGTATGAACTTGTTTGTTTATTAAACTCTTTTGTGTAACCTCGTTTTTCTGAATATCAGAAAGACTGATTCGACCACAAGAACAAGGCTGCTGCAGATCTTAAACTTGATCCTGAGCTAATCATATTTGTTCAACCAATTCTTTTCAGAAATGCTTCCTTCATGAGTAAGTCATCGAATCATTCACTCAACTGATTTATTGATTTGTTCAGGAATCAAAGACCGTGTCATGTTAGTCAGACCTGCAGCTGTTCTGCTGTGGCTTTGTTTGGAACTTTTTTCTTTGGTGGAGCAAAAACAATGCTGCATCTAAAATGTAAGTTACTCAGTATATACTTGTTTATTTGTACTTGTTTATTTATTGAATTTTTGTGTGTAACTTTGTTCTTCTGAATATCAGCACAACTGATTTGACCGTAAGAACGAGGCTGTTGCAGAACAACATCTTGATCTTGAACGAATCATTTTTGTTCAACCGATTCTTTTCAGAATGCTGCATCATTCAGGACTGAAAAAACTAAGCGAGTCATTGAATCATTCACTCAATCAATTCATTGATTCATTCAGGAATCAAACACTGCCTCCTGTTCGTCAGATGTGTAGCTGTTCTGATTTGACCGTAAGAACGAGGCTGCCACAGATCTTAAACAACATCGTAATCTTGAATGAAGAACATTTTGATCTTGAACGAATCATATTCGTTCAAACAGTTCTTTTCAGAAACGCTGCTTCATTTAGGAATTAAAAAAATAAGCAAGTCTCTGAATGATTCACTCAACCGAATTGTTCAAAACTGATGAGTCATTAAGGAACAAAACATATTTCTTCCTTCATGACTGAGTCACTGAATCATTCACTTAATCAATTCATTGATTCATTCAGGAATCAAACACCGCCTCCTGTTCGTCAGATGTGCAGCTGTTCTGCTTTTGGCTTTGTTAGGAACTGTTTTTGTTTTGGAGTAAAAAATAACTGGCGATTTGACTGCAAGCATAAGGCTGCAGCAGATCTTGAACAACATCTTGATCTTGAACAAACTACATTTTGATCTAGAAGTAATAATATCCATTCAACCAATACTTTTCACAAACATGGCTTCATTCGGGAATGAAAAAGGTGAGTGAGTCTCTGAATCACTCGTTCAAATTCGCAGATTCATTAAGGAACAAAACATATTTCTTCCTTAATGTCATTGAATAATTCACTCAATCAATTCATTGATTCATTCAGGAATCAAACCTGTTAGTCAGATGTGCAGCTGTTCTGTTGTGGCTTTGTTAGGACTGTTTTCGTTTATTTATTGAACTCTTTTGTGTAAGTTTGTTTTTCTGAATATAAGCACGACTGATTTGACCGTAAGAGGCTGCAGCAGATCTTGAACAACATCTTGATCCTGAACGAACAACATTTTGATCTTGAGTGAATCATATTTATTCAACCGTTTCTTTTTAGAAACACTGCTTCATTCAGGAATTTTAAAAAAAGTAAGCAAGTCTCTGAATCATTCAAATCTGCCAGTTTATTAAGGAACAAAACATATTTCTTCCTTCATGAGTGAGTCATTGAATAATTCACTCAATCGATTCATTGATTCATTCAGGAATCAAGCTCCGCCTCCTCAGACGTTCAGCTGTTCTGCTATAGCTTTGTTTGTAACTATTTTCGTTAGTGGAGAAAAAAACATGCAAAGTTACTTAGTATGAACTGATCGACTGATTCGACCATAAGAACAAGGCTGCCGCAGATCTTGAATAGCAGCTGTATTCTTACATTTGAATTATTTAAAGTCCAGTCGTGCCGCAGTTCCTATTATTCTTTTTGTTTTTTAAGCAAGCATTGCTTATCAGTTAGATTTGATTGCTTTTCTTTTTGCTTGGCTTATCTACATTTTACAAACAATTTCTTTTTTTTCTCTTTCGAAACAATCTGTTAAACACTCAATATCAGATTGAATGCAGTGAAGCTTGGGCGCTCTATAATAAAGTATGTGCTGTGGAATATGTGACATTTTGATACACCTCATGTGGCAGTTGTGACAGCTCCATCAGTTAAATAGATATTTCCACTGAGACTTGCAAAAACGGCTCTATTTTTTTAGTATGCTTTAACCATGCCTACTGAGCTGGAAATGCTAAAGAACATTTGAGATCAGAACCATTATTCCCGTCCAGTGCTTTTAACATTACTTCATTTGGTCAGCTCAAAGACTGCGTTAACCCGAGAACATCCTGATGCTTTCCATGTATATTCAGAAACATGCATATGGGTTGCATTAAATGGACTTATTAAGCTCTGGGTCTGCTTTGTATTCAAAAGCTAGCCTCTCTCTGTTATAATTGCTTTTAGTGCGCTATAGATAACGGGCTTCGGCTTCAGCAATTTCCGGCCATTTGACAAATGCTTTTCATCTGTTTGTTTCTCCACAATGTTCCTGTGGTGTTGCATCCATGAAGATTTTGAACTGTGAATAATTTATGAGAGGCAGCTTCTGCACTCAGCTTGTGCTCTTTGCCCAGAAATGGTGACAAACAATACACGTCTCTTGTTATTTCACTCCGGCCCTTGTTAGGTTCCGTCTGATCCTTCTTTCTTCCTTCGGCTTTTTGTCACGTGCCTTTCCTATACTCCTCATCCTGAATTTCTTCTCCAGCTGTGTTTTAAATTCAGAGTGGTGGGAAGAAGGACTGCATCTGAATTTAAATCCCCGGCCAAAGCAGCTGTTTTCTCCTGTGAACCTCTGCGGAATTCAAAATCGGCATGTTGTCTATGTTTTTTGTGCCTCAGGAAAAGCGGTGCTGGAATTATGTTCCCTGCCGACTGATTTCTGCCAGTCACAATCTGTTTGAGGCACCCATTCAGGCAGGCCTGGGGCACCATGACACATGGCGAGCCGCTTTATCTCAGAGTGATTCTGTGAAGGACTTCACATTGATAAAACTTTCTTGTAAAATCTGCTTCCTCAATGGCTATCAGAAGCTCGCTGAGTTTGTCAAACGGCACTTGGCTTTGTCTGATTGCTTTTTGTATACGAGAGTGTGTCGTTTAAGAAAACCTTGCTTCTATTTAGCATTACATCATTTCATCAGGTCCAGTAGGATTCTATGGATTTTTTTGGCATTTAATATTTCGAATTGGTCATTTCAAAATTCGAGTGCTCTATCCCTGCTGCTGAATGTGCATGATATGCCAACATTTGGAGACGGATCTGATTTAGCTAAGCCGCTAGCTGTGAGGGTCAGCATTAACATCACTATTGCTGACGCTCTCAACAAGATGACTATTGACTCTTTCACCAAGGGGTAAAGTACTTTAAGTGCAAGAAAGTGCCTTTTAAGGCTGAATTCATTTGATTAAAAATAGAATAAAAATAGTGATATATTATTGCAATTTAAAATAACCTGTTTTACTGCGTTATAAAATGGAATTTATTCCTGTGATGTCAAAGCTGAATTTTCAACATCATTACTGTGTGTTAATGTGCTGGTATCTTAAGGATTACCGTGGACAACTGACTTCTTAATTTTCAGTGATAGAAATTAATTGTTTCCAGTAAGTTTACATTTTTATGGGCATTTTTACCTTTATAAAGCCATTTTTTTCTAAAAGCGTGCCTCATCTTTTGAGTCAAATTCTTACGTTTAACCAGTCAATTAGAATAATAAGACATTTGGACTGTTACCAAGCAAATGAAATCAGTATCAACAAAATTCATCTTTGCAGTGCAGAGGAAACACAGTAGCTGCATATAAAAATGCGTTTAGATGTAGTTACACACCGTTTAATGCAGCTCAGAGGGACATGGAATGCTTTAAACTGCAGTTACAAATGCATAAATAATGTTTAGATATTTTAAACGTATTTAATAATAAAAAGAAAGGCAAATTTAAATGTAAATAAAAAGCGAGTCATTGCGATTGAATCGAATCATTTAAACGGTTTATTCATTCATGAACGAAACACAGTCATGTTACTCAGAGACGCAAAACAGTGCTGTGGCTGTGGTTGGAATGATTTTTGTTGGGAAAACAGGAAATATGCTGTCTAAATCGTAAGTCTCTCAATATTAACTTCTTGTTTATTGAACTGTTGTATAAATTCTATCCATGTAGAGACAAAAATGACATGCCGTCGTGTAAATAAGATAAACAACATAAGGCTATTTAGTTTGTTTACTAAAATAACAAGGTATGGACCTGTTTTATAGGAAAGGTAACCTTAAATGACATCTGTTGTGATCTGGCGCTATATAGAAAGTGAAATTAATCAAATTAACGTGACCTTCAAGAGGAGGCCGGTACAGATGATAATCCATTACATGAAGTAAACGAACAAACATTCAGTGCAATTGGTGTGTTGATCAATGACTGTGGTGTTTCATGTCTCAGTGTTATAGTAAAATACCAAAACCTTGATAGTTCACCCAAAAATAAAAATTCTGTCATTAATTACTCACCCTCATGTTGTTCCAAACCGATAAGACCTTCGTTCATCTTCTGAACACAAATTGAGATATTTCTGATGAAATATAAGAGCTTTCTGACCATGCACAGATAGCAACTGACTTGTTCAAGGTCATGAAAAGTAGTAAGGACATCAATAAAGTAGTCCATGTGACATCAGTGATTCAGCTTTATTTTTACAAAGCTACAAGTATACTATTTGTGCGCAAAGAAAACAAGAATAACAACGTTATTTAACAATTTCTTCTTCTCTGTGTAATTATAGACAGAATTTTCATTTTCAGGTGAACTATCCCTTTAGTTGTCTCATCAGTCCTAGCTTATTACAAAGAAGGCGCCAAGGAATGGCCAGTCGGCTTATGCTCTTTATAGGGACTATTTCATTAATGTTTCATAAATGATATCGCAGCTTTAGTCTTGTTTGGGGACATTTTAAATTTCGTCTTGCTTGTGGGCAAATCCATTGTAAAAGTTTGAAATACAACCTGTCCTCCAAACCACAGTCCCTCATTGGTTTCCATACAAGTGGAGAATCTTGCACCTGCTGTGATGGTGGGTGGAAGGGGGAGCTGGGTGGAATGTAATGGGCAATCGCAGCAGGTATGAAATCCCTTCAGGCTTGATTCTCTGGAAAGCGTTTTAGAGCTGATAGGATGAGCAGTATGTGCATGCTTGCACGCTTTGGTAATTTTATTTTCAGCCGCTGCATACTTCAGGATGTGTTATGACTGTTTCGGTTAGCCTCGCTGTTATTCTTCTAGCCCGTGGGGTACTGAATGTCTCACACACAATTTCTCCTTCAGCCACACATTTCAGGCGCTGTGACATTTGTCCCAGGGGACCCATCTCCGTAAATTAGAGCTTATGAAATGTCTATGCAGAGAAGCAACACAAAACAAACACAAAACACAGGGAATATTAAAGGACAAGGAATTTTTTATTAAAGAATCTGCCAGAAACAAACCCATTAAACTGAATTTGCACATTTATGCTGATGAATATTAGAATGTATTGCACCATATGGAGATTTTAGCTCAACACTTCAACTGAAATGTTAGCCTTTGTTTGAATATTTTATTTGAAACTTGATGTTTGTTTGTTTGTTATTTTCAAGGCTTATTTAGCTTTACTTGTGGTTAAATGTCCTATATGTTCTGGAAGCTGTTGGCTGACACTTCAGTCTTTTGCATACAGCAGTTGTTTCAGTCTCTAAGTAATTACACAGTTTTTTAGGACTACTTGAAAGCAGTTACTGTTATAAAGCTTGATCTAGGAGCAGGAGTAATCCATTTGGGAAGCCTGTTTACTGTAGCATTGGAAATGTGCACAGTACATATTCTAAATCAACAGGTCAAACATAACCATTTCCCCAAAATACCCCTGGTGTCCAATATTTTTTACCCTAATGTTATTAAATTACACTTTCCCTGGTGGATGGTCACATTTGGTCGAAGAAATTGAGTTGTTTATATTCTGATGCAGATGGTCTGTGTTGCAGAGCAAATGTGGAGTTGTAAATTGCACTGGTGTTAAAATCAGATCAACAGTTTTTTTTCTTGAGTAAAGCATGTGATTGTTAATGTGAAAGATGGCATTAGCTCACTGCCCATGCTGTATTATGTAATGCGGTCTGTGTTATCTAGCCACAACAAACCTTAACAAGGTTCCTTTTACGATATAACATTACATGAAGCTAATATCTGCCAGAAGGGCTTGTCTCCAGACGGCATCTTATTAAATGAAAATATTATGATAGCCGTGTTAGCCCAAAGTCAATTAACCTCAACGGGTCTGGGCATAATTAATATGGGGAAAAAGAGAAATGCCAAGGTCACTGATTATACAAGCATGATATTACTTTAAACGAATTCATTTCAAATGTTTCTGAGCCTATTGATTTTCCAACTAGGTTATGTAATCCCACTGTACTTGACCTTTTGTCCAATAATCTAATGTCTCAGAGGAAATGAAATCAATTCCAGGCTTACCTTGATGCTGTCTGAAGATAAACATTAAAGCAGAAGGACTAAAACACAAGGGCCCAAAGACGCAGCTCAGGTTGGCTGTGTATGAGCGTTTGCCATCCTAAGCACATTTGTTGAGGCTTCAGTGTTCATTAAAATTTATCAGCAATTTTCTGTATATATATATATATATATATATATATACATATACATATATATATATATATATATATATATATATATATGAGGAGTACAGATGCAAAACCAGCTAAAAGCCATCTCGGTCAAAAATGAGATAATGATACCGAGTGAATGCTCTCGACACATATTATACGTCCATCAAATACTTTTTCTTCAAACTCACTAAAATACCAGCCTTAGCCCGATCAGAAGTACCAGTACTTACATAGAAACCTATACATCTGAGCTGGATAGAAATGCATTTTTTAAAGAAAGACGTCAGATGGATTTTGCTGGTTTTGCATCTGAACTCTTCATATATATATATATATAGTGATAGTGTGTGAATTTATAAAAGCGTTCTTTCTGGTCCTCGAATCTGATTGGCTGAGAGGAGTGTGATATTCTAGTGATAACAGAGCTCCAACCATTTCACCGTTTGCATCACTCAGCTTGCGGTATTTCTCAAAGCGAGTGTCATGGCGGATGTTCAAATAAATAAATAATACTGTTTTTGTGTCACAGAATGTAGTTTTAAGAGATTTTAGGCGAGAATATAGTTGTTTAGACTTCAAATATGCAATCTGTTAATAAAGATAATGTATAGTTGAGCATTTACGTTTTCAGAGATGTGAGCTCCAGGGCGTCAGCGGCCATTCCACGTTCACCCAGATCTTCGGGAATTTGCCGCTGGCTCTGATGTCTGTATAGTGGTTAAACATAAGATAAATTTTGTTTTCGATAAATCTAACAGACAGTTTTTGGTCTCATTAATCTATTATTTGCTTTAGAGCAAACCGTTTTATCTGAGGGTAAATCTTTTATGGTCGATATCAGAACGCTGCCTTTATAATTTTGAATGATTTGCCTAGAAACTTTTATTTTGGCTGTTTCTATTGTTCATTAATATTATTCAATATATAACATTTTATATAAATAATAGTAGTATTTAATAATAGTATTTAAGAATGGTGTGTGTGTTCATGATGGTGATTTTAGTTATATTATTCAGCCATTGGATGGCAACAAGAGACGTTTGTAGGCAAGGAAGTTATTTTTACTTTCAACAACACCTTGTAAGAAGCAGCCAACAAATGCACTGAGCAGCATTGTCATTGGAAATCACCCTTAACAGATGAAAGGATAGTACGACAAAGATATCGCTTTCCTCAGCGGACATTCAAACTAATGTTTTATTGTGAATATGAAATTGAGCTGAAGAATGAATGCTGTATAAGATGCAGGTAATCACACTTGCTCAGTCCATCTCTCTTAAAAATGTACTCTACATAATACAGTGAGCTTTCAATAAGCTTTCAATGAAGCAACTCAATGTTCCTTCGTTACTAGTTCTAAAGTTTTTGAATTAATAAGCTGTCAGCTGTTAAAATGTTGAACTAAGATTTAAAATCCATGGTGGATAGAAGTAGTTTGCACAAAAGAGGGTTTTTAAAGACAGTCCATTGTTGTTTCTTATTTATTTACACACTTGTGCTGTCAAACTGTTGTATAAATGCAATATCCGATACCCATACGATATGGCTGTATGGAGGGTTCGCACCTATGTCACGGTTTGGTCAGTTACCCGGATGCGTGGCCATATTGGCGATACTCGGATGTAAACAACAGCATGGATTGCACGTTAATGTACTACTGAATATGTTGTTCTGCTAATTTATGTTGTCTAAACCACAAAAAAAAGCGTGGAAGCTGCTAAATCATATGGAGAAGAACTTAATAAGCAGGAAAGGGTGCAATATTTTGACAAACTGAAGTTAATAGATGGTAAAGGTACATACGAGTGGTATTAATTAAGACATTAGCCTAATATTTCACCTACCTGACCAGAAATAAATAGAACAAACGTGAGTGTTGTCAAGATTCTTGCCCTGGAAATCCTGGTTCAGTTTGGCCAACGGCAAACGCCTTTTGCTCCTCAGTTTTTTGCACTCTTCTCCTTGATTTGTTTTGACTTTTGTCAGTCTATAGTCCTTCAAATGTTTTTCCCGATTAGTACAGCCCAAAACATGACAATAATTGACCATTTTCAGCAGCTATTCAGCAGTTTTGTTCAGTTCAGTGGCTTTTTTATATTCTGTGCACCAATATGTCCGATTGATGACGTGTTGTGAAAACGCTCTATTTGGACACGCTGTGATTATTTTCCATTTAAATATCAGTCAAGCCGTTTCATGATTTTCAGTCATGCTATTTGTTTAAAACTTAGTATTCAAAGCAGATTTATTTCTTAAGGAGTTGAGCAGGAGGAATTGACAGTGACAAGTGGGAGGACAAAAGATAAATTTGCGCTCAATTTAAATCAAGAATTAGGACAGATGGTTTGCTCCTGCTCTGACTAACTAGATATAGAAACCCTGTGGCAAGTTTTAGATTTTTTTATTGTTTTGGCACAGCATCGGTTTGTAAATGAGACCTACATCTTCCAGTTGATTTCGTAACTAGAAAGATGAAATAATGAGATCAGTGTCAGCACAACCTCCACCCACACAGGTGTGCTGCTCTGTCTGCTCTATGTCATTATATTGGATTGACAGCAACAAGCTTGATACTGTAATTCACATACAGGCTCAGCGTTTCTCCTATTGATTCAACTGATCAGCCCTCACTTTCCACCTCTCCATTCTGCACAGAGTCTGTCAGCTGTCAAACCGAGAGGGAAATCAGTGAATGAGTCCCAAAGAATAAGGATGTGTTGGTGCAAGGTTCCCACTCGCTGGTAAAAGTGACAGGATGTGTTTAACTGCCTATTTTAATTAAAGCTTATGGTTCTATCTCGCCATGAATGCAAATGCAGAACTCTTCGGGCTGCTTTGTTTGGTGAATTTCATTCCACCAGAATTCAAATCTACAAGACTTGCTTGGAAAAATAAGCCAGAGCCCGTCTGGCATGATGATCAGACGGTTTGATATTTGCATTATCGCCGTGACCGGCATGACAGCCCTGATCTCAAAATTTTTTGACGGTTCCTCAGAGGCCATGACATTTTCAGGAAGACTAGCTACCTTTTGGTTTTTCTTGACTTTCAAAGAAGGCCATTGCAAATGAAACCTTTAATCTATAGGGCAACATTCAACTTCCTGTGTCATTATTGCATTTGTCTTGTCAGGCGATTTATCAATTTGCTTGATGTTACAAGAACACTTTGTACATAAACTTGGCATATAATCTCATGTTGGTTCTTCCTGCCTGTGTGAATTAGATCTCATAATCATCTGGGGTTGAGTGACATACAGTAATGCTGAGATATAAAATGTTATGGGAATTTTTCTGTCACAGATGACACATCAGTAATTTTTCCCTCCCACTGCAGTCTCCTCACAAGGTGTCTCAGGAATGCGAGTTGATCATGCAATAAATAAGGTGTAAAATGTTATAAATCATGTAACACGCTAACATTTTTGGTGGCCTCAAGATTGATCACTTCTGGGAACGGGGAGGCTGCACTGAATCAGTCTTACACGAACCAGAACTGAAGGGAGGGTGATCATCGCAAATATCCTGTGAGATACACACAAAGCAATTGACATTTATCATTAGCGACTAGCCCTGACAAGAGCAATAAATGGTCTTCACATCGATATACTCTACATAGGCTGCTTTCGATAAATGAGGAAATATGGGGCAGAAATTCTAAGGTGGAGATGTAGAACTTCTTGGTGCATTTTTATACAGAGTGACATTTATATTCGTAGCTTATGTTCTCAGGTTAGCAGAAGCACGAAGGTGGCTAATTTCTGAGTTAGGGTGAGGAAAGCAAGTGCTAGACCTGCAGAGCTGCTCAGCGTTTTTTTGCTGTGCCCTCAGGGTCTGATTAGAATGCTGAGCCATACAAAGTCTGCAGACAGAGGGGAGCAAGGTGACTAAGACCGCTGGCAGTGTTACTCCCTCATTCCCATAGTTTCTAGAGGAAATGGAAAGGTTTTTAAGGTGTTGTAAGCGATTTTAGCTGTTTGGCTAATTCCCACCTGAATTAGACCACACCTGTCTTTACAACCACGTATCATTTATCCAAAACCGCACCCAGCAAACATCACCAAACCTGATGGCAAATTAGTATGGAAGCTGGTTTCTGAATTTCTGAGTAGAAAAGTAAAAAAGGTTATAGTGACTTTTTATCTTGCAATTCTGATATTTCACATTATTCTGAGTTTGTATCTGAAAATTCTGAAAAAAATTCTGAACAATTCTGAAAAAAAGTGTGAGAGATAAACTCAGAATTCTAACTTTCTTTCTCGCAAATCCGATGTGTACAGAGTCTAAAGCTGTTTCAGATTTTTTTTTTCCCAGTCAAAAATTAGTATGGAAGCCAGTTTCTGAATTTAAGAATAGAAAAATAAAAAAGGTAATAGTGACTTTTTTATCTAGCAATTCTGACTTTTTGCGTTATACTGAGTTCTGAAAATTCAGAAAAAAAATCTGAAAAATTCTGAAAAAAGTGTGAGAGATAAACTCAGAATTCTAACTTTCTTTCTTGCAAATCCAATGTGTACAGAGTCTAAAGCTGTTTCAGTTTTTTTTTTTTCAGTCAGAAATTAGTATGGAAGCCAGTTTTTAAATTTCAAAATAGAAAAATAAAAAAGGTAAAATTTGTATCTGTAATTCTATTTGTAATTCTGAAAAAAAGTGTGAGAGATAAACTAAGAATTGTAACTTACTTTTGCTCGCAAATCCGAACTGACATCTTGCAATTTTGTGACAGATTTGTGAGAAAAAAATAAACTTCTAAATTGTGAAATTTAAAAAAAATCATATGTGTATCAGGGTCAGAAATTTACTTTTCCATGAAGGGGCAATATTTGCCACCTGAAATTGATTTCCAGGGGCATTTTTTTTTTACGTTTGTGAGGGCAATTTTTATAATCACCTTATTATTATAAAAACCATATGTTGTCTTTAATGTCAAATACTTACATTTACCCAATTACTGTAATCAATATTTTGAACTGTTGTCAATAACAATACACTGTTTAAAATTGTATCTGGGTCATTCCGAGTCAAATCAACCAAATTTCAGAAACTTCCCTGTCTCAAATTTTTGATTTTGCTGAGATTTTTTTCTGAAGAAAGATACACATGTATAGTGATGAAGGCCAAAATACTGAGTAATCCACTATTTTGTAGAGGGGCAATTTTGCCTGATATTCAGAGCCAAATTAAAAGAGAGTAAAAATGACTTCAGAAGATGGCAGCATCATAATGTTATTTTTACACAGAGAATGGAAGTTCTATTAGTAAAATCTGTTGACTTCAGCAATCTTTGTTACATTATGTGCCAATGATGACCATTCAAAAATGGGGAAACAGCACTTTTCAAGTTCAAGTTTTTCAAGTTTACATGCCTGTACCTCAAGAATTATTTAAGATATCCTAATGTTCTTTTAGATATTGGGTCTCAACAAACTTTCCTTTTGGCATCTATATTTTAAAGGCCCTATATGGTTCGGTTCCAGAGATTTTGGAATTTCAATATGGCTCCAGGGGTACAGTAAATCATTAAATTGTGCACATTTTCAATGTTCAAAAACCCAATGTGGGTCACTTTGCAAATTCATATTTATCATCATATTTAAATCGAAAGTTATGCAAAAACTGTTATAATCACTAAAGCTACAAAATGAATCTTTTATTTACATCATATCTGCACTGTGTTGTTTATTATGAGGGAAT
This sequence comes from Labeo catla, assembly GCA_012976165.1. Classification (NCBI taxonomy): domain Eukaryota; kingdom Metazoa; phylum Chordata; class Actinopteri; order Cypriniformes; family Cyprinidae; genus Labeo; species Labeo catla. The sequence continues at coordinate 810,122 of VONZ01000180.1, read as the reverse complement.
TCGCAAGTGTGTGCAACCGCTCTAGTGTTTCAGCGCTGACTAATCTAAGCACCTCTGATTGGCCAATGCATTCCAAAGTTCAACAGAAACAGGTTTGATTGGTTATAAGGCTCAGCGCTGCACAAATCAGCACATAAAAGCAATCTGAGCAGTGTGAACGAATCTAAATGTAATTCCGCAATTTGACACTTTGCATTCATTTTGATTTAATTTTAATCGTGACAGCCACAATACATTGTTTGATTGTGCAGAGGCATTTTTTCCCCCTTTGTCTTGAATTTATGGGATATTTTTGTTCATTTTGGTGCCATTTTTGCCACAAGCCTTCACTGATTTTCAACCCTGATGTGTATATGTGATTATATATAATATATAGTTTAACATACTGTTTATCCTCATTGCAAATGATTGGTAATGTAGTCTTTTTTCATATTTTGGTATAACTGGCTTTCAAAGATGAGGGTTTGTTTATGGTGCTTTCAGTCTGACTTCTCTTAAACATGCCGAGATGGATCCTTACCCTGTTCAACACTGAACTGGCAAGCAATTCCAGCTGCGGTGTTGAACCGATCGAACCGATAATTAAAGAAATTAGCACCAGGTGCCAGGTTAACCCCAATAACTTAGAGGTGTCTGTAAACGGTCTGTAATTTTGATCAGTTTTTTTTTTTTTTAAATTGCCCTTCTACTCCTGTTAGGATAACTTTAAATGGGACTAAGCAGTGATCTCAAATGTGTGTCTGTATGTATATTTTAGGAATATAAAAGTTTGAAAAGCCCCTGCAACACTTCTCATTTCACATGCAAACAGGGCCTTTCTTAAATTCAGCTGCAGTTTACCATTTGATTAGCATCAAGGAAAGAATGCAAAATATTCATGGGAAAATTACTGTTATGGACTAAAAACTTTGCTAACATAACTTGACCTCAGGGGAAAAAATGTAATAATTAAAATGAAAAATGTATGCTCTGTCAAACAAGATGATGCACTTGACTTAATGACTTCACTATGAGTGACACCACGAGGTGAATATCCTTGCTCAAGTGCCATTCAGAGTGTCTGAATGGAAAAGTTTTTCTGCTTTTGAGGCACAAGTACTTTATGAGTTTCATCCAGCATGTTTTTAGCTCAAGTCTATAGACATTCCAGTGACCACTGACTTCACCAGGCAGCGTTTCTTTAGACATGCCTCGCAGTATTATGTAAGTAATAAAGCCTTCAGCCGCCCTCTCCCTTGCCTCCATGTTAGAGCACACTGAGCCGGTCTCTTTTAGCGAGGGCTGTAATTGCATCCGCTCAAAGAGTGAGGAAATCAATTAGACATCACAGGCGGTGCTAAGGGGGCAGCGCTGACATGCACCGTCTGTGTCAACACCATCGCATTCCCCCTCCACGCCTCGCACCGGCATGTGCCACACATCACTCGCTGTCTGTGTTAAACGGCAGCGTCCATGGGGCTTCGAGCCAGTGATTGGTGGGAGGGAGCCACAACAAAGAGACCAAAACACAGTCCTGATCCACAGAGTTATGACAACATGTCGAAGGCCTGGCAAGGGTATAATGAGAGCAGAAGGCCAGTAGGGGGCAGGGGAGAGAGAGGGAGGGAATGTGATGTCAAAAGGAGAGAATACGGCAGAAAGAATTAAGGCTGCAGCACTGGGCTGCTCCCCTAGTTTTACTCACAGCTGCAGGTCCACATTAGCTTTAGCTGCATTGCAGCCTTTTCCAGGTACACATGAATTACCTCATTGTGCTCCGAGTGCAAAAGCTGCAGGGAGTTTTTAAATGCTACCAAAGCATATAAAAGCTGTTGTTACAGTCAATGTAGAGAACAATATTACGGGAATGATAAATACAGTGATTTTTACAGTGGTTGCAAGACAGCACAGTATTGATGTTCATCAAATGTTCTGTTTAGGGATTTGTTCGGATCTGTCTATTGTTCTGTCTATATATTTGTCCCTCCATCCATTGTTCTGTCTGTCTGTCGCTCTCTCTATATATTTATTTAGCTACTGTTCGGTCTATTGTTCGATCTATCATTCTATTTATCTATATCATTCTATTGTTCTGTCTATCATTTGGTCTATCATTCTGTCTGTCTATGTCGTAGTATCTATCTATATAACTATCTATCTATCTATCTATATAACTATCTATCTATCTATCTATCTATCAATCATTCTATCGTTCTGTCATTCTATATCAAAGTATCTATCTATTGTTTTGTCTTTCTATATCTATCTATCTATCGTTCTATCGTTCTGTCTGTCATTCTGTCTATATCGTAGTATCTATCTATCTATCTATCTATGGTTCTATCATTCTATTGTTCTATCATTCTCTTTCTATATCATAGTATCTATCTATCATCGTTCTATCTATCTATCGTTCTATCATTCTGTCTATCATTCTCTTTCTATATCGTAGTATCTATCTATCTATCTATCTATCTATCTATCTATCTATCATTCCATCGTTCTGTCTATCATTCTGTCTATATTGTAGTATCTATCTATCTATCTATCTATCTATCTATCTATCGTTCTATCATTCTATCGTTCTATCTGTCGTTCTATTGTTCATTCTCTTTCTATATATATATTGTAGTATCTATCTGTCTATCTATCTATCTATCTGTCTATCTATCGTTCTGTCTGTCATTCTGTCTATATTGTAGTATCTATCTATCTGTCTGTCTATCTATGGTTCTATCATTCTATTGTTCTGTCTATCATTCTCTTTCTATATACCATTCTCATACCATCTGTCTATCTATCTATCTATCTATCTATCTATCTATCTATCTATCTATCCATCTATCTATCTATGTATCGTTCTGTCTATCGTTCTATCATTCTATCTATATCTATCTATCGTTCTATTGTTCTATCATTCTCTTTCTATATCATAGTATCTATCTATCATCGTTCTATCTATCTATCGTTCTATCATTCTGTCTATCATTCTCTTTCTATATACCATTCTCATACCATCTATCTGTCTATCTATCTATCGTTCTATCGTTCTATCATTCAGTCTATCATTCTCTTTCTATATACCATTCTCATACCATCTATCTATCTATCATTCTATTTATCGTTCTATCTATCGTTCCATCTATTGTTCTATCGTTCTATTGTTCTGTCTATAATTCTCTTTCTATATCATAGTATCTATCTATCTACACTACCGTTCAAAAGTTTGGGGTCAGTAAGACTTGTAATAGTCTTTAAAGACGTCTCTTATGCTCATCAAGGCTGCATTTATTTGATTAAAAATATAGAAAAAAAAACAGTATATTGCAAAATGTTTTTACAATATAAAATAATGTTTTTTATTTTAACATACTTTAAAATAGAATTTATTCCTGTGATGAAAAGCTGAATTTTTATCAGCTGTTACTCCAGTCTTAAGTGTCACATGATCCTTCAGAAATCATTCTAATATGCGGATTTATTATTAGAATGATCAATGTTGGATAATATCAACAGTTGTGCTGCCAAATATTTTTTGGAACCTGTGATTTTTTTTTTTCAGGATTCTTTCATGAATAACAAGTTTAAAAAGTACAGTGTTTATTCAAAATATAAATATTTTATAACAATGTAAATTATTTATTATTAACTTTTAATAAACTTTTAATTATTAACTTAATACATCCTTGGTGAATAAAAGTATTAATTTCTTAAAAAAAAAAAACAATAAAAATGTACTGACCCCAAACTTTTGAACGGTAGTGTATCTATCTATCTATCTATCTATCTATCTATCTATCTATCTATCTATCTATCTATCTATCATCGTTCTATCTATTGTTCTATTGTTCTGTCTGTCATTCTCTTTCTATATCATGGTATCTATCTATCTATCATTCTATCGTTCTATTGTTCTGTCTATAATTCTCTTTCTATATCATAGTATCTATCTATCTATCTATCTATCTATCTATCTATCTATCATCGTTCTATTGTTCTGTCTAATTCTCTTTCTATATACCATTCTCATACCATCTGTCTATCTATCTATCTATCTATCTATCTATCTATCTATCTATCATCGTTCTATTGTTCTGTCTATCATTCTCTTTCTATATCATAGTATCTATCTATCTATCTATTATATTTTGGAATTCCAAAAAAATATATAAGTATTGAAATTCCAATTAACTTCCTAATATACAATTTCAAATTGCATGTCTGCATTCTTTAAAGAACATTCTCATTTCAGTTCTGAATGGTGCACAACCCTGATATTACATTTTCTATTTGGGGCTTAATGTAATATTTATGTAATGGCAACTGGTTGGTCTTCTCTTGCACATCTATTTGTGTAGTGAATTGTAGTTTTATTATTTTATACATCTTTTTATACATAGGCTGTCGTATGTTGATGTTTTTCTCACCTGACCAAAAACAAGTCCACTGAGTGTCATGACAGTAGAATCTAATGCAGCATTTCATTTACACAGAATTGAAGGCACAAGCCTGAGTTACCTAAAACTATAACACAATTCTTTCTGCCCTGCAAGCAATGACATTTCCTCTAGGAAATGCAAATCTAGTTTAACTGTATCAAACTCAATTTTCCTTTCCTATGAACTCTGTCCTAATGCAGTCCTCGCAGTCGTCACATGTCACGCACTCCAGCCCTTTCAACTCATTGATCTTTTTGCACGCGTCGTTTGCTGTGAGCACAAGTGAGCGGTAATGGGGCTATTTATTCACGTGCTTAAATCGGAAAAGCAATACTTTTCTGAGGTAATGATTAGATCATCATTGCAATGGGGGACATGAGCGTTCTCATTTCTCTAAATCATTACCCACAAACCCCCTTGAACACGCACATTCCATTCATGCCCTGTTCACCGCCGCCGCTTGCAAAACAATCTCATCGCTTCATAATCAAAATCGCATTATTCAAATTTCTGAATGTCGCAGCGGCCACAGGGCAAACAAGAAATCAAACAGATTTTGAACCATAAATGAGTTTTATTCATGCTCGCACTACCCGCAAGCAACAGTATTAAAAGTTTTGAAAGCCCATCCTTTTCAATCCATTCACTCTTTGTTTAAAAAACTTTTCGTCTGTTAAGAACGAACCAAATAAGAGCGTTGAGACCTGCTTGTTTAAGCGTCTGTCAGAAAAGGGCAATTACTCACAGCAGTGGCAGTAATAGCCGTCTCTTCTTGCTTAGACCTGACAGTGAGAGGATAATGCCAGGCGAGTCCGTCATCTTTAAATCTCCCTCGCCACTATAGCGTCATTATAATGTACCAGTCACCTGCATTTCATCTCCGGCTAAATCCCGGCCGTCTTCTGATTATATTTAAGTGCCGTGCCACAAATCTCAGCTTGTGTCCTCTGGCAGAAAATTCCTGTCTGTATTTGCAAACATTTTAGTTTTGACATGGCTTCGCTCTTGATTTAATGGCTTGGCCCCTTCAAAGTCAAGCTAGCCAGCAGGTTTAAGGTACAGAAAACATTTCTTTCTTGTCACTCCTTTCGAAAACCTCCCAGCCAAGTCTTATCGTAATCCCCATCAGAGCCCCTCAGCATCTCAGCACCGCGACTCGGAGCGCCTGTTATCAGGGAATGGAGGAATCGTGCCGCTGTGTGAGGGTATTAGGCTCCTATCTAGAACGCTGGTGGAAGTGGGAACTAGCACTGGAGTTGAACGTGGGAGCGGATGGTTCTGTTGGATGGGCTTTGGGGAGGTATGGATTGTTATCTTGCTGTCAGACTCCCAGTTCTTATCTAAGTCAACATAGCCTGGCTTCATTTACGCTGGGTTTATCTGTGTTTAAGCTGAAGTTGCTTTGCTAGGACATAGCGGCTACATTCAACGCGTCAATGGGTTTGTGATGTTGTTTGCTTGTGATATGGATCAGCTCCTTGCTGAAAAGATCAGCAGAACTTATCACCAGCAAATGTGTTTTGGTTGCTGGTGTGCCATGCCTCTACAATATTATTGCCTAGCCAAACTTTTGACTTCTTGCATAATGTCTGGTCCTTGCAGCTCATTTTAGACAATACTCACGTAGACAAATTTCATGAAAATTGATCAACTACAGTTGATTTAGCTCCATTTAGGTACCATTATCTGAGATGATTGTGACAACAAGAATGGGTTGTCATGGGAAAAAGATACACTGTAAAAAAAAAAAAATTCCGTAGCTTTACAAAATAATTTTGACACTTCTGGTTGCCAGAATAATTTTGTAAAAAAATACAGAAAAACTGTAAACACATTTACAGAACTAACTGTACATTTACTGTATAAAACTGTAATCTGCAAACAAGAAAATTTGAATGATAAGCCACATGAACAATCTAAGTTCATCACAAGTAACTTTCCTACAAGCTGAAGTATTTTCTAATATACAGTCATTCACGCAAACACAAAACATCATCATGGAAACATAACACTTAAATAATGCAATAAACATTCATTAAACAGCAGAAAATATCATAAAACCCTAATGCACATAACTGATAACAAATGATTTTTTTTTTTTTACTTTTATTTGTATTGGACAAAAAAACAAAGTCAAGACACTACAATTTCCATACATTCTTCAGAGTACAGTACCACACTCAACCTCAATGGTATGTGTACACAATCCATTTATCCCAATACTTGAAACATCTAACAGTAAATGTAAGTCTCTTCATACAATAGATTTCGTTTACAATTCCCAACCACTGGTCTCTTGTTGGAGGTTCAGCCTGAAACCATTTACGTGTTATGGCTTTTCGACTGCTTGCTAAAAGTATTTTTAAGTACTTATCACTGCCTGGAACTGTTTTAGGGATTTTTCCTACATACAGTGTAATGAATGAAAAATCCAACTCCTCCCCTAATATTTTCGCAATTTCAGCTGCCACGTCATGCCAGTAAGGTCGTATTTTTGAACATGCCCAAAAAATATGGAAATGATTAGCCATTGAGGTTCCACATTGCCTCCAACAAAAGCCCAGAATCTGATCACCTGTGCGTATTGCTGTTAATTTGAGAGAATCTTATTAAATTCTTCCATCCAAACTCCCGCCAGGATCTTGAGTTTGTTGTATTTGCCTGTGTAACACATATATCTGTCCGGTCTTCCTCTGTTATTTAAGAGTCTGATTCTTTTTACAGAATTTGACATGTTTTTTAGTAGTTTGTATATATCCATATAATTTCGATACCAACCTCTTATTGTCTTCTTTTAAGTATGCGTTAATAAATGTTGTGAGCAAATTAGAAAGAAACATGATTTTTTTAGTCAAAATATTTTCAAATGTGGAGTTGTCGTGCAGGCAATTCGGGGAATATCGGTTTTCATTTTTTGACTGTAAATTATGTGTTGATTTGTTCTTTTTTTACTGTACAATGAACAGTATTTTACTGTAAAATTACATGAAACGTCTGGTTAGATCTTTTACAGTTTTTCCCTGTATATACTACGGGAACTTCCTGTTAATCTATTAACAGTTTTTTTGTGTTTATTAGAAGTTTAGCATTTTTACAGTTAAAATTACACTCATTTTTACAGTGTATTTAAATAAAATGCACAGCATTGACTGTCCACAACTGGCTAGAGAGAATACACCAATCAAAATAGCAGAAATGGATATAGACTTTCTAATCAAAATTATAAAATACTGTTTTGTGTGAAATAATTGCAGTTTTAAATAATTGTTTTCTGTTTTAATATATTTTAAAATGTAATTTATTCTTTTGATAGCAAAGCTGAATTTTCAGAAGCCATTACTCAAGTCTGTCACATGATCATTCAGAAATCATTCTTATATACATTAAAATATATTTTATATATACTTAATATACTTTAATTTAATGCTCAAGAAACATTTCTTATTACTATTAATGTTGTTCTGCATTCTGAAAGTTTCAGGACTATTTGATTAATAGTATAATAATATATAATATATATAGAATATTTTGCAGAATCTGCAAAATGTTTTGGCAAATAAGAGGGATCCTACAAAATGCATGTTATTTTTTATTTAGTACTGACCTGAATAAGATATGTTTACATATAGTCCACAAGAGAAAATATTAATAATAAATGAATTTATTAAAATGAACCCGTTCAAAAGTTTACATACGCTTTATTCTTTAAACTGTATTGCTACCTGAATGATCCACAGCTGTTTTTTTTTTGTTGTTGTTGTTTGTTTTTTTGACAGTTGTTCATAAGTTTCTTGTTTGTCCTGAACAGTTAAACTCCCTGCTGTTCTTCAGAAAAATCCTCCAGATCCCACAAATTCTTTGGTTTTCAGCATTTTTGTGTATTTGAACTCTTTCCCTTTACTGATGCTCCAGAAGGAAAAACAATGCATTAAAAGCCAGGGGGTGAAAACTTTTTGAATTTGAAGATCAAGGTAGATGTAACTTATTTTGTCTTCTGGGAGACATGTAAGTATTATTTGTAGCTTCTGAGGGGCAGTACTAAATGTAAAAAAATATATAGTATTTAGGCAAAATAAGAAAAATGTACACACCTTCATTCTGTTCAAAAGTTTACACCCCTGGCTCTTAATGCATCGTTTTTTCTTCTGAAGCATCAGTAAGCATTTGAGACTTCTGTAATGGTCGCATACGAGTCCCTCAGTTGTCCTCAGTGTGAAAATATGGATCTCAAAATCATACAGTCATTGTTGGAAAGGGTTCAAATACACAAAAATGCTGTAAAATAGCAGGCAGTTTGACTGTTCAGGACAAACAACGGACTCATGAAAAAAGCTAAAAAAAAAAAAAACAGCAACTGTGGAACATTCAGGTAACAACACAGTACTAAGAATCAAGTGTATGTAGATAGTATGTCAACTGTATATGTATCTCTCTCTCTCTCTATATATATCTATCTATATCTATATATGATGGTTGATAGAGATGGAGTTCTAAGTACAAAATTTCAAAATTTGCAACATTTGTGAGTAAACTTTACATTTGAGGCCACTAATCTGGCAGTTCCCTGAGGTTGCATAAGGTTTGGAACTGGCAGTTTTCTGCTAGCTCTTGCCAGTTTGTGTGCAATGTGGGCATGATATTCTTGCCAGGTCTCTAACTTAAGTAGGAAGGTCATGTCAGTTTCACCAACTGGTTTTGCTGGTGAACACCTTTGCTATAATTGTAAACCAGCTAGACCAGCACTAGCCTAGACCAGGAAAATTGCTATACATTTGACTGTAGTGCAAAGATCATTGTTCTTAATGTTCTCAAATTCCATTTATTATACAAGTTAATATGTTTCTCTTTTTGTTGCCCGGGAGATGAACTTGTTTATTTCCATGGTGATGTGGAGTGTTAACGGTTATACCAGCAGCAGAGCAGCAGCGGTTTAATGAGAAACAGCATGTTTCTTTCCCTGTGAGGCTGTGCACGTGGTGTGCTGGGAGGTGTACGCTCGACTGGGTTTTGGGCCTAATTATTTGCACCTTAACTCTCTGACATTGTTCGCTTATAAATTACACCTCTTTGTAGCTTTCACCGTAGTTCTTTGAAAACCAGATCTTGCCCTGTTGCTGCCTGTTAATAACGATGGATGTAGCAACTAGTTTGACTGATAAGTGGCAGGAGAAAGGGGCTGTGACAGGGCTGTGCCAGCCCCTCGGGCTCTGTCATTGTTCTATATTTGTTATTTTAGGAGTCAGCGCATTCATTCAGCCCAATAAGAGATGAAGAATAGCGGCTGGCTTCCGTCTGCCGCCCCTGGCGCTGCTCTGTGTCAATGCCCCTCTGTCCCTCACAGTGCTTGGGCCACCAAACCAAAGGCCAACCGCAGCGTTCTGCCAGTCACTCTCATCTGCCCAGTTATGACATTTACACACTCTCCCACAATGCACTGTCCTTAATATTTAGAGGTTGCTGTTCATTTTACTAAATGAACTGAGCAGAGAACACACAATGTTTCTTCTGCGTGAGGAGGGAATGTGTCTCTGTAATTACAGTTTAAGTGACTGCCATTCTTATATGAGTGATTGGCTGCACAACTTGCAATTTCAGAGATTTAGTTGCCAGAAACCGTTTTGAAAGCACATTTTAGTACAAATGTGCTGGTGTATTCTTCTCCTGATTACCGTGAAATATCTGTAGATGAGACTTTCACAGATATTTAATGAGCTGAATTTACAGACTTCTCGCACATTTCTGTGCACATATTACGATGGTGTTTTGGTGCCACATTAAAAAAAAAAAAAAAATCTAAGATTATCAGATTAAAGTCGTAATAAATTGAAGTATTTCGAGAATAAAGTTGAAATATTAAAAGAATAAAGTCAAAATATTTTGAGAATAAAGTCAAAATTATGAGAATTCGTAGCAATTACAAGATTAAAGTTATAATATTTTGACAGTATATTCTAGCCTATTGCGCATGCAGATGGCTCGGATTTGGAGCACTGGGAGATATTCCAAAGTCTCAGCTTTCAAATGTCAGTTTGTTTTTTACGCTTTTTAATGTGGCAGGTAATGCTCTAAAAATATTATAACTTTAATTGCTACGATTTAATTCTTGTAACAGTTGCTGCGACTTAATTATCAAAACTTTTCAACTTCATTCTCGGAACATTTCAACCTTATTCTCGAAATTTCAACTTTATTCTCAAAACATGCCAACTTCATTCTCAAAACATTTTGACTTTATTCTTGTCATTTCGACTTTAATAATTAATTGTAGTTTTTTTTCTTTTTAACGTAGCACTAAAACGCTGTCGTACCATATAATGTAGTTACACTACATTTGAAAATTATGGATGAGTAAGATAAAAAAATACTGATCAAGGATGCATTAAATTGATCAAAAGTAACAGTAAAAACGTTTACATTGTTACAAACGATTTCTTTTTTAAACAAATGCCATTCTTTTGAGTTGTGTCATGGATTCCATAAAAAATTTACATTTTCATTTACATTTTTTTCAACATTAATAATAATAAATGTTTCTTGAGCACCAAATTAACATATTAGAATGATTTCTGATGGATCATGTGATGCTGAAAACTCAGCTTTGCCGTTTATAAGAACAAATGACATTTACAAATAGATTTAAATAGAAGCAGATATTTTTAATTGTAATAATATTTTACAATATTACTGTTATTACTGTATTTTTGATCAAATGCAGCCTTGGTAAGCATAAAAGACTTATTTTAAAAACATTTAAAAAAAAAAAAAACCTGACTTGCCGACACCAAACATGTAAATGGTACTATTTAATATCATGATTAATGATATGAAATACTTTTGGGAAGTTGATGTCCTGTGATGTAAGGTTTTGTACCACATCTACTTATTTTAAACAGCATTTTGCTTATTCTTTCACAATTCTTCATCTGTTTGAATGCAAATGGCAAGACATTATGTTTGGGAAAAAAAGCTTTCATGTCAACTACCCATCAGTATACAGTATATGAGTTTTTAAATGGTCATTGGTATCGTTCATTCATATGATTTCCTCTATCTCACAAAAACAACAAATCTTCATCATCCGGACACCCACCCTGTAGGAAAGAGTGAGGAAAGTACACTGACTCAGCCTGTTCTTCATCAGCAAGCTCAAGTCCTACTCAGGAAATGATACTGCTCTTTCCTGTGGTTTTAGACACAGTGCTAGCGCATGGATTCAGTGTTGTAAGAGTCTGTGGGAAGAGCCCTTGACCTCACACATGCCCATGATCTCTCTGTACTCAGCCCTCTCACGCCCCCTCATACACACACTGACACATGTGAGGAAACAGAGTTGGCAGTCGAAGGATTTTCACACAGCACCCTGATAAGAGCCTCATAAAAAGTTGGCTGTGCTCACCAAACTCCCTTGTTCTCTTTGAGAGCAAAACAGCAAATGTTCCAGTTTACCTGGCACGAGTCGATATTCAATTAACCAGACCAGCCTCTTGTCATGGCTGTTTATCAATACCTTGTTTTAAGGGCACTTGCTTAATCACATGCTATTTACGGCTGCAACCAAATGAAGGAACAAATAACAACTATTTGGAAAGTTTTTCAATAGAGAAGCAGACGCCCCATGAGAGGAAATGCGGCTGGGTCCTGTCAGTGGATGTGCCAGCACTGAATAATCACCTGATGCCAGGTTATTGTAGTTTTTTTAATATGTTAGCTTAGTCTGTCCATTCAACTTGCTTTCACTCTATTATTTAGTTTAGTTTAGGTTTTTATATGTTTTTTTTATTTGTATTTTTAAATTTTGGGGGGGTTTTAGGGCTGCCGGTGTTAACACGTTATCTGAGAAAATTGTATATTTTAGTATGATTATTATTTAGTGAACATATTTACCTAATCTCCCTGGTGAAAAAACAGCATATGCTGGTAGGTATGTTTTGATGCTGGGATGCTGGTTAGGTATGTTTTGATGCTGTTTTAAGATGGTCCTTAGCTGGTTTATGCTGGTCCTTTGCTGGTTTTTGCTGGTCCTTTGCTGGTTTATGCTGGTCATGTTGCTGGTTTGCTGGTCCTTTGCCGGTTTTTGCTGGTCCTTTGCTGGTTTTTGCTGGTCCTTTGCCGGTTTTTGCTGGTCCTTTGCTGGTTTTTGCTGGTTTAAGCTGGTCCTTTGCTAGTTTTTTCTAGTCCTTTGCTGGTTTATGCTGGTCATGTTGCTGGTCAAGGACCAGCATCAACTAGCAAAGGACCAGCATAAACCAGCTAAGGACCAGGATAAACCAGCAAAGGACCAGCTTAAACCAGCACCAAAATATATCTAACCAGCATCCCAGCATCAAAACATACCTACCAGCATATGGTGGTAGTTAAGTTATAGTTATAGTTATAGTTATAGTTAAGTTGGCTTGACTTGGAGCCAACTGGCTGATCTGCTGTATAAGTGATCTTTCATGTAATAGTTCTAATTTATCTGTCTATGCTAATCATGATGCTAATCTGTTATCAACATCTTAAATCATGCTAGCAACTTGTTAATCATGCTAGCAACATGCTTACAACAAATAACATGTTATTGATGTTAAAGACATGCCAATTATCTAGAATCATGCTAACAACATGGTAACCATGCTAAAACATGCTAGCAACATCCTAATCATGTTAACATGTTAACAATATGGTCATCACGCTAAAAACATGGTAGCAACATGCTAATCATGCTAAGAACAAATAACATGTTAATTATGTTTAAAAACATGCTAATCGTGCTAGCAATATGTTAATCGTGGAAGCAACATGTTAATGATGTTAAAAACATGCTATCAACATGCTAATTATACTAGAAACATGATAGTAACACGTTATAAATGTTTCAAACATGCTAACAACATGCTAATGATGCTAGAAAGATGCTAATCATGCTATCAACATGTTAACAACATGCTAATCCCCTGCTGAAAAAAAAAAAACCATAGACACCCTCACAAAATTTGTAATGGATTTACTGGTTATAATGGGACTTGCATTGGTTTTAATGGAAACTGTAATAGACCCTATTGGTCTCTACTGGTAATTGGTCACGTTCTATTGGTGGCTTTTTAAAACAAATAAATCCTAATGGAATATGTGCCAAAACACACTACAGAAAACCATTTTTTAATAGTTTTAATGGTTAAAAGTAATGTTTGTAATGGTATTTGTAGTGAAAACCATTCGAATTTTCTGTGATGGTTCTATTGTTTTTTTTTTCAGCAGTTGGAAACATCTATAATCTATCTAAACTTTCAAACTTCAAGCTTTTACAACTTTTTACACAGCAATCCTGTAGCAAAACGTGTATTTAGCCTTATATAGAACTAAAATGGTGGTGAAAAATCTTCTTAACTGATTTATCTGTTTATTATTGTTTACTTTATAAATCCAGATGGGACTTTTATAAAAAGTAAAGTCATGTTGTTGAACTGTGAAATTAATTATCACTGAATTATGTATGAAATGACGTATACATGCAGAACACACTGTCATTTACACATTTGCCTAATAACATTTCAAGTATTGAGAGAAATGGAGTGTGGAGAAAATAGGTGATAATATGGAAGGTATAAGATTTATACATATTAAATATGTGTTCTGAGTTCGTCACACCAGAGAAACACAAGAGTTATTAACCACCCAGCCAAATTTGAATGATTAAAAAACGGCAAGTAAATAAAATAAGTTATCAAAATCTTGAGCAAATAAGCAGTATTCTCTGTGGGACGCGGAAACCACGGCCACTCGCAGGAAAGCTGCCGCCTCTCTCAACTGCTAAAGGAGACTGAGCTGTTTTGTAAATAATCGCAAGCAGGTCATATGCGTTTACATGACAAAGGGCATAGCTAGCTAGCAAACTGTAGGCTGTAGTAACTAGTAATGGTAATGACAATAACTCCTGATTGAGCGAATTTCAGCAATATTTTTTTAACATTTACAATGTTTAGAAACAACTCTCTGAATTGCCTTCACACTGACTTTCAGAAGCATTTGTAAAGGCATATATAGCCCTTGTTCTTTGAACTTATTCAATATCCAGTATGTAGCTTGTACTGCTCACACTCAGCGTTCACCCAGCTAGAGTCTAGCTGAACGGCTGCACTAATGACTCTCAGAGCCATGTGGATATTCCTGTGAATGCTCTCTTTTTTATGATACTCACGGGTGTCAATTCTTCAGGAGTCCAGTCTCATAAAAATGTATTGTGATGTCGGTTAAAGCTGGAGCTCCGTACTGAGACTTTCACATGGGTCTTTTTCCATCTCTTTCTGTTCAGTGATGTCTTTAGTGTTATTACTGACTAGTGTTTAATTTACATGTTTATTGAATGACAGCAAATGGGGGGTGGGATCAGGAAATGTCCTTGAGCTGGGATTCGAACTCGGGATGCCCGTAGTGCAACAGCGGTATATGAAAAATACTTTAGGTCCCACAAATTGTTTTTTTTTTTAGCATTTTTGTGTATTTAAACCCTTTACAACAATGACTGTGTGATTTTGAAATCCATTTTTATACACTGAAGACAACTGAGGGACTTGTATGCAACTATTACAGAAGGTTCAAATGTTCACTGATGCTTCAGAAGAAAACAGTGAAAACTTTTAAAGATCTTGAATTTGAAGATCAGGGTAAATTGAACTAATTTTGTCTTCTGGAAAACATGTAAGCATCTTCTGTAGCTTCAATATTAAATAAATTAAAGATATTTAGACAAAATAATCTTCATTCTGTTCAAAAGTTTACACCCCTGGCTCTTAAAGTGTTGTTTTTCCTGCTGAAGCATCAGTGAGTGTTTGAACCTTCTGTAATAGTTGCATATGAGTCTCTCAGTTGGAGATGGATCTCAAAATCATACAGTCATTGTTGGGAAGGGTTCAAATACACAAAAATGCAAAAAAATGCAAACAATTTGTGGGACGTGAAGATTTTTTTCTGAAGAGCAGCAGACAGTTTAAGTGTTCTGCACAAATAAGGGACTCATGAACAACAATCACTAAAAAACACACACAGCTGTGGATCATTCAGGTAATAACACAGTATAAATAATCAAGCATGTGTGAACTTTCAAACAGGGTCATTTTTAAAAATTTTCTCCTGTGGACTATATGTAAACGTCTCTACTGTGAAATATCTTATTCAAGTCAGTACTAAATAAAAAATAACATGCATTTTGTTATTAAAATAATTAACATTTTGCAGATTCTGCAGGGTGTATGTAAACATTTGATTTCAACTGTATTTCAAATACAGTACATTTATATCATACGAAGTATAGCCTACTTCAAGGCTGCATTTATTTGATCAAAAATATATACATATCTGAATGTATTTTACAATGTAATTTTTTTCCTGTGATGGCAAAGATGCTGATTTGGTGCTCAAAAACATTTCTTTTGTTGTTATCATCAATTTGAAAAACAGTTGTGTTGTCTAATAATTTTGTGGAAACTGTAAGGATTTTTCAGAATTTTTACGATGAATAGAAAGTTCAAAAGAACAGCATTTATTTAAAATGGACATTTTTTAAAGGAGAAGTCCACTTCCAAAACAAAGATTCACATGTAATGTACTCCCCCCCCCTTGCCGTCCAAGATGTTCATGTCTTTCTTTTATCAGTCGTAAAGAAATTATGTTTTTTGACGAAAACATTTCAGCATTTTTCTCCATATAATGGACGGCTATGGTGCCCTGATTTTGAACTTCCAAAAGTCAGTTTAAATGCGGCTTCAAACAATCCCAAATGTGGTTGTAAATCTAGTGTAACGATCGGTTATTTTCATTAAAAAAATACCATTTAAATACTTTTTAATCTCAAATGCTCGTCTTGCCTTTCTCTCCATGAACTCTGTGTATTCTGACTCAAGACAGTTAGGGTGTGTCGAAAACTCAGATCATATTTTCTCCCTCAACTTCAAAAATCATTTCAAAATCATCCTACATCACTGCAGAAGTACCGACACAGTCTTTGCAAAGTGAAAGAAGATCAAACACCCTAACAAAAAAGGTAAAACAGCGATATTGGGCGATTTCAAAGTTGAGGGAGAACATGAGACGGGAGTTTTTCGACATACCCTAACTGTCATGAACCAGAAAAAAACAGTCCAGGCAGAGTAAGACAAGACAAGCGTTTGACATTAAAAAGTATAGAAATTGTATTATTTTATGAAATTAACCAATCGGTACTCTAGATAAGACCCTTCTTCCTCGGCTGGGATCGCTTACAACTGAATTTAAGGATCGTTTGAAGCCACATTTAAACTGCATTTTGGAAGTTCAAAATCGGGGCACCATATCAGTCCATTATATGGAGAAAAATGCTGAAATGTTTTCCTCAGAAAACATAATTTCTTTACGACTGAAGAAAGAAAGACACGAACATCTTGGATGACAATGAAATATGTGAATCTTTGTTTTGGAAGTGGACGTCTCCTTTTGCTCAATTTGATGCATCCTTGATTCATTTATATAAAGAATCTTACTGGTCCCAAACTTTATATATTATACACATATTTTTCATATGTCACACCTAAGTATAGCTTAAAATGAAAAGTTAGTGATTATGTGCTCTAGCCAATCAGAGCTGTCATGTTACGTCTTGTTAGCAGATGTCCTTTCCACCGACGTTGATAAACCCGATGCAAAAATGTGTAGCAAATTTGTGAATGAAACATCTTAGCTCTGCCAGTTCCAAGCGTTTTCTTAAAGAATTTAAGGCAGCATGAAAGTGCAGAGCTGACTCTGTTTGGCAAGCGGCCTGTGCATATTCTTGGCAAAAGGCAGGTGACAACAGCAAAGCCTGGGGAAAGGCCTTGTTGTAAAAGCCATGTTACAACTGTTAGCTGTCCAGTTCCTGCCCTTTGTCTTTTCCCACTGACATTCAGCATTGTTCACTCCGGGTCCTTTGTGTGGCCTGGTGTGTTCCAGTCAGTAGAGGTGCCTTTTAATACGACTGAGATCTTTTCTCTGTCTTGTGCAGAATGGAAAAGCCACAGAATATGAAACGCACTGGACTAATTTTTTTTCCAAACATGTTTCTTTTTCTTTCTCTCTTCACCACTCCTTCTCGTTCTCTTTCTAACTCACTCTCTCTTTTCTTTTGAGTGACTATAGTGGTTTCGGAGCTGGGATTTGAAAACAAAGCTCTGCCTCACTGCCTTTTTCAGCTGCATTCTGAATCTCAGCATGAATGGTGTTAGCACAGCAGATGTGCTGCTCTTTCCAGCTCATTTCTGATGGAAATAAATCAGTTTGGAACCTTCTAAAAACTTTGCGACCTTCTCTCTTTTATAGCGTAACATTTGAGCCATCTCTCAATCATGAGTGAAATGGATGCAGATGAAAATCCAGACAGTAAAAACTTAGTTTGTTGTGATAAACTGTCACATTTTATGCTTGTTTTTTAGTGTGGATTCCTCTGTTGTGCCCCATTCATTTCTGGCATCGCTTCGTGTGAATACCAATGAGGATGTTACTCAGTCAGAGCCGTGAAATGATAGGTGTTCGCTGTTTTTGGTGTGATGGTTCACCAGATTTGCCTCTCTCGCTCACACCCCATCAATTTGCTCTAGGAATTGAGTGATTTTGCTCATTTTCAGTCAATGTTTTGCTTGGGGAATGTCAAAGCCACTCTGAAAAGAGCTGGTGTTGATTATAGTCCTAAGCAGGGGTTAAATTCGCCTAGAACTATGTTCTGCCACCCTGGATTCAAAATAGATGATTGGCAGTCAATCCAGTTGACCTAAAATGTGCATACTCCAGTCAAGTTTCTGTTTGTCCCCGCACTTGCGTTTAGTCTTCATTTAATGAGTATACTCTCGAATAAAGCTTTGATGTTTCTTCTTTATGTTTTTCTCAAATAGGTAATATGGGCATTCATCTAGATTGGCTCTTTTCAGTTTTAGAGACCCAAAAAACCCATGAAACAGATTGATGAGCACATATCAGCATAGCCAATGGGTTTACATCATGAATCTCATGAATCGACCCTGCTATTGCTAATCAAAGGCTGGCAGTTTATTGGATAGAATTTATTTTATTTTCCTATTATTTTGTTTTGTTACTTTTTTCCCCAAGGTAATGCATGAATCAATAAAATGTGTAAATTAAATGCAGTGTTTTGGGTAAAAGCATGTGCCAAATGCATAAATTGATTTTACATTTTATTATTATTATTATTTTCCCTAGTTAATACATAAATTGATTTAAAGAAGATCTGGAATGCAATGTAATTCAATTAGGATAAAAGCATCTGCCAAATGCAAACAATAAATAAATACATAATTCTGCTGTTATTATTTTACCCCAGTTAATGCATGAATTGATATAATGTAGACTTTGTATGCAATGTAAGTCATTTTGTATAAAAGCTTTTATATATATATATGAATAATAAAAAAATATTCATGCATGAATTGATACAATATTATAGTACTATATATATAAACAGTTAGAATATCTGCCTAATGCATAATTTTTGATTATTATTATTTTATTATTATTCTACCTCATTGATACAATGTAGACTTTAAATGCAATTTAAGTCATTTTGGATAAAACCTTACATTTTATTTAATTTAATTTTACAGTGTATTTTATTTAATATATAACTTTATATTTATTTTTTTTATTTTATTAATGCATAAATTAATATAATATAAACAGCTGAAAAATCTGCCTAATGCTACATTTTATTATTATTATTTTTGTTATTATTTTACTCTAGTTAATACATGAATTGGTACAATGTAGACTTTAAATGCAATGTAAGTCATTTTGGATAAAAGCTTACATTTTATTTAATTTAATTTTAAATTTTATTTTATATAATATATATCTTTATATATATATATATATATATATCTATTAATGCATGAATTGATATATTGTAAACAGTTTAAAAATTTGCCTAATGCATACATTTTATTATTATTATTTTATTATTATTTTATTTTATTTTATTATTATTTTACCCTAGTTAATACATGAATTGATACAATGTAGACTTTAAATGCAATGTAAGTCATTTTGGATAAAGGCTTACATTTTATTTAATTTAATTTTACATTTTATTTTATTTAATATATATCTTATATATATATATATATATATATATATATATATATATATATATATATTTTATTAATGCATGAATTGATATAATGTAAACAGCTGAAAAATCTGCCTAATGTAAACATTTTATTATTATTATTATTATTATTATTATTATTATTATTATTATTTTACCCCAGTTAAAGCAAGAATTGATACAATGTAGACTTTAAATGCAAGTCATTTTGGATAAAAGCTTATATTTAATTTAATGTAATTTAATTTTATATTTTATTTTATTTAAAAATGCATAAATTGATATAAACTGCTGAAAAATCTGCTTAATGCATACATATTATTATTATTATTATTATTATTTTCCCCAGTTAATGCATGAATTGATATAATGTAGACTTTGAATGCAATCTCATTTTGGGCAAAAAAAGCTTACATTTTATTATATGTATTATAATTTTTTTTTTTTTTACAAATAATTTTATTTATCTATTTATTTTATTTTATTTTTATTTATTTATTTATTTGTACATTAAAAAAAAAATGCATGAATTGATGGTTCCCTCACCTCCTGTTCAAAAGGTGAAATATTTAGGATAGATGATAGGGCGTTTAAGGTTATAGATGACTTCAAAGCTCATCAAAAGGTAACAGACCAGCATCTCACTGAACAGTATAGGAGCTTCTTTGATTCCCATACCTAAAGGACATAAGACTTTTCAGTCTGTTGCATAAGACTTCTGGGAAAGGGTAAACCATTTTAGGTCTGCTTCTGAAGACTAGAGGGCTTTTCAAAATCAGTCCCAAACTTTTGACCCTGCGAGGAGATTGATTGCTTTCAGTGTAATTCCCTTCACTTCCTGCGTGCAGGGGGCCGGACTAATAGCTGTCCCTCGTGTCCAGCGCAGTGGTCTGCCCGGGTTCCTCTCCCTCCGAGTTGAGTCGTCCCACCCCCATCCGCAACCTCAAGAGTGGGGGAGCGCTTCCCAGGGACAAAAGAATGAATATGTAATGAAAGGACAGGGAAAGGGGTGGGAGCGTGCTTGTCTGAAAGAATAGATGTATCCAGCTTGACAAGTGTTTGTCGAGGGATCAAGGAAGTGCAGAAAAGTCGTATTTATTTTCCACCTCACCCACATAAGAACAGTTACTTACTCATACGATCGGAAAGGCTCTCCGAGGCAAAGCCTGCAGTTCGCAGAGTTTCAGAAACATCGCACTTTAGCTCCCTCCCTCTCTCCCCCAGAAATCTGGCGCACATGGTACGTTCCGTTTAAAAGAGAGCATGTCATCTCTCAATGCACTGTGTTCTCTCTGGAAGCAGCTGCTGGGAGCGCGGTTTTTCAGCGGGAACTCTCTCTCACTCCTCTACCTGCTGTTTCGTTTGTCCGTTACTTTCTTTCACACGCTCTGTCTCTCTCTTAATCTACCACACGCTCAGCTGTCTTTCACACACTAACAGAGGACAGATAGTGATTAGGTCTTTTCTGCTGGGATAAGGAGGAGGGGAGTAAGACTTGGGATTTTTCTTTCCCTCTTCTCCAGCGTGGTTTTGTATGCATGGTCTAAACTGTGGCAGCCGAGGAGGGATAAAGGGGGACTGGCGGCTTGTTCTACCCCCCTGACAGAGCCCTTGACACCATGCCCCTCTCTGTGGATTTGCTTCTCAGGGCAAAATCCTGAAAATGATGGAGGACAACAAGCAGCTGGCTCAGCGGATCGATGGGGCCATCCAGTCGGCCAGCCAGGAGGTGACCAACCTGCGCTCCGAGCTCTCCGCCACCAGCCGCAGACTGGCCGAGTTGGGGGCGTGCAACCCTGCCGGCCTGGAGAACAACCAGCAGAACCACCATCACCACCTCCACGGTAAGACGTGTGTCAAGTTTTTGTTGCTACAGTTCAACTTGTTACAGTGGAGAAAAGCAAACGGTTAATTTTTGAAGGGGTTTGTGGGTGGGAGTGAGCTTTTGTTGAGAGAAGAAAGTAGAGAGGGGAGGACGGGGGCAGCTGATCCCGTTCTTCACCGCCTCGTCCCGTTTCCCGGGTAGCCGGTGGGACGGCTTTCCAATGCAGCTGTGACATATCAGGCGGAGAGAGGCCAGAGAGAGAAAAGAAAAATGAAAGCTGGCAACGGGTTCGACTGTCGTCATAACTCCGGTCTCTGACTGATTCGCAGGGAATAACATGAAACACGTGGTTCATTTCGGATACTAAAACTTAGTTAAAGGTAAAGTGTGTCTTTTTTATGACGTTAAAACACTTTTTTATCTTATCTTCCAGCTTTTAGACAACTATTAGACAGACTTTTTGTTGAATAAAAATTTCCAAAAAGTGTCTTTTTTGAGCATCCTGACAATGTTGACATTAGCAATGGCATGAGTTTGGGTGATGCTGTCTGTTTGTCAACCAATGGCATACTGAATAGTGTTGAACACTGTTACTGTTTGCAATTCTGGTACCTTTTAAACTGGTGGTAACTACCATTTTCCCAAGTATTTACCCCCAAAATAAAACACTGACACATTTCTCAAAATATATATTTTTTTGTTTACAGAACATAATGACATCAGATGACCCGTGTTGGTCTAAAAACTTTCCAGCTGTTCAGTTTAACATATAGTTATAGTTCATGGCACCTAAGTAATAAACTATATTTTTACTGCTTCTAAGATTTATTAATCTTAGTTTTAGCATATTTTTAATACGTTACATAAATCAAAATACATGAGCATTTTTAAAATGCTTTTTTAAAGAAGCCTCCTAAGCTCACCAAGACTGCATTTGTTTGATCAAAAATCATTAAAACTGCAATATTGTGAAAAATGATTACAGTTTAAAGTAACCGTTTTAATGTATTTCAAAATGTAACATATTCCAGTGATGGCAAAGCTTTTCAGCATCATTACTCCAGTCTGTCACATGATCCTTCAGAAATCAATCTAATTTGGTGCTCAAGAAACATTTCTTATTATTGTCATTGTTGAAAACAGTTGTGCTGCCTAGTATTTTTGTGGAAACCATCATAAATAAGAAGTTCAGAGGAAATATAAATCATCTATAACATTATAAATGCCTTTACTGTCACTTTTGATCAATTTAAAGCATCCTTTTTAAATTTCTCTCAAACTTTTCACGAAATCTGAATTCATAATGAATGAAAGTATGTCACCCCGGACCACAAAATCAGTCATACATTGAGATTTATACATCATCTGAAAGCTGAATAAGTTTTCCATTGATGTATGGTTTGTTAGGATATGACAATATTTGTCCAAGACACAACTATTTGAGAAAAGATAAATCAAAATATTGAGAAAATTGGCTTTAAAGTTGTCCAAATGAAGTTCTTAGCAATGCATATTACTGATCAAAAATTAAGTTTTGATATATTTACAGTAGGAAATTTACAAAATATCTTTATGAAGCATGATCTTTACTTAATATCCCTAATGATTTTGGGGATTAAAGAAAAAATGATCATTTTGACCCCATACAGTGTATTGTTGGCTGTTGCTACAAATACACCTGTGCTGCCTAAGACTGGTTTTGTGGTCCAGGGTCACATAATGTATAATATTTAACATAGATTAGTAGTACATGTTGTAGAACTGTTGTTTAATGTTAATGTTACTAAATACAGTAACTGATTAAACCCTAGTATAAAGTGTTACCAAAACTCCCTAAATGTGAGTTCATGTGTCATTGTGTGTTGTGACTCATCTTTTTTTTCTTGCCATCTCAACTTTCACTCATGTTCTCTCCGAAACGGAAGTTAGGTGTGGTGAGATCCATCCGGTTCTGCTGTGCAGATTTCATAGCCCAAGGCAGTTTTTTGTTCAGGCTAGAGGTCATGTTAAGCAGTTTGGACAGGGTCTGGGTGTGCGGGGCGAGGACCAACGTATTGATATTGTGTCAGGTTGATGATGTTATAGGGGTTACAGCAAGCAGGGCAGACCAGCAGTGGCCGGCCATCCCCCTCAGTGGTCCACTGCGGGCTGAGACTCTTTCAGACAGAGCGAGAGTGATAGAAACTGTATTTGAACAGGTGTCATTAGCAGGACCCTTCTAAATGAATGAGATTGTATGAACAGCGCAGCTCCCCCTCTCTCTGTCTTTTCACATGGGTTTAAGGCATCTCGCTGCAGTGAACCCACATTCCTCTTTACCAGCGCACTGATGTAATGCTTCTCTCTCTCTCTCTCGGCCCCCCTCAGTCTTTCTCTCCCTCTCTCGTAGTCAGGTGACTGTTTACATGGGAGAGCCGGAGGCTGAGCAGGCAGAATGTAATCAGATACACATTCCTCTGTCCTGCCGTATGTGGGAGTTGCTCTCATAGTTTAAACACAAAGCCGCCCCCCTCCCATTTCAAAAAACAGCATTCCTCTAATCAGGGCTTCGGGTTCATTTGTGTTCCGCTCACATCCTTCCGTCGTTATCGTGCCAAGGGCTAAGGCCACGAAAAGTCATGTTTGGTGTAGGGCTGGATTTGGATTGCGTTCAATTTCACTTTGCATTTTTTTGGGGTTGCAAAAAAGTATTTTTCCACTATCCTGACCTTTTACGAGCCACAGAACCATTTATTGCCACTAATAACTTTTTTCACTTGGTTACAAACACGCAAAATGTTTACCCCTTGTTGCAGGTGGACGCTCTTTGAATATAAACTTGAAAGCAGGCCGGGGTTTAATGAGCTATAACTGTCTAATGGAGAGATGTGGCATCCAGTTGTGCTCTGGCTCTCCTCCATCTTTAGATGACAAGTGAAATTTGCATGATGACAGGATCTGTAGGAGAAAACTAGATCGATCTATAGAATGTGTAGTTTTTTCACCACAGTATTGTGGGAGTAGCATTATCGTATGAGTAGTATTACAGTATATGTATTATTAAAGTAATGTATGATTCTAGAAGTTTCAAGAACTTTATATTCTTCATTAAAAACAATAGTGATGAAAATGGTTTATCCAAAAATGAAAATTCTGTCATTAATTACTCACCCTCATGTTGTTTCAAACCCGTAATACCTTCGTTCATTTTCAGAGCACAAATTAAGATATTCTTGATGAAATCTGAGAACTCTCTCACCCTGCATAGACAGCAACACAACTGACACGTTCAAGGCCAGAAAGGTAGTAAGGACGTCGATAATAGTCCACGTGACATCAGTGGCTCAACCGTAATTTTATGAAGCTACAAGAATACTTTTTGTCCACAGAGAATAGAAAAACAGCTTTATTTAATCATTTCTTCTCTTCCCAGTCAGTCTTTAAGGCACATTCACAAGTGCATCCGGGTTATGATTTCACTTAAATAATTTTAAGCCCTCTGATTGAGAACCACTGTTCTAGACAGTTCTGGCCTCTCCATCAAAGTCTGTAGGTTCTTTCCCACTTATTTTGATTATCTGGTTGGATTGTTTACAAAGCTAATGCCTTACTTCTCCTCAACAAGCAACACAATTTGAGGTATAATTGGTATAATTGGTGCAGAACAAGTTGTGCTGCAAAGTCCCTAACCTGCAGTATGAGTGATTGTAATAATGATACGTTCCCTTTACTATAACAAGCGCCACTAACAAGGCAAAAATTAAATCAATACAGTGCTTTTACATTTTAAATAGAGGGGATGTGATTAGGCTTATCAGATTGAGATTGAAGTTCAGACTTGTGTGCAGCTAATTATCTTAAGAACTCAGATAAGATGATTCAGATGATATTTTGAAGGAATTGCATATGTTAACATGTAGTTGCAGACATAACCCAAAAAAAGAGAATTTCCTTTGATGTGGCATTTACTCTGACTTGTTGCACATTTTCTTAATTAATTTTTTAATTTATTTATTTACCAATGATCGTATTATTACAATTTGAAGCGTCTTTGGTTTCAGCAGAACTTAAAGGGATAGTTCACCCCAACTTTAATTGCCCTCAAGCCATCCCACACTGTAAAAAACAAAAAACACAATTTGTTGAGTCACCTTAAAATAATTTGTTACCCTGCTGCCTTAAAATTTTAAGTTCAGTCAACTTGAAATGTTAAGTTGTACTAAGTAACAACTTAGATATTTGTGTTTGTTAAACTTAACATATGGGTAAGTAACCCAGCTGCCTTAAAATTTTAAGTTGATTCAACTCAAATATCGAAGTTGTCACTTAGTATAATTTAACATTTCAAGTTGATTAAACTTTTTTTGAGTTGACTGAACTTAAAATTTTAAGGCAGCCAGGTAACAAATTATTTTAAGTTAACTAAACAAATTGTTTTTTACAGTGTATGTGTATATTAGGGCTGTCACTAATGATTATTTTGTTAATCAAGTAATTTGTCGATTATTATGATGATTAATCGAGTAATCAGATAATTATAATAAATTTTTTTGTAGTAATAAAAATAAATCTAATTAAACAATAGCCTTTAAAATGACTTTAAATACATATATAATGGCAATGAGGCAATAAGAATTAATTCAAATGAAGTATCAAAAGCAAGAAATCATATGGTTTTATTGAACAGAACTGTTAAAATGCATAATGTATTAAAAACAAGAGCTAATGTACATTATGCATTATAACAAATGCCTGACAGTTTTTAATATTTGCCCATTTCAAAGCTACAGCCACTGTCATTTTTTGAATATGTGGACATCAAAACATGTAAACTCAGAGTGAGAGGTTTTTTTTGTCCGCGGGTTGAAGCGACCCCTATAATGTAATATTTAGCCCCTGGAATGCTAATTTTACCAGGGGAACCCTGCCAAAAATGTGTATTTTACCAACCAAATGTGATTTTTAATAGGGGACCCCCCTCAAAATGCAATTGGGCTAATTTTTAGCTAGTTTTGAGTTGCAATTGAGCGGGTTTTGTTGTGAAAACCCTGAATATTGAGAAAGATAATGATGTATTCTCCTGTGTTAGCATAGGTTTATCAATGATTTACCTTACAAATCTGATGAAATAGTGCACACTGCGTTCCCAAATGAACATTATTATAAACCCAAACTCACAACAACAAGCAGAGATTGATTTTAAGATGGTCCACACAGGTAAATAATAACAGCTTGTGTAGCAGCATTTACTGTCAACAGAACTGCTCTGAGATGCATGTGTGTAACCTACATGCATGGAAATAATTAAAGTGTATATATTAAACCTAAATATATTTATTTATTTTAATCAACCTTTGTGAATTCTTAATAACATATGTGACCCTGGACCACAAAACCAGTCATGAATGTAAATTTTCCGAAATTGAGATTTATACATCCTCTGAAAGCTGGATAAATAAGCTTTCCGTTGATGTATGGTTTGTTAGGAAAGGACAATATTTGACCGAGATACAACTGTATCTCATACAATCTGGAATCTAAGGGTGCAAAAAAATCAAAATATTGAGAAAATCGCCTTTAAACTTGTCCAAATGAAGTTCATAGCAATACACATTACTAGTCAAAAATTACGTTTTAATATAATTACGGTATGATCTTTACTTAGTATCCTGATGATTTTTGCCATAATAGAAAAATCGATAAATTTGACCCATCCAATGTATTTTTGGCTACTGCTACAAATATACCCGTGCAACATAAGACTGGTTTTGTGGTCCAGGGTCATATATATGCTTTATTATAATTTTTAAATGGGTATAATTAATATATGGAACGCACCACTTCCGGTATTTTGTAGATTACTTGACACGGGCAAAATACAATCAAGAATTTTTTTTAATCAAATACTCGAATAGAATCGAGGAATCGTTGCAGCCCTGCTGTGTATGACTTTCTTCTTTCAGACAAATACAATCAGAGTTACATTAAAAAAATATCCTGGCTTTATCAAGCTTTATAATGGCAGTGAATGGTGGTCCAGATTTTGCAGCAAAATAAAGTGTGTCCATCCATCATAAAAAGTGCTCCACACGACTCCAAAGAGTTAATAAAGGTCCTCTGAAGTAAATCAGTGCATTTGTGTTAGAAAAATATCCATATTTGGCATTCCAGCAGATGACATAAGAACCAAGTTTTGAAGTTTTGTTTACAGCAAAATTGGCTTCTACTGAATTTTTGTTTACAAATCCTCATTTTGTACTTCTACTTCTAATTCTAATGGTGCTTTGTTTTGCTCTATCCTCTGTGCTTCCGTGTTCATCACTGCTTTTCCCTACGTCCTACATCATCTGATGGAATGCCACTAACTTGTGAATGTGCGTACAACAGTTAGCTTAAGCTAGAAATTGTGGTGTATAAAGGTCCAATTATTGATTTTTTTCTAATACAAACGCCTCGCTTTGCTTCAGGAGGAATTTACTAACCGCTGGAGCCATGTGGAGCACTCTTTATGATGCATGGATGCACTTTATTTTGCTTTAAAACCTGGACCATTACCCACTGCCATTATAAAGCCTGGAACAGCCAGGATATTTTTTAATATAACTCCGACTGTATTCGAAATACACACCTAGCATTGCTTGAGGGAGAGTTAATCATGGGGTAATTTTCATATTTGACTGAACTATCCCTTTAATTTGAGATGAGCCAACGTGCATCTTGCACTTCAGTAAAAGAACATCTGACCTTTTATACAAGGAGTTCACATGCTCAGTGTCACAAATGCAGAATCTTAATTAGTTCTTATTTATTTTGTTAACATCAACAGATGTTAAGTGTTTAATATAAGCATCTGCTATAGTCAGCTGCCAGTTTAAATGGTCAAGCTCTCTAAAGTCAGTTGGATATAAAAAAAAAAAAGCTGGAAAATAATTCTGAAAGTGATTTCAACAATATTGTTTATCTCTGCTGGGATTGTTACATCTGAGGTGTGAACAGTTATTATAACTACACTACTGTTCAAAAGTTAGGGGTCAGTAAGACTTGTAATAGTCTTTAAAGAAGTCTCTTATGCTCATCAAGGCTGCATTTATTTGATTAAAAATATAGAAAAAAACAGTAATATTGCAAAATGTTTTTACAATATAAAATAATGTTTTTTATTTTAACATACTTTAAAATAGAATTTATTCCTGTGATGAAAACCTGAATTTTTATCAGCTGTTACTCCAGTCTTAAGTGTCACATGATCCTTCAGAAGTCATTCTAATATGCGGATTTATTATTAGAATGATCAATGTTGGATAATATCAACAGTTGTGCTGTTTTTGGAACCTGTGATTTTTTTTTTTTCTTCAGGATTCTTTCATGAATAACAAGTTTAAAAAGTACAGTGTTTATTCAAAATATAAATATTTCATAACAATGTAAATTATTTATTATTAACTTTTAATAAACTTTTAATTATTAACTTAATACATCCTTGGTGAATAAAAGTATTAATTTCTTAAAAAAAAAAAAAAAAAACAATAAAAATGTACTGACCCCAAACTTTTGAACGGTAGTGTATATGGTTATATAACTATCATCCTTAGTGTGAACGGCCCTTAAGACCAACCGTTTTAGCCAACCACTGTTCTGGAAAGGATGGAAAGGATTCATCTTATCTGCATTGCCTTCTGCATATTACAAATACTTTCTCCCTAGTCAAGGGCAGATACGTCATTCATATTAGGTTTTGCATAATTCAGAGCCATATGGATGCTGTCTTGGCATTTTCATACAATTTGCTTGTTCCAACAGTTTATTGGAGATAGTATGTTAAACTTCAGTTCGTAAATGAATAGACTGTATTACCATAATCAGACACACATCAAGTCTCAGGAGGGAAAAATAAATTTACAGACAATATATATTTGCTGATCTTTTAAAATGGAAACAGCTCTCTAAAAATCAATACTGCTAAAGCATAAATACATTATTCACAATTTCAACTGGTTGGTGCTTAGATGTCAAATCTACATGAAAAAGTGAGGTATCACTCTACAAAGTTCACTTTCATGCTTGGTGAGATCAAACAGATTCCACCGCTAAATGCAAGCGATTGAATGCGAAAAGTGTGAAAATGAAAAGTAGGTCTAGCAGAGCTCTTTCACTTACATCTCACACTGTCAGAGATGGCAACGTGCCTCTGCGTCCCTAGAGACAAGCACTTACATGACAAATGAGAAAAAGTCTAATGCAATAACAATTGCACATTCTTGACTCCCTGATGGAAAATCTGAGGTTGCAAATTGGCCAAGTCACCATCCAGATGAAGTAATGCTTGAAAGGTGTGATCTCAATGTCGTATCAGGCTAAATGAACAGAATCACACGTAGCATGATGATGGGAGGTGGTGAAAGGATGTAAAAGTATCATAAAAGTGGTCCATACTACTCCTGCCCTACATTTGCAGGCTTCTTAAACAGTTAGGTGTCAGTATAAGTCTAAAACGACCATATCGGCAAATGCATCCGTGGTGAACCTTTGAGGCAGAGTAAACAGTGCAAGAGACACTTTGAAAAAAGGATAGTTGAAGATGAAGAGTGGGGGAGATGGGGTTAAGGTTGATGTGTTTGCAGAGGAGAAAACTTGCTAGCAAATCGATGGGCCATTTCTCTGTGACTGACAGACGGTAATAGTGCAAATGGGCCCCTGGCATTACTCCTGGCATGAGAAAGCTGCATGCCTCGTTGGCAGCTGTGGCTGTGAAGTCTGATGGTCCATGGACCAGAACAAGCAGTAAACAAGATCATCAAGTCAACTCAAGCCAAACAAATCCACAATGTGGTCTTAATCAGTCGTATTCACTGGCACTGTATTTATTTGGTGCTTTTGGACAGATAGAAATATCATTTTGAGCCTCTATATGCTATATAATCTGAGATTTACATACACACACACAAAACTTTTTTTTTTTTTAAATACAATGGAAATTCATGTCCCAGTCACATTTTCTTGTTTAAAAAACATTACTTATACTATCAGAATATCGTAATCAATATTCCCTTTATTAAAGCCAAGTATGAATCTCAGCGAGTTAGTGTTTTAAGCATGCAAAGTCAAGGCAGCAACAATTTAAAAAATATAATTTCTTTGTGAAATTATGTTCAGCTATTCCTTTAATAGTAGTCACCAAGCTGATTACTCACTAAATACTCCCACAGATCATGTTTTCAGGCCATTTTAAGTCTTATTTTGATGTAACAAAGTGGTTATATCTACGTGTGTGAGTTGTTTGCTTACTTTGTAAAATTAGTCTTCCCATTAACGCCATTATATTGTCCATTCAGACAGAAGAGGGGGGCTTTATTTCATGAACCAAGCACAGCCGAACAAAATCAGTCATATCCAATCATGTCACGATAAAGGCATTGCCTTCTTTCACATGACTTTCCCCCATTCATTCTCAGTGATGAATATATACATATACAGAAACCCTAGGCAAGTTTTTGACCAAACTTTATTCTAGGTTTTAGGTTATCTTAACTTAAAGGGGTCATCGGATGCCCATTTTCCACAAGCTGGTATGATTCTTTAGGGTCTTAATGAGAAGTTTATAACATACTTTGGTTATCATTTCTCAGTGGTAGTAAAAAACACCCTTTTTACCTTGTCAAAATCAGCCTTGTTCAGAGTGAGCTGTTCTATTGCATGTTCCTTCAAATGCTAATGAGCTCTGCTGGCCCCGCCCCTCTCTACTGTGGGGTGACGAGCCGGTCTGTTTACTTTAGCCGCGTTTAGCTGCGAAACTAGGACATTATTAAGAAAGGCGACTTGCAAAGATGCATAAAAGCCCTTATACTCACTTCTGCTGTAGGTGAAGCTGCATCATGAATGATTTGCGCATTTACTTTTAAAACGAAAGTAACGTTAATTCAGTTCCTCTGCATCTTCAGCGGTTCAGATGTCGGGAGTAAGTGATGACTGCTATGATCATTATTACATCCAACAACAGAACACCTCAGTCGCTCAATCAGAGACATTGTTGTCTTCTCTTGCACCAGAGTCGACACAATAGCGTTTGGAGTCGGACTGTTACAGCTCAGTCAGGCCGGGTCTAAGGTAAGAGGGTTGTGTCAATCAACTATCGTGGGAGTGGCCTTTGTCAGTGTGACGTCACACCGTCAAGAAGCTGAGAATGGCTTAATTTGAAAAAGGGGGTATTCCTTATAAAGATTACAAAATAAAAGGGTGGTTGTGTACATACACTGCCGACACACATTTATGTTCAAACAACATATAAAAGTGAGTTTTGCATCCGATGACCCCTTTAAACTAGCCCAAACAAGCTCTGAGTAGATCTGAACATGTCAACCAGTCTGTCTTACCTATAAAAGCAATAGAAGGCCAAACCAAATGCTACTTGCTAATACTAAATTTAAACTGATAAAATCATGACAAGCCATTATGAGTAAAATTAGACAAGGCTGTTGCTAGCATCAGCGGCAGTAGCTAGAGGCAGTAGGCAGGGTGTTAAGGAGCCTGCGGTGGAGCTTATGGCTTTGCAGTGCCCTTGTGATTTATGCCAACACTAGTGGGACTCGCACAAGCCAGCATGTTAAACCCCCCACGACCCTGAGAAAGTGATAAGCAGAGAGAAATGCGACGGAGTGAACTCAATAAAGCGCCCGCAGACGGAGGTGATGTTTTAAATTGCTTTTAAATCAGCCTTTGGGAGGTGTTGCGCCTCGCTGATTTTGTGGGATTTTATTTTGTCTGAAACATGGATGAATTTTTGAGGATTTGTTGGAGAGGTTAAGCAATTCTTGCTGGGTGTTTGGAACCTAGGGATGTGTCTTTTTCCCATAGTTTTCTTCTCAGACTTCTCTTTTTGGTTGTTCTGCATGTTTCCACCTCTAAAAAGATGGTTCTGGGCTGCTTCTACACTAATGTCTGTTTCCACATTTTAGCGTATGTCTTTAAGAATGTACGTCTAGTGCATATTTACATAGAAAAGCAATTAAAAACAGTACAGTCGTTCTGTGTGAATCACCTTTAGTTCTACTTTTGGCTCTCTAGTCACCTGAAAAATGAGGGGTGGTTCTGAGCACCGCCGATCTCCTGGCATCAGCATCATTTCCATGGAAAGGAGGTAATACTAGTGTGATGTTTGCTCTGGTTAGCTGCACCAGTGCACTTGAGACGGATTACAGTACAGCTTTGTTTTCAAAGAAAAGGGAGTATCTCTTTCTCCTTACTCCCCCCTTGGGATCTCCCAGTTTTCCTGTCAGCTCCCAGAGAGTGGGGAAAGCGTTCAGAGAGCCCCCTCTCTGTTTCTCTCACCCCTCCCATCTTTTCCTTCCCCTCCCGTCTCCAAGCCGCAAGCGTGGCCTCCCTGAACCACGCCCTGTCTGTGACCAATGCAGCGTGAGGTGAACTATGTCCAAACAATAGCCTCAAGGCAGGCCCTCACCGCAGGGGATGGGCAAATAACCCAGAAAGAGCGCACACACATTTTTCTCTGGAGACTCTATTACCAGCCGTGAGTTTAGGCACATTTCAGGAAGGAAAATTCAGTTTGCCCTTTCAGAGGAGTAGTTATAGATCACTCCTCCAAATATCTCCCCGATCTACACATACTTCTCCCAGAAGCAAAACCATTCCTGGAATTACTAATTGCCCATTTCAGTGGTTAAATTGGTCTAGAATAAACCATTCCTTATGGGGATGCGACCTTGATTAACCTTAGCGGTTCAAGACAATTTAAACATACAGCTTTTTTTGCTTGTCACTGGTAGGTGTTGTCTCCTATTCAATCCATTGTTTTGAAAGGCTGTCACCAAGACTGAAAAAGGGTTAAATCTCGCAGGAACATTTTAGGAGTAGTCTTTATGAATATATAAACCTTTTATGAGCAATTGCCGGAAACCAGGGGTTGTGCTGCAATTAATCATTATTTGTCACTGTAACAGACAGGGCTGTAAAACTTGCTCTATTTTTACCCGTAATACTTGGTCTGAATTTCTCTGATAGTTGTATAGAAGTATGCCATACCATTTGTTAATGCAGATTAGCTTTTAGAATGCTTAATGTCAGAGTCTTGATATAGCCGCTGTTGAAATTCTTGTTCACATTCTCTCTTACCTTAGTAAGTAATATTATTTTATTTTACTTTATATATATATATATATATAATTTTTTTTTTCTAAAAACTTATTTTTATTTGGGCAACATGTTCAAGGATTCATTAGTGCCTTTAAAATTGGTTAAAGGTTAGGATACAATGGGGCTAAATCCTCCCCCTAAGAGAAAATGTGCTTTGTAGAAAAATACATACGTTTTTATTGAACATTTATGGAGCAACAGATTTTGTGTGAAGATAAATCATACAAGTCATTTATTTTGTTTAAAAATCTCATAAATGTATGAGGTGGCAAGGGGGGCCTTTTACCCCACACACGGGGTCAAAGGCTCACCAGCGTGGCACACAGTATTGATACAAATACTTTAGCTCAAATAATGTATAATGTCTAAGTTAATACTTGTTCAAAACAATCACTTTAGCTGTTTAGTTTGTACTATTTTCTGCTTATCATGATAAATAAAATAATTATTTTTTGTTCAATAAATATACTGTTAAAATATGTTCATATAAAACATATATTTTAAAATACAGAAACAAAATCATTTTAAAATGTAAAGATTCTGAAAGCATCGAAGGAGATCCCATAATTTATTTAATACAGATTTACATTTAAATGATATTTTATTATATGACATGATTAATAGCATGTTTTAAATATGATGATTTCATTCTAAACATGGTGATTATCTCTAAGATGGCCCAAAATAATATATGATATTTACCATCTGAGTCATGTCAACAAATGGAAAAGTCAGCTTTCTATTAATTATCATGTTAATTATTGTGCCTTTTAGCCCCAACAGCAGGGGTGGTTTTTACCCCAAATACTATACTTTTACATAATCTTTCGTTATTTTAAAAACTGTTGCTTTAATTATCTTAAACAATACTTTAAATTATTAAGAAGACCTAAGGCATTAACTTCACCAAGTGAGATATGTAGGGTACATTATTAAAGTCAAGTCCACTTCCAGAACAACAATTTATAGATAATGTACTCACCCCCTTGTTATCCAAGATGTTCATGTCTTTCTTTCTTTAGTCATAAAGAATAGTGTTTTTTAGGAAAACATTTCATTTTGTTCCATGTAATGGACTGCTAGGGTGCCCCGAGTTTGAACGTCCAAAATGCAGTTTAAATGCGGCTTCAAACGATCACAAATGCGGTTGTAAACAATCCCCGCAGAGGAAGAAGGGTCTCATCTAACGAAACGATTGGTTATTTTCATAAAAATACTACAGTTTATATACTTTTTAATGTCAAACGCTTGTCTTGTCTTGTCTTACTCTCCCTGAACTCTGTATTCTAGCTCAAGACAGTTAGGTTATGTTGAAAAACTGTTGAAAAAGACTGTATTTTCTTCCTCAACTTCAAAATCATCCTATATCGCTGTTTCACCTTTTTTGTTAAGGGTGTTTGATCTTTTTTGCATGTTCACTTTGCAACAACTGGGTCAGAACTTCTGCAGTGATGTAGGATGATTTTGAAATGATTTTTGAAGTTGAGAGAGAAAATACGATTGGAGTTTTACGACATAACTGTCTTGAGGCAGAATACACAGAGTTCAAGGAGAGCAAGACAAGCGTTTAATATTAAAAAGTATTTCAATTGTATTTTTTTTATGAAAATAACCAATCATTTCACTAGATAAGACCTTGCTTCCTCGGCTGGGATCGTTTACAACCGCATTTAAACTGCATATATAATGGACTGATATAATGGACTGATATCAGTCCATATCAGTCCATTATATGGAGAAAAATGCTGAAATTTTCCTCAAAAACATTATTTCTTTACGACTGAAGAAAGAAAAACATGAACATCTTGGATGACAAGGGGGTGAGTACATTATCTGTAAATTGTTGTTCTGGAAGTGGACTTCTCCTTTAATGTCAAAATTGACCTGTACGGCCAACTTAGCAAAATTATAGGCTAAAAAACTTTTAAAAAGTTTTCATATTAAATCAATCAAAAAAAAACATTTCATTTGAAACAGCAGATGTCTAAAGAATTTTATTAATCTTTTATTTTTATTCGAAATTGTTGAATTTCAAACCTTGCGTTTTACTTTTATAATTTTTAAAAGCTCATTTATGTTTTATTTTCGTTTTGTTTTATTAATTATTTTACATAGCTAAAAATGAATTTTTATCGGTCAAAGTGATTTGCAGCATTTTCATTTATTTGTCAGTGCCTTGAAAATTTGTTAAAGATGAAAAGTGCAAATTCTATGGCAATGAGATTAAAAAATAATGATTGTTCTCAAACGGATTTCCTGGGCAGCCTTCCATTGGTCATTAAACAATGTCAAATTCATTATTTTTGTTTTCTTTGCCCACAAAAAAGTCTTCTCTGAGCTTCAGAAAATAAAGTTTGATGTCATGGACTTTTTATCGATGTCCTTACTACCTTTCTGGGCCTTGAACATGGTACTTGCGTTACTGTCTATGCAGGGTGAGAAAGCTCTTGGATTTCATCAAAAACAACTTAATTTGTGTTCTGAAGATGAATGAAGGTCTTATGGCTTTGGAACGACATGAGGATAAGTAACTAATGACAGAATTTTCATTTTTGGGTGAACTAACCCTTTAAACAGATCACTGTTTACACTTTGCAGGAAATCAGGCTACAAATGACTTACATAGAGCTGTCTTTGCAAATTAACCTGCAATAAATGTGTCACTTCACCTTTAAATGATGAATATGTCCAGTTAATGCGTTCCCTGTTGGTAACCCTCTGCAAATATGTGTATGTTCTGATAGTCTGTATAGATTTTCCTGACTTTCATGTTGGAGCGGATAGCAGCAGGTGTTAATACAGATAGCTCTGTCAATCATCTCAAGGCTCTCCACCCTTCCTTGGGAGACTGCCCATCTCTGCAGCAGATGACAACATCGCTGCTGGACTTGGCGGCAGATGGCCTGTCCTCTATGCTAGTCAAATGCAGCTGAGTAAAATGGCCACAAATTTACTCCCTCGTGGTGGACGCTTCATGGCAGTGGCCAAAGTGAAACCGAAAGTATGCGCTGCTAAAGAAATTATGATTTTTACTTGGCCTGAATGGTGTCATATTTTCTGTCTATATAGCAAAGACAAGATAGCACTTAAATAAACAGAGAGAGAGGAGGAGGAGGTGGCAAATGCCACTTCACAAATTCTCTCTTTGCCTTGATGTGACCTGTCCCTCGGTTTATTCTTCAGTTTGGTCATCTCTCAGCCACGGGTGTCCTGTGAGAGGCATAATTCTTTATCTAAAGAGTGAATGATTGGCAAGGCAGAGCGCAGGGCCCTGTTTCATGCTCCAGTGCCGCACTGGCTGCAGGCTCTTCCCTTCTCCTCTCCTCATCTCTTCTCTTTCCTCCTTCCCCGGTTCCTTTTCTTCACAGCCCACTGCGTGCTGTCTGTCTCTCAGCCTTCCTCGCTAGGCCCTCTCATCATAACACAATAAGCTGTGACACGCCACATATTTTCTCAGCAGACCGTAGTTACAGGGCTGGGGCTCAGGAAATGAGACATTATGCATCCTTCAAGTCGTTTATATCGCTTTGTGGGAACCTGAGGTTTATGAAGACCATATGTTAGCCACTATAGGTTTCGTTCTATCTACTGGCAAGTAAAATAGTGCTTCCTGTGCCCGCTTCGGACGGATACGTTGGATGTCTCATCCATTCTGATGTACATCTGGAGGGAATCAGAAGGAGAGCTGGGAGTGGGATTTCCCACTAGGGACTGGAGACTGTAAAGGGGGAATGCTGCTCATGTGCGCAGGTGGGAGTGATGAAGGGATGATAGAGGGTTAAAATTGTTGTTGACTAGTCTGAGTCAGTTTTGGTCATTTGACAACAGTATTCTTTTTAATAGCAGCCAATATTTGGTCATTTCCTGTTCATTCATATAATTTAATATAATTTTAAAATCTAAATTTGATTTCAAACACTCAAACATTAATACATTATTTTTTACTGATGTTCTGACAAGCACGTAAAGTTTTATCATGACAACTCTTGGAAGATTTTAGCATGGTAATGGATATAACAGTGTTAATGTATTTGGTCTTGACGGAATAGATCTGCTACACTGCTGAAATGCTGCTGCTGTTGGTTATTGCTGTTGTTGTAGATTATTGCTGCTACTGCAAAGCAAAGCAAGTACATGAACTTGCTACTGCCAGTACTGTCCATAATAACCCATAGCAGATCTATACAAGTGGAGCTGGGGAGGTGGAGGGTTTCAGAGTAACTCTAAAAACACGCTGCGAAATGCTCTAGTGAATGCTAACCAGGCATTTAAATGTAGCAGCAAGCTTATTGGCTGCATATGCAACATGAACCAATCAGCTTGTGCCAAGCAGTTTAACGTTATGAATATCATTAGTGTGCGTTAAGGACCTGCATTTCACTGGTGCATTTATATCATTTAGTGCATAACTAAATGTAATAGATGTAATATTCTTTCTAGATTTTTTTTTTTATTTTCAAAAATCTTACTGGACTAATATCTTCTGATATCCTGATACAGGTGGTAATGGATATAAGCATAGGCTTAAACTAAATGCCGTACCATCAATTTCCACCACAAGGAGTCTAAACGCCCCTGGATATTGAGTGAAATCTGTGCTGAGAAACTCCATCAGTGGTTGTGGCGTCATGACAAGCATTAGTATGTTTACATCCTGCCAGGATGGCATCTAGCGTTTCTTGTCTCTGCCTTTGGAGGTTCTTTCAGTAGCTGTGGTCTACTAAAAGTCTCAAAGGCATCAGGGCTAAAGTGGAGAGAACAAAGATGTGGGTCTTTAGGAAGTTTTATTCATCCACAGGCATCTTCCTATTCTTTTCTCCTCTTCTTATCACTAAGAAAAGCAGTGAATACTAACATCACTTCACTGTTGCCCTTCGACTGAAAATTACAACCAAAAGCCGCACAATGTGGCATCGAATCAGTATTTTATTTTCTGAGTTGTGTTGAGCTAAAAAATAGCAACAGGTAGCAGCAATAGCTCACTGAGCGCAGCTATTTCACGTCATCAAAATAATGGTGCCTCCATAATCCAATATGTGTATAAGATAATGTGGATTTTCATGGGTTTTCTTCTGCATATTGCAGTAAGAGACATCATTAACATTATATTAAGCCATACGTGTCTTTATAACCGAGGGTCCCTTTAAAGTCACGTGTAATGAAAGTAGCAAAAGATTATTTTTTCATATTGTGATGTACATCTCAGTAAAACAGATTATTGAAAAAAAGAATTGGTTCAATCCATTGGTTGTTATTTAGATGGAGATTGGATGTGAGCTTACAGTTGCTTGGAACTGAAAAAGGGACAGGGTTTAAGTGACAAAATTATTTCGACAGACGCCACCTGAGAAAAGTCAATTCAAGCTGACATGTTGAGTAAACATTATAACGTCAAAAAAAAAAAAGTATGGATGAGTCATTCACAATAAGATGCATTTGGATAATAGATATTTCATTTCATGCTGACTTTAATCAGTAATTTCTCTGTCAAGATTAACTGCTGCGGACAGACTGATATGCTCTTCTTCGTTGGGTGAATGTGGTCTGACGTCACCTTTAAGCCATTAACAGTGATGTTGAAACATCTGGCCAGGATTGACCAAGAGCTACTCGTGAGAAGGAATGTTATTGCTTCTTCTTGAAATGAACAGGAAGTAGCACAAGGTTTCTAGTTCCACCAGAGCACCGTTTGGCTGTATACTCACACATAAATACTGAATGCTTTTTTTCCCTCACCACTTCCTTTCTCTTTTTTCATATAGAAGGTGGAGATAATGATCCGAGTTTGAGAATCAATCTCCCATTTCAGTTTTCACCCTCAATCAACTAAATCTTGCTCAGGTCCAGACTTCAAATGACTGTAACTTTGTAGGGAAGTTGAAGAATGCTTGAGCACTCATTTGAAAAGTCCCAGCTCATCCCATTAAAACGCCCCATTGCTTTAGCTGCGAGCAGAGACCTTCCTCTTGCAGTATGTATGCATTCTGAGACGGGCTTTGACAGATTGAAATGAAAAACTGGTGTGCAGAGCTAGTTCATTTGCTGGACACAAAGTGTGAGAGTCAACCAAGCAGCTCTGTAATACCTGGAGAGAGCTATCCATTAGCATTCCCATTCATCTCAATGGCAGTTTTGCAGCTTGCGTGGGATCTGCAGAAGAAAGTGATTTGGAATCAGTCAGCTTTGCTCGTGTGACCACAAAAGTTGCTTCTTTTGTAGTTCACGAGTTCGCGCTTACATATAATAAACAGCGTAAAAGTTAAGCGTATTTGGCGTGCTGTCCGGGAGAGGGCTCCGAGCTCGGTAAATCATTCCCGAGCCCGGGGCACTCCCCCTGCCCAGGGAGAGGGGTCCGAGCTCGGCATGGCCCGAACCCAATAAGCGCTCCCCCCGAGCTTAAGGTGAGGAGACGGGGAGGTGGAGGGATGCTGAAAAACTAGAGATGAATGAAGGTAAGAATGCTTGGCTATTTAAGGGGATTCGCTTGTGGTGTTTGGATAGGGAGTGTGATTGCTAATGGTGAATTGGCCGTGTTAATTATCTGTGCGAGCTCCTCCCGAAATTTGTTAATAAAACATCACTTAGTGAGCAACATTTACCTGAAAGCGAATATGATAACCCGCCAAACCTTTAGGAGTGGGGGAAAATGTATTCACATTTGAATCGCGATTCAGTCTTCTAGCAATTCGCATCGATTCACAAATTTCAAAAATCGATTTTCTAGTTCATATAACAATAAAATTATAATGATGTTGTCGAAACAAAACAGCAACAGCAATGGAGGAGGAAAAACAAATACATCCTGCCCCATTTTCAGCGAGGGAAAGTGTTTGGAAAAATATTATATTACTCTTTTGATATATTGATCTTTAGTTATTATGGGAAGTATTCGGAAAGGGACGGAAAACGAACAACGCATTCTACGGAGCCACTAAAGGGACATGGATAGCCGCGCTAGCGGTAGCCTGTTAAATTAGAGTACATAATATATATTTCACTTACCAGATACACAGAGTGGGAAGAGATGACTGAGAGGACGATGGCGAATTATTTGCAGATCCCGAGCACCACTGACAAACATCTAAACTTATGTAAAATATGTGGTAAGTAGGCCTACCGTCGCTCCGTGTGATCGCTAATCTCTAAAGTGAAAGTAAAAACACAAACGCGCATTCAAAAGCGGTTTCAGTGGCCCGCATAATAATAACGGCTCACTGATGCCTGCAATTTGTGTACAGTATAATTACCCAATTATATAATTGCAAGAAGCGGTAAAATATATATTTTTCCTCCCATCCCTGGTGAAAAAACCAGCATATGCTGGTAGCTATGTATTGATGCTCGGATGCTGGTTAGGTATGTTTTGATGCTGGTTTAAGCTGGTCCTTTGCTTGTCTATGCTGGTCCTTAGCTGGTTTATGCTGGTCAAAACATATCTAACCAGCATCCCAGCATTAAAACATAGCTACCAGCATATGCTGTTTTTTTCACCAGGGATCTCGTATTTAGTGGTTTCGTAGTACATGTAATTTCTTTCCTGAACACGGTGTGATTGCATTCGGACACATCCCTAATGGGAAGCGTAAAGTATTTTAGGTTTATTAGGAAGTTAATACTTAATAGGAAACACTGATTTCTTGAGTTAGGACTACCCATACTATAGACTGGTGTGTTTTTGTATTAAAATACTTGTGCATTTAATGTCCAGTGTGCACAAAAAATGTATGAAAAATTGTGAATCGTGATTAAAAATAAAAAAATGGTGAATCGATTTTTAATCGACTCATGACCACAAGAATCAATTTGAATCGAATCGTGAGGTACCGAAAGATTCCCACCCCTACAAACTTTGTATAACTGCTAATTAAAACAATATTCCTGTGTGTGAAATGGTTCTCCAAGAAGGGAAACATTTCCCCCTGATTAGTGGGGTAAAAATACACTCAATATGTAATGTGACGGACATTTTACAGATCTAATTTGTTTCCAGAAGATGCTCCAAGCGTATTTGTGATGATCACAGCAAATAGTGTCTGTCTCTCAGAGGAAGATTATGTTGAAATTAGGGTCCTCAGTTTGATCAGCTGTCACATAATTTCCATTGCTCTGAGGCAATGCATGATAACTAGCAAAAAATAAATAGCTTGAGTAAGATATTAAAACCAGCCCTGTTTTTGGTTTTATCGCATTATAATGCGCTACTGTTCATTTTCACCTTGTTTCAGCGGACATCTTGATTAGATAATTGCTAGTATTAATGTTCTCCAGGCTACCGCATGCTTACCATATGCTATATGATGAGACCTTCTGGCATTGACAGTCGTAAAAAGACATCTCTGAACTTCATTTTAGGTTTAGCGCTCTTGTGCTCACCGCTTTCAAATTTCAACCCTGTAATGAAGGTCTTGTTCGCATGTTGCCATTTCTGTCCTTAGTAAATTACTCTGCCTTAATCTCCAGCCAAAGTTAAGCCTGCCCTCTAGATAGCAGTTCCTTCTTCTGAGCCAACCATTTCATTTTCCTTCACCATCTAGACTTAATAAATTGGCTTTCCTCACCATATACTGTGGCTCTTCAGAAATGGCAGAGTGGTGAGATCCTTCTCCTCTATTCTTGGAAAGCAAACAATGAAATTCATTCATTCACCATTTTGACTGGCTTTCGTTCGAAATGTTTTTCCATGAGCTTCATAATTAACCACGACTAGTCTGTCAGCTGTGGATTCTGCTGTGGGATGTTGTCCGAAACCCAACTCTTTTTTTTTTTTTGCTCCACCTCAAGATCCCTGCTCAAGTAGGCGTCCAACTTTAGCTGGTGGTTGATGAGTCTGGAAAGCTTATACTTCAGCAGAATGTGAGGATGAAGAATTACCTTTTGCGGTAGGAGTAAAGAATGATCAGTTACTTTTAGCTCAGAGCTAAAGAACCACACAAGGTAGTCTTTCAAATGTGCGGTTCATTACAGTGCATGAAAATGACATTTCTGAACGAGTAAACAAACATTTCGGAAATAAAACCGTCTGTCACACGAACACTGCAATGTGAAGAGCAATTTGAGTGGGAAAGAAATGGTTGTATTTACCTTAAAAGACCAACTGCAGTAGAGAAAAGAAGGCATTATTTCCACCATTATTCCTGCTTATGTGCTTTACTGG
Source organism: Labeo catla (assembly GCA_012976165.1). Taxonomy (NCBI): domain Eukaryota; kingdom Metazoa; phylum Chordata; class Actinopteri; order Cypriniformes; family Cyprinidae; genus Labeo; species Labeo catla. The sequence continues at coordinate 767,496 of VONZ01000180.1, read as the reverse complement.
TGACTCGAGGCAGGGAAAGACGATGATGTAGTGATGTAGTGAACTGTATAGTGACTGCGCACCGAACTGGAAACATTACTGGCTAGCCTTGAATGTAGTGGTAGTGGAGTCAATGGCTGTGTACATGCACATAGGCAAACCTCTCTAATCCTTTTCATGTGCTGCTTCCCCTTCACTCAGAAACAGTAATTTCACAGACATTTTGCTGTTGTTTACTTGTACCCCAAGTACCAGCACAAAATTTTCGATTCAAATTATTTTTCTTCTTCTTTTTTTAATAAAATGATACTCTAAATAAGAAACTAAATCTGCCAGCAGGTGGCGGTAAATGTCTTTATGAGTCATTCATTTATTCATTGATTCGTTTTAACCAGGGGTCACCAGACCCGGTCCTGGAGGGCCGGTGTCCCTGCAGAGTTTAGCTCCAACCCTCATCAAACACACCTGAACCAGCTAAGCAAGGTTTTACTAGGTATACTTGAAACTTCCAGGCAGGTGTGTTGGAGAAAGTTGGAGGTAAACTCTGCAGGACATCGGCCCTCCAGGAACAAGTTTGGTGACCCCTGGTTTAAACAGCTGATTCATTCAGGAATGAAGTAAATGGCTCTCTTTATGTATGGGCTTTTAAATTGGTTCACAAGATTCCTTCAAAACGCGGATGCATTCAGAAACTAAACACCGCTGTGTTGCTCGGAGACGTGCAACAATTCTGCTATGGCTTCAAAGGTAATATGTTCTCTGCAAAATTAAGCAAAAACACATAATATTGCGTTTAAAATATAACACAATATCAGCTTCTTTTTTTTTTACTGAACTGTTGTATAAAATCACATTTAAGCTCATGATAGATCGGAACAAAACAAAAAATCAAAAAACAAAAAAAAAAACAAAACAAAAAAGATCATGCTCCCTGTATGATATGGTGTGATATATGATATATATATAAATATAAAACACACAGTGGCATTTTTTTGCACCAATATCTTGAATTATAGGGCATAACTGCATTTGTTTTGTTGTTGCCTTGCATCTTATTTGTCAACGGTCAGCTATATGAAAAATAAGATGACCTACAGGTCTGGGGGCGGGACCAGTGCGTTAACTGAGTTAAAATATTTTAATCGCATTGTTTTTCATAACTAATTAGTTAACGCGTTAAACTGACAGCCCTAACTCACATATTGTTGCTGCTGTAAAATATCTCCACTTTAGTGTTTCTGATCATCAATAATTTCATGATGTCTATAGGTGAGTTTCTATTACAGATTTGCACAAAACTTTTGCAATATTTTATAAATGCGATAAAAAACTATAGCGAAATCACGCCATTTCCATTAACCAATGTTATGTGACTTAAACGTAATTTTTTTTCTCTTGTAAAAGGTTAAAGTACATTAAAGAATGATCATGTGACTTTTACGTATGCCAAGTGAGCTGAAAATGCACAAAAATTTCCATTACAGTTTTGCGAAATATTCCTTTTTCAAAACTGACGTGTATTTTCAATTAGCAGTTTTAATCTGTGCAGTATGAAGGGTAATGGAAATGCACTTATTAATGTAATGTAAAAGCACAGACTGTTTGCTTAAATTTCTAGAAATATGGTGGCTTTTTTCCGCCCAATATTGCAGTTTTTACTGTATTTTAATTTAAAAAAAAAAAAATACAGCTTTGGTGAGTTTAAGAAATTTTAAAAGTGTATAAAATCAGGAATAGTTCACCCCAAAATTTAAATTCTGTCATTAATTACTCACCCTCATGCCATCCTGTAAGACCTTTGATCATCTTTGGAATGCAAATTAAGATATTTTTGATTAAATCCAAGAGCTTTCATGTTCATGTTCAAGGCCCAGAAAGGTAGTGAGGATATTGTTAAAAAAGTCCATGTGACATCTTTAATTCAACCTTAATTTTATGAAGCTACGAGAATACTTTTTGTGCACAAAGATAACTAAAATAGCAGCTTCATTTGACAATTTCTTCTTTATCGTGCACAAAAAGTATTCTCGTAGCTTCATAAAATTACGGTTGAACCACTGATGTCACATGGACTATTTTAATGATGTCCTTACTAGCTTTTTGGGCCCTGAATGCAATAGTTGCGTTGTTGTCTATTCAAGGTCAGAAAGGTCTTGGGTTTCATCAAAAATATCTTAATTTGCATTCCAAAGATGAAGGTCTTACAGGTTTGGAATGACATGAGGGTGAGTAATTAATGATAGAATTTTCATTTTTAGGTGAACTATACCTTTAAAAATCATACTGACCTCTAATTTTTAAAGAGTGGTGTACATATCTGTATAGTTCCATTAAAACTGCAGTACCTCATGTATTTGACTGCAGTTATGGTTACTGTAATTATGAGCATAATTGTATTAGCATAGTCACCATATTCTGTTTACATAAGCTCCCATTTAATTGCAGTACTACCTTAATCTTATTAAATATAACCATCATTAGGACAATATGGTATAAAATTAGCATTTAGGTCACTGATGTAGAACACTTTAGAAATACAATAGCTAGCTAGAATTTTGCAGGATCACTAAGGACTGACTTTTTGCCTTGAGCTAATAGTGTTTTTACTTGTAAACAAATAGTATAGTGCTACAATTTGGGGCGAAACTTGTTGCGTGCATGCACTGTCTGTTTGTGGTTCTTTCATTGAAAGGATTGACGTTGCTCTTGACTCTGTATAGCTGTGAATACACAATACACTGATGTACAGAGCCCGCTGACAGGTAAAAGCATTGCTCGCACACTCGCAGGTGAAAAGCAGGGGACTTCACACCTTTGAAACGAGTGTGAAATGGAGTGTGGCACCTCTCACAGTTGTCTTTTTCAACAGTGCCCACCAGGTAGCTGGCGGGGCAGGCGCGAGCCTCTTTGTTTCAGGCCACAATGGAAACAAACTCGGCCCTCGTGTCAATCTGCAAACCCTGACTCAAACCTTCATGAATACTAAGTCGCTGTACAGACTTCTGCGTTAAACCACTGCCAGCTCAGAGCTCTAAGCTGGATGGCGCTTTCCAGCCAGCAAATATGGCTGCTTTACCAACCTTCTGCTTGACCTTTTCCAGTTGATCAGTCCAATCACCACATCCTGCAGGTTCGCCTTAATTCACCGCCTCGGTCCAGATGGGGAAACACAGGTTTATGCTGCTTTCCATATTGGCAGTATAGATAAAAGAAAACAACCACCATCTGGACACTAAACAGATTGTAATTGCCAGTTACTGTGTCCTGTTTCATTTCATAAATGCTCTTTTCAATCTGTAATGCTTCTCTTGCTCTGCTGAATTTGTTGCTGGGCTTATTGGTTATTGCAGTCCTTGATTAGAGAGTTATTTTAACATCCAGCATGATCCAGCTTAAAGAAATAGTTCACTCAAAAAATGAAAATTGCCATTTACTTGTGTATGCATTATGGATTAGACTGTCTGATGTCTAAAATGTCTAATGGCATTAATAGGGCCCTATGAAATCCATTTCATTTTATTCCCCAAATTTAGTTTTTTCTGTTTTAGTTTTGTTAGACTTTGTTTTAATGGCTAAACTAAAAACGTCATTGAATTGAAATCAAGAAACTTGCACAAATGAACAGCAATTTATTAAAAGTTTTTATAAAATTACATTTTACAGTCGTATGAAATGTTTTTTTCTTTCTCAAATTCAGTTTTATTTTATGTGTTCCATTAATTTTGTGAATTCCAAATTTGTGAATTTAATGGTTTCCTTAAATTTAAATAATCAAAATAATATCTTAATTCATTGATTTTTATATAAAAAAAATAATAATAATTTACGATTATTTATTTATGTATTCATTTATTTATTTAAGAAACACTGTGGTGTCTACATTTTTCTGGGAAATAAATTCTGGTAAATATTTTCTTCTGGTAAATATTTCTTAAAAATAATGTTTTAATAATATTAGTAGTAGTACTATCATTACATTAAGTGATATATTTCTTTCACAGTTTATTCAAGTTAAACCGAACCTTTATTTTGATGGGTTCTGTTTGCTTACTTTTATTTTTAGGAGCACCTTCTAATCAATAATTTAAAAATCTAATCAAAAATGAGCCTTTCCATTATTAGGTGATGTTTGACTCTTTAAAGTGATTTACAGGGGAATTTTGTTTTTACCTTTGTAATGGCATTTTTTTTTAAACTTTATTAAAAGTAGGCTGTCATCTTTTATGTCAAATTTAAAACAATAGAATAAGAACAATTCAAATATAAAAACAATAGAATAAGAACAAGTAGAATAGGAAGAATAAGTTACCTATCAAATGAAATCGGTATTAACAAAATTACTTTGTTCTACAGAGGTGGCATAGAAGAACACAAAAGTGGCTTGTAGGTATATTTTCAGACATTCACTGAAGCTCAGAGGTGGCATGACTGCAATTAAATTCATAAATTCATGCTGATATGAATGTTTTAATTATAAAATTTTGAATATAGAAATATTAAATAATTTAAATGACTGAAAAGATACTAAAACTGCCAGTAGGTGGTGGCAAGTCACAAATTTTTATCACTGAATCATTCATTCATTTGATTTGTTCGAATGGCTGATTCATTCAAGAATGAAACAACTGACTGTCTTTCTGAATAGGTAATTGAATCATTGACTCACAAGATTCATTAAAAAATGCACATTTATTCATAAATAAAACAATGCTGTGTTTGAATGGAGATGTGCAGCAGCTCAGATGTGACTTTGTTTCAAGCTATTTTAGCCGACGAAAGAGCAAAATCAGGCAATAATGTTATACTGAGCAGTTCTAGAGATTGTTTATGTGTTCGTGTTCTCATATATTGAGGCGGCAGAGGCTGAAAACACAATGAGCGAGAATGTCTGTGCCATTCATTGACACAGAAACATGCAGGATGCACATTTAAATAGTATTTTTGCAGCTTAATATTGACAGACACTAGTCCATATCATGTTTTAAAGAGGTCATCGGATGCAAAGTTAACCTTTACATGTTGTTTGAACATTAATGTGTGTTGGCAGTGTATGTACACATCTACCCTATAATGATACAAATCCATGCAGTGGTTTTTAATTAATCTGTAAAAATAGTATCCCCTTTTTCAAATCGAGCCATTCCCAGATGCCTGTCGTTGTGGCGTCACTCCGACAGAGGCCGCTCCCACTATAGTTGATTGACATGAGCGTCTTCCCTCAGATCAGCTGTCACAGTCCGACCTCCATTGTTTTGATGCCGGAGCAGGGATGTAAGTTAGACAAGCATATCTCCGATTGAGCGACTGAGGTGTTGTGTTGCTGGATGTAATAATGAACATAGTGGTCGTCATTTACCCCCGACATCTGAGCCGCTGAAGATGCAGTGGATTACGTTTGTTTGTGAAGGGAATGCACCTCCCGATGTACATAAACGCGTCTATGTTCACGCAATTCATTCGTGATCCAGTTTCACCTACAGCAGAAGTTAGTATAAATTTTTTTATGAATCTCTGCAATCACCTTTCCTAATAAGGTGCTAGTTAGCAAGTTTAGCAGCTAAATGCGGCTAAAGTAAACAGGCTCGTCACTCCACAGAGAGAAGAGAGGGGCGGAGCAAGCAGAGCTCATTTGCATTTAAAGGAGCAATCCATCAGAATGGGTTGATTTTTGCAGAGCTCATTTTGACATGGTAAAAAGGGTGTTGCTTTACACTGCCATTGAGAATTTTTAACCAATGTATATTATAGACTTTTCATTAAGACCCTAAAGCATCATATCAACTTGTGGAAAATGGGCATCCGATGACCCCTTTAAGTGTACTGACCTACTTTTTATTTATTCATCCAAAATTTGGCACATTTCATGACATTCCGTGTTATACATTCCTTTTTTTTGACTGGATTCCACAATTCTGTCCACATTTTCCGCATCACGGAAATCAAAGGGCCCTACATTAAATGTAGCAGCACAATCAAGTGTTATTGCTATAATGGCATTTTCGTGCTGTGGACATTTTTGTATTTTAATTTAGTTAGATTTGGGGTCATAAAAATATTTTTTATTTTCTGTTTTTCATAGTTGTATTATTATTTTAATTTAGTTGAATAGACTAACTTTTTTGTCAGTACAACTGCTGCTGCATGGCGAGAGCTACATAATGATTTATTTAAAAAAATCTATTTTTGATATTCCATGGAAAAATAACAGCACATGGGTTTAGAATGACATGGGGGTGAGTAAACAATGACAGAGTTTTCATTTTTTGGTGAACTCTGCCTTTAAAGAAATATTTATAGTGTATATTTATTTGATTATATGATTAGTCACCAGTGTGACTTTATAATAGCAAGCCATTAGTTTTCATGCTAACATGTTGATTATGCAAACGCATACAGTATATACATTTAAAGTGGCTTTTACAGCCGCGATATATAACAGATTGCAAGACTTCTCACTCCCAATATGGTTGTGTTTAGGTTAGGAAGAGGTAAGACAAGACAGTCTTCCTCCACCACTGCAGTGGGATTTCACTGCATATTTTTAGCAAGCCTCCGCTCTCCTTTAGAAGTGCAAGAGGAAATTTATAGAGGGTCTTGTCTCATTTTTCGTGTCTCCTTTAACCCTGTGTATTTACACAGTATGAGAAAGACGATCTATAGGTTCTCTACAAATGTCTATTTTAAAATTACTAAGCAACATTGTTGTACACTCTTGTTCTTTGGATTCTGTCACTATGGGCCTTAGTTACAAGCCCCGTGAGGAACAGAATTACCGTTCATGGAATCTCTGTGTTACTGGCTGATGAAAGCAAATTGGCAGGCCACTGATGATGGCTGTGAGTTAGTACACATTGAAAAGAATCCAGGATTGAACAACAGGGGGCTTTTGGAAAGTGAATTTGCAATTTATCAGCACAAATGTGTAATTACAGGTCTTGTTTAAATCTGTTAATTCCTTCTGTTGTATTTTTTTTTTGGCTCAATGGTTTCTTTATTTCCATTTTCGCCTTTAAGAGGCCAACTGAGTTGTTCAAAGTTATTTCGAGCCACAGGTTGTATTTGTTCTGTTTGATGGGAAAATATTCTTGGCTGTGGGCCATCTTCCTTTTTGGCCACACTGAGGGAAGCAGGTATATGGTATTGTCAGAACAGGAAAGAGCGGATGTGAAGGCCAAGAATATCCAGGAAGGTAATTATCAGTTTCACTGGACAGTCACATATCTCATTCAACATGAAAGGGATAAAATTAAAATTCTGTCATTAATTGCTCACCCTCATGTTGTTCCAAACCCGTAACTCCTTCGTTCATCAGAACACAAATTAAGATATTTTTGATTAAATCCGAGAGTTTTCTGACCCTGCATAGACAGCAACACAACTGACATGTTCAAGGCCCAGAAAGATAGTAAGGAAATCATTAAAATAGTAACATCTGTTGTTCAACCTTAATTGTATGATGCTACTAGAATAATTTTTGTGTGAAAGAAAACAACTTTATTCAACAATTTCTTCTCACGTCAGCAGCACCACACGCATACGTCATTATACTCTCCTGAATGCGTGTTGAAGACTGACACGGAAGAGAAGAAATTGTTGAACGAAGTAGTTATTTTTGTTTTCTTTGCGCACAAAAAGTATTCTCGTTTTATAACAGTACAATTACGAGGGTCAGAAAGCTATCGTATTTCATCAAAAATATCCAAAGAGGGTTTGGAATGACATGAGGGTGAGTAATTAATGACAGAATTTGCATTTTTGGGTGACCTATCCTTTTAAGTGAGTCTATGGTTTGCAAAAATTTAGTTAATGTCTACATCTTACAGTTAACTCAGCAGAATGGTTGTTTATTGATTTTTTTGGCTGCCTTTTTCCACTGTGTAAGTTGTAATACGAAGCACTGTACTGTATTTTGTTATGAATGAAATGCTAAGTCATTTAAGCTTGCGAATGATTTCCAAAAGCTTGTCTTGTAAGCAGATTTCCGCATGTGTGCCCTGGAAAGGAAAACTTTATGAATGGATGGAGTGTGTCAGGATCATCCTGAAAACATCCAGCACACATGCTTCGCACATGATGAATTGGGTGGAGAGAAGACTTTAATTGTCAGAGCCCGTCGTGGTAATACGCTGTTAGACTTTAATTGCTTTGAAGCGGCAGACTGACGGGGGATTCTCCATCATGATGTATTAGAATGAAGAGCCAGGTGGCAGGTGTTCGCAAGGACGGGTAATTGCTTTCTTATTGTTCTCGCACTTGAGTTGTATTCTCTATGTGCTTGAGATGAAGTTTGCTAACTTTTTGGACTTAGTTATTATAGTTAAAGCATCACTGAAACACTTGATCTTTCACTCGCTCTAATCGTCTCTTTTGCATTCTGAACACACACACCCAAACTTTTAATATCAAACAAGTAATAGACAGCTACACACGTGTCTCACAAGCAACTAGAACTAAAAGAAATGCCTTTTTCATGTGTGAAATGAGCTGCAGCTCTGACCGCTGACTAGACAGTTGCATTGTGGATTTCTGTGTCTGAAAATACCCATTAGTCCTACCTCCCTCACAGTCTCAGAATGCCCTGGAGCCCTGGGGCTTCTCCTGACAGGTGAAGCTGTAGTACTGGTTGTCTCAGGACAGATCCGGTGCATGGAAGGCCAGAGGCTAAAGGCAAACACTGAAGGCCAAAGGCTGGGGAGGATTACTGGAAATTTTACTGCTTGATTTGACATCGTCTCAGTGACCCAAGTGAGGAGAAGCCCATCTGGACTCCATTAAGCCCTACTGCAGTGGAATGACATGGACACACTGTGCCAGACTGAGAGTTTTATGTGTGCCCTTGAATTACTTAGTCTCTCCCTTTTTTTTTTACACCTCTCTTTGCTCTCTTATTCTGTCACTGAAACTTATAGCACATTTTTATGAACACACACAGCTGAGCTAGCATTTAGTGCAGGCTAGCATAAAATGTTACCCGTCTCAGCGAATAATGATTGACAGTCCCAAATAATATTGCTGACATTGTGACAGACACTATTGACCGTCCTCTGTGGTCAGCTCAGTGCTATTCCTAGCAAATACGTCTTCTGCAAGCACTTAATTTATCTATAACCACACATAAAGGCACTTTCTGATTGCAAAAAAAAAAAAAACAGACAAATTTATGCAATAGCCCACTTAAGGTCATCTGTTAAAGGAACACTGTTAGACAGTTGAGTTTTACTGTTTTCGAATCCATTCAGCCGATCTCCGGGTCTAGCAGTAGCACTTTTAGCATAGCTTAGCATAGATCATTGAATCTGATTAGACCGTTAGCATCTCCCTCAAAAATGACCATATATGATATTTTTCCTATTTAAAACTTGACTCTTCTGTATTTACATCGTGTACTAAGACTGACGGAAAATGAAAAGTTGCGATTTTCTAGGTCGATATGGCTAGGAACTATACTCTCATTCTGGCGTAATAATCAAGGAACTTTGCTACCGTACCATGGGTGCAGGAGGCGCAATGATATTACGCAGCCGTCAACTCTGCCGGCTGCAAATCTGCATCTACCCAAACTTAGTGCCGGTCACTTTCAGGCACTGCGTAATATCATTGCGCCTGCTGCACCCATAGTACGGCAGCAAAGTTCCTTGATTATCACGCCGGAATAGTTCCTAGCCATATCGGCCTAGAAAATCTTAACTTTTCATTTTCCGTCTGTCTTTGTACACGATGTAACTATAGAAGAGTCAAGTTTTAAATAGGAAAAATATCAGCATTATATATGGTCATTTTTGAGCGAGATGCTAACGTCTAATCAAATTCAATGATCTATGCTTAACTATGCTAAAAGTGATACCGCCAGACCCGGAGATCGGCTGAATGGATTCGAAAACGTTAAAACTCAACTGTTTAACTCTAGGGGAGTTGGATAATGAGCCTATTTTCAAAAAAAGTGGAGTGTTCCTTTAAAGTAAGTTAAAGTGACATGCCCCAAACCCTCAGGGCCCACTAGAGGGCCTCAGCAAACTTTCAGAGGGGGCTCAACATGATGTAAAATAAATTAAAATGACTTGGTGTAATTTCTAGATCTGGAAAAGTCATGTGAGTTAATAAAATCAAAAATATTTTATTGTCTAGAAATAAAAAATGCTTATTAAATAGGGATGTAATGATACTATCAATATTGTCAAATCTTGATAGCAAAACTGCTTGATATTGTCGTGGTCACGTAATGGTATGAAACGATAGGTCGACTGGACAAAAAGTGTAGTTAAAATATATTTAAACTTATTATTCTAACATAAAAGTTGTTTTGGGCCATTATGCTTTGATCTGTAAAATGAATTAAAAACAAAAGAGCAATATGGCTTAATCCCTTCATCAAGTCTGTTTTGGCTGCACGTTTCAAAGCGAAGCGCGCACATCAGGCGATCAGCTAGTGATCCGTTGTGTTCGGCGCCTCAGAACGTCTCTGTTTACAGTGAATTCGTTTGTTGCATGTACTCAGTTTAGCGCACGTTCGGGAACACAACAGAAACCAGGTATGCTTTATTTTCGCAGTAGATGATTACACCATTTCACTAGATTTGTAGTGAGACGCGTTTTTGTAAGCCTGTTTTCATTGAAGCTTCAGTTTTGCGTCAAAACAAAAGCTTAAAAGTTCTGTATGACTTGCTGATGGCTAGTGGTTTAAATGGGTACTGCAGTCCAATTTCAAAATATCTCTATCAAGTGTGGAAATTAGGAAAGAAGTTTTGTAATTTTCCTACTGTAGCAAAAATATTATACCTATGAAATATTTGTTTTTATTTATTTTTCAGTGCAATATATGACTATTACTTATTTGTTTGGCTTCCTAAAACACCAGTGTGAAAGTTATTTAGACTGAGACAGCAAATCACAACTAAAGAGAGGGCTGAATCCCCTTTAAAGTTCAGGTATGAGTCAAATCACTGGTTTTCTTAGTTAAGAACATGGGTTGGAGCTCTTAATTTTGAACTCTCAAAATGCATTACATAGAATAATTTAACTTTAAAATGTACAAAATGTAATTTTTTACAATTATTCGTCTTTTTTTTTAATTTCGCACTAAATATTGTATTGTGGACTTTATATTGTGATATTATTATATTGTGATATGTTGATATTGTTACATTCCTATTATTAATCCTTCATTAATCTTCAAATTAAGGTTTATTATATGTATGGGAAAAAAATGTTAGGCAACATTAAATCAAATTTATTAATTTTTTTATGAATTCAGGATAGAAATGCAGTATAAATGTATTATTAATTATTTTTATTATAGATTATAAATTATTGTGTGCTTTAGTACAGTGACAAAAACTCTTTTCTCAGCTTTTTTCATTTACACCTTTGCTTCAGCTTCTGTAGTACTTTGGCTTGCTCTTGAGTTTTTCCACATTATTCACATTTTATTAAAGCGTGTGCTAACTGATTAAATGTAACTGTCCTAATTACCCTAGAAATCTAATCTATACCAGGAGGGAAGGCATTCTTAAAGAGATAGTTCACCCAAAAATGAAAAATACCCCATGATTTACTCACCCTCAAGTCATCCTAGGTGTATATGACTTTATTCTTTCAAACAAATACAATTAGAGTTATATTAAAAAACGTCCTGTCTCTTCCAAGCTTTATAATGGCAGTAAATGGGTGTTGAGATTTTGAAGCTCAAAAAACTGCATCCATTCATCATAAAAAGTACTCCACACAGCTCTAGGGGCTTAATAAAGGCCTTCTGAAGCAAATCGATGCATTTTAAGAAAAGTATCCATATTTAAAACTTTATCAACCATAATCTCTAGCTTCCGCTAACTGTCGTACGTGTGTCTGTGAGAGAGTGGCGTTAAAGTGGATGACGTAGGTGTAGCATAAGCTCCAGTGAGAATATGCTAGTCTCACAAGAACCCTTGATCTCCTTTTGGCTTATATCGAAAGCCTCTGATATTTTTCTTTACAAATCCTCATTTTGTACTTATAATTTGTGACTGGTGTTTTGTTTTGCTTTGCTTTCTTCTCTGCGCTTTCACGTTCATCACTGCGTTCACCTACGTCATCAACTGGAACGTCAGATTATGGCTTATAAATGTTAAAATATGGATTTTTTTTCACAAATGCATCGAATCACTTCAGAATGCCTTTACTAACCCCCTGGAGCTGTGTGGAGTACTTTATTGGACTTCAAAATCTCAACACCCATTCACTGGCATTATAAAGCTTGGAAGAGCCAGGATGTTTTTAATATAAAATATAAAACTCCAATTGTATTTATCTGAAAGAAGAAAGCCATATACACCTATGATGGCCTGAGGTTGAGTAAATCATGGCGTAACTGTCATTTTTGTGTGAACTAACCCTTTTCATGTTCAAGTTCATGCAGCTGCATAGTAATCCATAAAAACACATGTGACCCCACACAAATATTTCAGCTTCGTCACTGAGACCACTAATTGCTGAGATGTTTGGATGTGGTGTTCTCGTGGATGCTGTTTTCTCTAATCGAGATATCAAAGCCATCCTGTCAAGGCTAGTATTAGATCGGTCACGCTTTAGCTATGGTATTTCAAAGCTATTACTTGCATATATATCACATATTTGTGACATTGCTGCACAGTAAGTGGTTGTGATTAAAGTATAATGGGAGGGTTTAGAAAGACAAAGACAGTAAGAGAGAGACAAACCATCTGCTGAGCAGCCCACTTCCTGGGCAGGGCGAGAAAGTGTTACAGTGAGTAAAGGGGGATGGGGAGGGCTGCACCAGCTGCTGGAGTAGCACTGGATGGGTCAATAAGAAGGAGGAGATTTCTCAAAGTGCCACAACGACCGGCAGCCTTAGTTAGGTAAAGTTACATTGGGATGGAGAGGGCGAATTTGGCGTCTCCCTGGTTCTGGATGGAAGACAGCATGCGCTGGCCTGACTGTGTCCCCTGGGACATGGATGAGGAGGATTTAATGCAAGGTAAACTGTGTTAACATGCTCCCGTAGTTCAGACAGTCCTTTAAGAACAGCAAAGAATGTTAGCATTAGCAGGAAGTAGAGACTATAATCCGCTGGCTTTCGTCCACCAGATGTGCATCGTCCCACATACTGCTGTGGAATTTGTCTGCGATTAATGTTTTAGCTGCTGCAGGATCTGTTCTGTATGTTAGAGACTGTGCTGTGGTTAGTAGAAGACTGGACATTTTTACCTCTTCAGTTGTGCTCTCAGTGATTTTAGGTTTCAGGACATCATTTCAAACTGAGCTCAGCAGAATCAGGGCATCTGACACCAGCGGTTCTCACATGCTAGGGCTGGTGAAAAGACTGGATGTCAGCTTCATTATAAAATTACTGTAGCACAGGGGTTGGAAATGTTAGAAGTGTCAAAACGAGCAAGGTCTTTTTTTTAAATTTTATTTAGTATTTTATTATTGTTATTTTTTTTGTTTTATTTATTTTTATATATTTTTATTTGATTTTTGCAATCGCAGTAATTCTCATTGTCACACAGCCTTCTTTATTTTTGTTATGAGCTAAATGGAAACATTTGATATATGTCAAAATGAGCAAGATTATTTTATTTTTTAATGTTTTGTATTAGTTATTTATTTATTTGTTTATTTATTTGCATTTGCAGTAATTCATTGTCACACAGCCATTCTTTAGTTATGAGCTAACTGAGCAGCCAAATGTAAACCTTTTATATTTTATTTTATTTTATTTTACAATCAAGATGTTTATTTTATTTTATTTTTGTATATTTTTAATTAGATTTTTGAAGTTGCAGTAATCCTTCCTCATTGTCACACAGCCTTTTTTACTTAGTTGTATTTTTAGTATTTATTTTTCTATATTTTGTTTTGTAATTATTTTTGTTATTTTTTTATTTAGTTTTTTATTTTATATATAATATTTTATATATATTTCATTTTTGTTTTTTTGTTTTTTTTTGTATATTTTTATTTGATTTTTGCAATCACAGTAATTCTCATTGTCACAGCCTTTTTTATTTTTGTTATGACCTAAATGGAAACATTTGATATATATCAAAATGAGCAAGATTATTTTATTTTTTAATGTTTTGTTGTATTTATTTATTTATTTGCATTTGCAGTAATTCATTGTCACACAGCCATTCTTTAGTTATGAGCTAACTGAGCAGCCAAATGTAAACCTTTTATATTTTATTTTATTTTATTTTACAAGCAAGGTGTTTATTTTATTTTATTTTATTTTTGTATATTTTTAATTAGATTTTTAGATTGCAGTAATCCTTCATCATTGTCACACAGCCTTTTTTTTAGTTGTATTTTTAGTATTTTATTTATTTTTCTATGTTTTGTTTTTGTTACTTAAAATTTTATTTCGTTTTTTTACTTTATATATAATATTTTATATATATTTAATTTTTGTTTTTTTGGTTATTTTTATTTTATTTTTGCAATTGCAGTAATCCTTCCTCATTGTCACACGGCCTTTTTTATTTAGTTATGAGCTAAGTGAGAAGACAAATGGAAACCTTTGATATTTTATTTTATTATATATTTATGAGCAAGATTTTTGTTTAATTGAATTTTATTTTTGTATATTTTTTATTTTATTTTTGCAGTTGCAGTAATTCTTCCTCATTGTCACAGTCATTTTATTTAGTTATGAGCTAAAAGAGAAGCCAAAAGGAAACCTTTAATATGTCTAAATAAGCAAGATTTTCATTTTATTTTATGACCAAGATTTTTAATTTAATATTATTATTTTATTTTATTTTTGTATATTTTTTATTTTTATTTTTGCAGTTGCAGTAATCCTTCCTCATTGTCACACAGCCTTTTTTATTTAGTTACAAGCTAAATGAGAAGCCTTCGATATGTCTATTTTATTTTATTGTATTTTATTTTATTTTAGTATTCCTTCCTCATTGTCACATAGCATTGTCCCACATGTGACAATGTGGAGCCAGTGCTCCAAATGAACTGTGTAGAGTCTATCTCTCATTGGACAAGTAAACTGGCTTAACGTTGGGTCACACAGTGCCACATGTTATTTTAGTCTTCACTGCATTTTCTCTCAGAATAATACTTAAAAAATAGAACGTGTTACTGCATTTTATTATGTGGATTTCTAAAGAATAGCAAGACGATATTACGTATGCTGTATACACCTGTCAAATATTGCATCAGGCTTTTCAACCCATCATGCATAGCTTTTTACATTCCACACATTAAAAAAAAACAGTGACACCTAAAATTTCATCATGAAGGCAAAAAATGCACTCTTTTTTTATCACCACAAGACATGTACCTCAAAGAAATACAGCAAACACTAAAATGCAGACAGTAAAAATAGTAAACAATGAGGCGATAATTTACATGATTTATTTATGCTTATTCTAGGAAACTGCAGAAATCACAAAATACTTTTTGTTGCAAACATTGGAGGAGGCTTATGTGTATGCCGGGTTGAAGAGTTTAATTCATTATGTGTGATTAACAATAAGTAAAAGTAATTCAGAAGATTAACAGTGATTAAAATGTTGCACTAATTGCCAACCTTTGCATACTGCTGAAGTCTTTTACACTAGTAATGTGCTATGTAGTGATGTCTGACCTTTAAATACTTGAGATGTTCAGTGTAAAACCCTGTAAAAGTGTGTCTGATATGGTGACATAATCTTTACCACTGAAAACATGTGGGAATCTTTAAATAAATGGGCTTTATTTGCTCATAAACAAAGTTTAAAGGGATAGTTCACCCAAAAATGAAAATTACCCCATGATTTACTCACCCTGAAGCCATCCTAGGTGTATACAACTTTCTTCTTTCAGACGAATACAATTAGAGTTATATTAAAGAATGTCCTGGCTCTTTCAATATTTATAATGGCAGTGAATGGGTGTTGAGATTTTGAAGTCCAATAAAGTGCCTAAATCCTTCATAAAAAGTACTCCACATGGCTTTTTGGGGTAAATAAAGGCCTACGCCTACGTCCTACATCCTACGTCATCCACTGAAACGCCACTCTCTTGTAAACGTGTGCGACAGTTAGTGAAAGCTAGAGATTCCAGTTTACAAAGTTGTAAATATGGATATTTGTCCTACATAAACGCATCAGTTCACTTCAGAAGGTCTTTATTAACCTCACAAAGCTGTGTGGAGCACTTTTTATGATTTTATTTAGCTTCAAAATCTCAACACCCCTTTTTTTGTTGTTGAGTTGAGTTGTTTAATTGTGTAGAAATAAGTACATATACATTGTCCTCCAAAAGTTTGGAAACACCCCTGGCAAAGTGTGGTTTTGGTTGATATCAGCATAAATCCTTATTATTTTTTGGTGCAAATACATTAAAGTAATTTGACATTATCATTGAAGACCAGCAATAATAATTTTCATTTTAATTACATAATAATGGCAATGTATACATGTCAAAGTCAGACATGCCCCTTTGCCAGCTGCGATGCCTGGTTACTGGTTTAAACTTGGCCCAAGTTTTTAAAAGATTTTTGAGTCAGCACACCTTAATAGCTTCAACAATTGATTGCCAGATAAGTTTAGAATACAATGAATTTAGGCCCAGATTATGCAGAGCTGTAGTAGCTGCTAATGGTAAGTGTTGTCCCTTATCAGTGCAAAATTATCACAAATTAAAAAGGATTCATGCCAATATTGTCCAAAACCGCACTTTTCTAGGGCGTTTCCAAACTTTTGGAGGGCAGTGTATATGTCATCAATCATTCTACTATTCTTCAGTTATTATTGATCTGTAATTGTATGGTGTAACCAGCTGAGTTGGAGAAAATCAAAATAAAGTGAGGAAAAGAAAAAAAAATAAATCTTAACACCCATTCACTGCCATTATAAAGCTTGGAAAAGCCAGGACATTTTTAAATTAAACTTCAATTGTATTCATCTGAAAGAAGAAAGTTGTACACACCTAGGATGGCTTGAGGGTGAGTAAATCATGGGGTAATTTTCCTTACTGGCTGAACTGTCCTGTTAAGTACACAGTTTTTTTTTTTAGGAAAATTTGTTAATGTAAATGAGAAGTTGATAAAGTTTACAAAAACGCAAAATAGCACATCTGAGACTTGGCTACACTTGAAATTATCTGCAAAACAAAGTTTTAATGGATTCTACTGTATGTTAAGCAGTTCAGGCTGAATTAATTGCATACATTGGTGGATAAGGAGGAGGAAAAATGAAGGTTTGAGGACTATCGGTACTGTGAGGCTTCGCAAGCAGTGTAATTATGTCAGTTTCTCCCACCCATAATGAATTGTCTTCATCTCCACTCTATCTTTTAAAAAAAAACTGTGGAATACTCCCCCACTTTATCCCCAGACCCTTTCATGTGCAAAGGGGATTCAGATTTAAGCTTGTGTTTTTTATGTAACCGTTGCTTAGCAACTAAGACGGTATTCTCTGAGCGAGTAAAGTGCCGTTAGACACAACGCAGTCCCTCATGTGGATATGTTATATTATAAAAAAATATTTATCTTCAAGGCGTGTTATGACATCAGACTCATTCCTCTCAGTTCTTTCTGCATGCCTGCACCCTGCTAGTTTATCTCGTCCATCCCACGGCCATGTTGACGTGCTCATTCTTTCCTAAATAGGGCTAATAATTTCTGTTTTCTTTTGATCTCAATTGATGTATGGTAGCTTAATGGGCATACTTTGACTGTTAAATAATGGAAAGACCATATGAAGTTTCTATAAGCTATGCTAGAAATGTAAAGCAAGGCTACAGCTGTTAAACGTTCCTTTTATTGGAGACACATAATAGGTTGCTTAACTTATCTTAACAGATTTCCAAAAGTTTTATTTGAATTGGAATGACATTTAATTTTACACTTGATATAGATACAGTTTAAAAAAAAGTTTGGTGAGAAAAGTTGTCTGACTTACTACTACCAAATTTGCATGTGACCTTTTGGGAAACTATTTACATAATGCATTGTGGACATAGAGCGAGCGTGTTTTTGATGATGTGTTTTAGAGGGCACATTGATTATAAGCCTTTAATGAGAGGTATTTTCAGCCACTTGCAAAGAAATTGGTCTTCCATTTGAGCCTCGCCAGCTGCTCTGAACGTCTCCTGAGGCTGTTTTTGGTTAAATCTTGCTTAAATAAAATCAATGCTGAGGTCTCCATAATTAGGATTCCTGGGTTGTTAATTAAACACCGCTCAGGAGGACGGCGTGTGTTGGAACGCCTCTCGAACTTCCCATCGGGGACATCCTGACGTGTTTTAGATACTCTTCTGCCCTAAATACATAGTGTAGCAAAGCTTGCCTCATTTCACCTGCATCATAAGAGTGTGAGTGATTTTCATTTCAATTATTTACAAGAGCAAGGTTTTAGTGAATTTCTCTGAGCAAATATTCATAGATCTGGGCTTTTGTTAAAGGATTAGTTCACCCAAATGAAAATGAAAAATTCACAGAATGCTTTTAGGTGATGGGCTTAAATATAAGTCCTTTTACACTTATAATTTCAAGTTACATGTTAACCATTACAACCACATTAGAATTGAACTTGAGTCAGAATCAAGTGAATTATTCCAAAGATTTGACTCAAAAGAATGATTCTTTCCTGAATCACTTCTCTCGTGATCTTTATTGAACCCAGCGTGTTTTCTTTTAATGTGTTTTCTATTTTAATTAAATCCTGTAGTGGTTCATTTGTCCCCTGTGCCAAGAATTGACAAGATTTCCAACGGTTCTTCATAGTAAGCTTCATCTACTCCTCAGCAATCTTCTACTTTAATTTTCCTCATTCAGAGTGACTCATGTGGTCGTATGTCACACAGTGGCAGCATTGGTAGCATCGTTCTCTTTTCCATTATGGTGAATCACATCACTTTGTTGGCTCTGGTGAACCTGACATTGATCCACGCTAGCCCATTTCACTGCCTGCAGTTTCACTGTCTTTCTATTTACCGAGTACCCTGTACAATGCCGCCCACATCACTGGAGATCCTTCCAGAGTTCTTCCTTCTAAGGAAATCGTAGTCGTCACCCAAAGAGCTTGATAATTAGAGCCTGACCGGAGTTTCATGAGGAGGAAGTGTAAAATCAGGTAGAATAGAGTGCAGAACACCTACTTTTTTCACAGCTTTAGTTACGGAAGTATCTTTCTTATTAATTTTCCCCATAAAGATACAGTTGAAGTCAAGTTTACATACACCTTGCAGAATATGCAAAATGTTAATTATTTTACCAAAATAAGAGGGATCATACAAAATGCATGTTATTTTTTATTTAGTACTGACCTGAATGAGATATTTCACATAAAAGACGTTTACATATAGTCTGAGAAAATAATAGTTGAATTTATAAAAAAAATAACCCTGTTCAAAAGTTTACATACACTTGATTCTTAATACTGTGTTGTTACCTGAATGATCCACAGCTGTTTTTTGTTTAGTGATAGTTGTTCATGAGTCTATTGTTTGTCCTGAACAGTTAAACTGCCTGCTGTTCTTCAGAAAATCCTTCACATCCCACAAATTCTTTGGTTTTTCAGCATTTTTGTGTATTTGAACCCTTTCCAACAATGACTGTATAATTTCAATATCCATCTTTTCACACTGAGGACAACTGAGGCACTCATATGCAACTATTACATAAGGTTCAAATTGTCACTGATGCTCCAGAAGGAAACACAATGCATTAAGAGCTTTTTGAAAACTTTTTGAACTTGAAGATCAGGGTAAATTTAACTTATTTTGTCTTCTGGGGAACATGTGAGTATATTCTGTAGCTTCTGAAGGGCAGTACTAAATGAAAAAAATAAATAAAATATATATATATATATATATATATATATCATATTTAGGCAAAATAAGAAAAATGCACACATCCTCATTCTATTCAAAAGTTTACACCCCCAAGCATCGTTTTTCCTTCTGAAGCATCAGTGAGTGTTTGAACTCTCTGTAATAGTTGAATTTGAGTCCCTCATTTGTGTGAAAAGATGGATCTGAAAATCATACAGTCATTGTTGGAAAGGGTTCAAATACACAAAAATGCTGAAAAACCAAACAATCGGTGGGACCTGAAGGACTTTTTTGAAGAACAGCGAACAGTTTAAGTGTTCATGACAAACAAGGGACTTATGAACAACTATCACCAAACAAAAACAAACAAAAAAAAACTGCTGTGGATCATTCAGGTAACAACACGGTATTAAGAATCAAGTGTATTTTTGAATTTTTTGTTGTTAAAGTTCGGTAAATATTGGTCACAGACACTGAGATTTACTTAAAATTTTACCAAGCACACTATAAGCTCCCACAAATAATGTTTTCATGCCATTGTAAGTCTTATTTTGATGTAACAAAGTGGTTATATCTAAGTGTGTGAGTTGTTTACTTACTTTTAAAATTAGTTTTCCAATTAACGCCATTATATTGTTCATTAAGACTGATGGGCGAACATGCCCAAACACTAGAGGTGGTATTTATCACATGAATCAATCACAGCCAAACCAGTCCAATCATATCACGATGGAGGCATTGCCTCCTCTCATTCATTCGTTCTCAGTTACCCCCCACCAAACATACCGCAAACTCAGTGGGCTCAGGGGAAGTGAGAGACGTGCATTTCTGCTGTAACTTAACCTGTTAGTGTTGCTGTGTGTAATTTTATATAATTTTACATTTCCATGGCAACAGTAACTTCTAATTGGTAAGCCCCTTCACAGAATTATGGATAGTGTAAACATTGTCATTAAAAATCAATTTTCTGTGTAGAAAATAAAGATTGTGAAGGAAATGAAGGGAGAGGAAGAAAAACAGAAGTAGGTAAGAAGTGTCTGTTTGCTAGGACATGGACGTAGATGCTGACACACAGTAAGCTCTTCCTCTTCTACAGCTAGTAATGAGAACAGATCAATCACGCTGTCAACCACTAAGCCAGTCGGCTATTGTCTGTACTTAACATTAATCACATAGAGGTCAAGTCTCAAAGATGTTTAGGAATCGTAAGCATATATGCTCTGAGAAGTGTGGCCATGCATTATTGAAATAGTTGGTTTGTTTATAAAGGCATTCATTTGGAACAAACCTTTAAACTTCTATAAGACACCTATACTGATAGCCGGTCTCAGTCTTCAGGCTAATGAGATGCTCATTTGTCATTGTAATTGCTCCGATTTTTCTAGCCCTGTCCGTGGAATCAGGGCACAAATTAGACTTTTGTCCGAGGGGCAGATAAGCCCGGCAACTCGTTACCACGAGTTGGAAATCCGAATCAAACATCAACTTGGATCAGCAAATTGTTTATACTGCAAGGCTAGCGTTAATTGAGCAATTTATTATAATCATGCCGCAGTTGGGGTCAGAAAGCCAGTCATAGACGAGCCCCTAATTGCTCAGACTGTGTGCATGTGAAAAAGATGAATAGCTTGTCTGCTCTGTGTCCTGATCCGGGGTCAAAGTGGTCACAGAATGTTCCTGGAATTTAGCACTCCTCACACACATTTTCTCTCGACTTTTTTATATCCTCAAACGTGACCTTGTGATTTAGTCTAAAATTAGCCAAACGACATTCGGGTAACCACATTTTTGCCGATCCTTGTAGAGTTTTTGCACATGAAAGAGAACATCCTCTGTTTTAATTGCCTTGAACATGCATATTAGTCTCTAAAACTCTCAAATGTGTGGAAAGGCTGCCATTAGCTAAGAATAATTCAGCTTCTCTTTTAGTGACAGTTGGTCCTCCTACCTGTCTGATGCATAAGCAGAAGCCAAAGGCCCTGTCGGTGCAAACTTCATAGGCTTTGTAACTTTGATGCTAATTAACGTCACCACATAGCAGGCCGTTAATTACAGGCTTCATCAGAACAGTGGGAGTGGATTCTGTGAGAACTATTTTGTATGCCTGACATATGTGCCACTTGGTTTCCCATGGCTGTTTTTATCATTGGTTTCACATCTATATTTGTATTTTCCTGAAAAAAAACAAAAAAACTACTGAATATTGCCTTTCATGCAGTGTGTAACATAGCTGTATGTGAATGCAAATTATCTGTAAAGTTGCAAAGCCAAAAGTGCACAATAAGCAAAATTATTGTCTCCCAAAAGAAAGAACTGACTTTGAAGAGTAAACATTTAGTACACGTTACGGGGTAACGCATTTGCACAACGTTGGCATTGGCTGGCCTCAAACAACTTGACCCCACCCTCAAACACGTCATTTTACTTACTAACTCCTTCTCTAATCTCGGGGGAGTTTAATGTGGGATTCACAAAACGCTTGTTCTTGATAGCTCAGTACCCAGTTTGTTTGAACCAGCTGACTCCAGTGAATCACAACCTGTAAGTATGAGAAATAATAGATGTTTATATTTTCAATCGAGCATTAAAATATGGAACAATGGCAATAGGCGTATCATTTCTGACATGAGCTGTACACGGCAAACCAATCACAACAGACTGGGCCATCTGACCAATCAGAGCAGAGTATGCTCATGGAAAGGAGGGGTTTAGAGAGACAGAATCTTAGAACTGTTTCGAACGAATTATTGGAAAATAAGGTGATATTAAATCTACCTGATCTCATGACGAAAACGTACCTGTGGGTGCTTTTTCGCAAGATGCGAAATACGTACTGATAAGTACATATCACTGCAGTTTCCAACAGAAAGGAACACTAGAAAACAGCGAGCACTTGTAATTGTTTCCGTACGCAGTTATGATTACAGCTCCATATATTTCGCTTTTCAGACGTAACAAGATTGCTCGGTAACTCAGTAATTCTTGGGTGCGAATCCTGTGAAAAACAATGAATGAGCTGAAAGCTGAGAGATCGAAAAACAAGCTAAACCGGTATGCTTGCGATTGCGTTTTTACGTCACAGTCACTTTTGTTCAAACTATCGATTAGGTTTAAGTGTAGTGCAGATGGTACGTTATTTTAAAATGTCACAGAGAGTTAGAGTTATAGCACCACTCAGTGGAAATTTCAAGTCAGAACTGTGGTGACGTACAAAACCAACGTCACATACAAAATTGTACCATATGTACGTTCGTCGGTTCTGGAGAAAAAACAAACCTCTTTAAGCGCCACTCAGTGGACATTTCTGTTGGAAACTACAGTGATATGTACTTATTGGTACGTATTTCGCACCTTGCGAAAAAGTTTTCACAGGTACGTTTTCGTCATGAGACCAGGTTGTATTAAATGCATATTTTGAGAAAACAAAAGCGTTGTTTGCCTTTCATGCATGTAAACTCAGAGCCTTAGAGCCGATCCTTCCTATACGCAAAATACGCAAGCTGCGTAGGGCCTTCAGAAAACACCAGGGGGCCCCCTTGCTCTCAAAGACGATTTATTTTTAGTTTTGTTTTTGTAGTGGTCCAGCAGTTATCAAAACATGAATGCTCATTTCTTTTAATGCGATACGCTGTTGTGCTTTCTACGTAAAAATCAGTCAAATCATGTAACATGAATGTCATACAGTCTCTTGCTCGAGACTAAAAAAACAAGTTGAAAGCGTACCGAGCCACGGAAGAGACAGCTGTTTCTCAAGTGCTTTCCGTGAGTGCGATTTGAGACTGCGTGAACCACGGACAAATGCACTTCATTCTTTCATTAATACCACCACCCCCCACAGTTTTGCATAGGACCCCCTGTAGTCTAGGATCGGTACTATGTAAACTTATTGTAGACTTCCAAAACAGTAAAAATGGCATAATAGGGGCACTTGTTTTTCAGTAAAAATATGTAAATTTTGTCTGTATAATGGACATCAGTGGGGTCCAAACCAACAACAAAAAAATTTTGAAAATGTTTTGTGTTCTACAGAAGAAAGTAATTAATACAAGTTTGGAACAGCATGAGGGTGAGTAAATGATGATAGATTATTAATTTTATGAGTGAACTATCCCTCAAAGGATGTTTAGATGTTTTTACTGAAAACAAGACAAAAACACTGATTAGGAAATTTATTTTCTACTATGTTGCTGAAATTGCAAAGTCATGTAATGCCACACACATCACAGTGAAAAAATTTGTCCGTAGCCTTGCAAAAATAAATGAAAGCAATACTCCAATGGCCAATATCCCTTAGAGTCTGCCAGTAGTTCTGATTCATAAGCAAGTTTGTCGTGGTATAGTTTCCTTCCTGCTGTAAATTTATGTATCGCTGCTGGCTTGTTTTGTGGCAGACAGATTGGTATAAGCATCTGTGTGAGTTATTTGTTTGCGCTCCTTTTTTAGTCACAAGAAAAAGGCTGACTTTTGTGGAGAAAAAAGGTTCCTCAATTTTTTTTTTACCTTGTCACTCTGAATAATGTGACGTCTGTGGTACTGGATAAAACGCGTTGGGTAGCATAAAATGACTGAATTAATTATCCTCCATAAATTAATTTGCAGTTCTCACTGATGCTCAACAAAGTCATCACATAGACACTCAAAAAAGCCTTAAGACTTAATATGGAGCGACACTAATAATATAAACTGTGACAGCCTCTCAGAGATATTAATAGCTTCATATATGATCTGTCTATCTCAGCCGTAATTATTTGTTTACATGCGCTATTATAATATCCCTCGAGTCATTTAGCATAGGAATTGCATTGGAGATCCAGGTCTAAATGCTGAAAGACCTTTGTGAGCGTGATTCGTTCATTAGGAATCTTTCCAGGGTCTCGACTGCATTGATTGGCACTTTCATCGCTTCACCCTGAACACACTCTCATCACCTCCTCGAGCCGCAGCAGTGACGCAGTCTCGATATACCGCTGCTGTATTCCCCCCACGTCTCCCATCCAGATATCGATCAGGGGCCAATATGTTACTTTCATTTCCCCCTACGCATGTTGCAGCCGGAGGAAATGCCTAATGTCATCAAAGCACTCCATTAACTTGAAAAGAGGAGGAGGAGTTGGAGAGACCCCATCCTGACAGACAACTATCAACACAGGGCCCAAAGCCAACGCTTCCGCTCGTACCCCCGATGCCTTCAGCACGCTTTCTAATGAGACACCGGAGGAAGATAGTGACGTCTTTCTGTTGATCATGCTAGTTAAATAGATTCAGTTTGAGTGCAAGTGTACTGGGTTAGCTCACCCAAAAATGGAAATTCTGTCATTAATTACTCACCCTCATGTCGCTTCAAACCTGAAAGGCTCATCTTCAGAACACAAATTAAGATCTTTTTGATGAAATCTGAGAGGTTTCTGACCCTGCATAGACAACAGTGCAACTACCACTTTCAAGGCCCAGAAAGATAGTAAGGACATGGTTAAAATAGTCCATGTGGCATGAGTGGTTCAACCTTAATTTTATGAAGCTACTAAAAGTCTAAAAGTCTTTAGTCTTCAATACAATCTTATACATAGGGGTGGGCGATATGGCAAAAATATCATATAACGTCGGCTCCAATAGCCTTGTGGTTAGCGTGCCGCTATATAGCACCGTTGTGCTGCGGGTGACCCGAGTTCGAATCCTGGCTCGTGGACCTTTTCTGATCCCACCCCCTTCTTTTTCTCCCACTTTGCTTTCTGTCCATCTACATTGTCCTATCCAAATAAAGGCTTAAATGCAAAAAAAATAAAAATATATATATATATATATATATATATTTATTTATTTCCCTAATTTCCCTTTTTTAAAAACAAAGCCTTTCACGATAACAAAAAAAGGCAGATATTTAGGCCAAAGTGAGCAAAGATAAAAATCTTTGTCATTATTTTATCTTTGTTATTAAAGGGGTCCTATTATGCTCTTTTTCAAAGTTTTGATTTTGTTTTGGGGGTGTACTAGAACATGCTCTAATGCTTGGTGGTTCGAAAAACGCATTATTTTTCACATAATTTACATTATTACAATACCTTTTTCCCCAGCCTGGCACAAATAGCTCGATTAGTTCTGGGTTTAATGAAGGCCCGTCTTCCGAATAAAGGAAATATGTTGTGATAGGTTAACTATCCCAGTGCGTTGCGATTGGTGAACAGCTTAGATGGTGTTTCAGTACTGCCACGCCCCTTGTCAAAGCAGTTAGTGCAAGCTAGATTAATAGCGAATCTTACGTTTTAAATATGGATCTTTTTCTTACAAAAATGCATCGATTCGCTACAGTAGACCCCTGGGAGCCGTGTGAGGCACTTTTTTATTATAGATGGATGCACTTAATTATTCTGATTGCATTCGTGTGAAAGAAGGAAGTCATATACGCCTAGGATGCATGGAGGGTGAGTAAATAATATGCTACAGTAGTCCTATCCTCAGGCTGTGAGATCGCCGATACATGACATTATCATGCTAGTTTATTTAGTTATTTTACATTCTTGGTTTCATTGCCCCAAACCAGCTCCAGCATAAAGCTAAAAGCATTCTAACATTATCAAAAAACATCATCACTGATCAGCCTAGCCTTTTCTAGTGCACGTTTATGCAATTAAACACTTGCGTTATAAGTGAAGCTATCTACACTGTATGATGAATAAATCACTTACCACACACTGCACACGTCTGCAGCGCATTACGGCTCCGACGTGGCAACCGGAGTAGATTGCAGCTTTGGTATGTGTTTTGAACCCCTGTACTGCACACGTCTGCGCGCATTACAGCTCTGAAGCGGCCACTCTCGTTGATGCTTGTGTTTATACCCACCGCGCTGCGGCTCGTTGAAGTGGCTCTCCCCGCTGCATCGCTAAATTTTGGCTAATCCCTCATCTCGTCCCTACCCACCCCCCATCAATTCGAATTTCCATAGGCGGGATTGAATTTAATGATATTGTAATGGACTGCGTTGTGACATCATTGCATGCAGAAAACAAATGCTGTAGTCCAAAGGAGACGTTCGTTGTAGTTCTTGGAAAGAGATTTTTTAAAAACGAAATATCTCCCTTTGAAATAGACTTTGAGATTTGTAACTTTATAGATATAGACACCACACACTGACTAAAATTCAAAAATTGAAAAAGATACACATTACAAATAAACATAATACAAATAAAACAAAGAGTGCTTTATTTTTAAGAGTGTATTCATGAAATTGAATTAACTAATATAAAAAGGGAAACACTATATACTTGCATGCTCTATACATCAATTGTACATTGATTCTTATTAAAGTAACTGTATTAAAGTATTAAGAGCAGTGAGTAATTTTGCTCTTTGTGTTTTGTTGTTTTATTAACATTAAAAGAATAGTTCATCCAAAAAGGAAAATTCTGTCATCTGTCTGTCTGTGTTTTTTTTCTGTTAAACGTTACCTATTTGATAATTTCTATTATTAAATGTAATGGGGACCAGCTACTGTTTGGTTACCCACATTCTTCAAAATATCTTTTATGTGTTTAGCACAAGAAAGAAATTAATACAGGTTTGGGGCAACATATGAGTAAATAATGACAGAATTATAATTTTTGGGTGAACTATCCCTTTAATGACAAGTGACAGCATGTTTAAAACAATTAGTCTGCTGTCCTTTTAAGAGCTGCACGCATCTAATATACAGGCATGCATCCGTTTTTCTCTCAATTATTTACTTTCACTTATACATCGTAATTCTTATACAATTCCAGCAAATTTTTGTTTTTTTGTGTAAACAATTTCTTTAAAAGAGTACAAACTGAATGTGGTTTTAAACATTTCCCGCTTTTGTAAGGCCACACTGGTGGTTGAATAAAAGGTTGGGCACTCAAAAGTAACAATGCCTTCCTAACAACAACAAAAAAAAACAATGCTGACATTAGCACTGGCATTTTAGCAGGCACGCATGTTCGTGCCTAGCATCTGATTGGTCCTATTATGTGACAAAACAACATGTAGAAGTACAACTTAAGTATATAGCACGAATGAGCTGTTTATTTTACACTCATTTATCTTTGCAGACAGGCTTTGTTGTGAATAGAGGTATATAAATATGTTTTCTTGTCATCACTTTTACCCCTCCCAATATATCATAGCAAAGGACAGACCACGTTTAATGCATAATTCAGAAAGCTAGCCTGTTCAAGTCATGGATCAGTAGTGCTACGTAAACCTGAGTAGATAAGTCACTAACGCTTCTCCAACCTGTGAGGCTTTTCTCATATGTACAGCTGTCAGCAAGAGCTCTGATCAATAATTCAAATGTAGTGAATCAGACGTCTCTCTGGAGAGCTGCTGTGTCCTCCCAGGTGCACGTTAATTTTTCATACTATTGTTTTTAGCCTTGCTTTGGTTGATTTGAGCCTTCATTCTCTGGGGATTGATGTATGGAGAAGATACATTGCATACCATATTCTAGAAGATTTTCAGGCAGTTTGAAATATAATTACAACGGTTTCTAATGAAGTGTCACTGCTTTTGTGGAAAGATATATTGCTTTAGAAGCAAATTTTAGCACTTTTATTGCAAATGTCTGTGTTGGCATATTCAGCCAGCATATTTCAACTACTCAAAAATGATTGATTATGTGACTTTTTTTAAACAAGGTGAAGTTTTTAGTTTCTATCTGTCTGTCTGATTGTACTATATATCTTTTATTTTCTCTCTCTGTTAAACTTTCAGAACTTCAAATAAGGCTGTCAAGGCAGCATTCAAACTTTGTCTTGACAGGATCCAGAAAGTAAATAGTGCAGAATTCCTTTGCCAATTGGAATATATACATACAAATGACCAAAATGCAGATCCTTAATTGACAGCTTGCTCGGGCTCACAGACCATTGAGTAAAGCCATCGGGGACCTGTCATGGTGAAGCCTGGGTCCCTTACCACCCGGTCAGCTGGACTGTTAGTCTGTGGCGGAGCTGGTGATAGGCCAGTATGTGTGACAAGGAAACTAATCTGATGCACGGACCTGAGGGAGACAGGTCACCTAAGCATCTGCCATTCTCCAAATGTCCCTTCACTCCACGAGAATATTAAAAAGCATCTGGTTGAGCAAGGGTTCATTTCCCTCTTTTCTGTTCCCATCAATTATTTTTGAACCTGTTATAGAGGTCTCAACTACTTATTTCAAAGTGCCTCTGCACTGGTTGCGTGTATGTGTTTGAAGAGCTGCCTGTTGTGCCATTGTGTGTGTTGGATTTCTTTCAGACAGATTTTGTAGCTTTAATCTTTGGTGTAAATCCAACCTTATCTCATCGGCGTGCTCAGCAAAGCTCCCAAAGTCAAGGAGATGAGGGCTTGGTACAGCTGTGATTGGAAGTCTCTATCAGATGAACGTCTCTGGCCCTGCTTAAACCTGGTATTAAGATTTGTCTCTGATGATCTGATCACAACCATTCTCCCATGAACGCTTGTTTTAAAACCCTGCACCAGTGTTAGTGTTTACAAAATGTTTGGACCCTCTTCAGTCCATTTACATTAGGGATAGTTCAGCCAAAAATGAAAACTCTGTCAAAAATTACTCACACTCATTCCAAACTCTTTCCAAAGACCTTTGTTCATCTTTGGAACACAAATTAAGATATTTCTGATGAAATCCAAGAGCTTTCTGACCCTGCATACACTCTTAAAAATAAAGGTGCTTAAAAGGTTCTTCACAGCAATGCCATAGAAGAACCAGTTTTGGTTCCACAAAGAACCATTCAATCAAAGGTTCTTCAAAGAACCATCTCTTTCTTACCTTTTTATAATCTGAAGAACCTTCTATCACCACAAAGAACCTTTTGTGAAACAGCATTTAGACCAAAAAGGTTCTTCTATGGAATTGTGAAGAACCTTTATTTTTAAGAGTGTACACATCAACGCAAATACCACATTCAAGGCCAAGAACGGTAGTAAGGACATCGATAAAATAGTCCATGTGATATCAGTGATTCAACCTTAATTTTATGAAGCTATGAACTTTATTCAACAATTTCTTCTCTTCTGTGTCAGTCTTTGACGTGTGTTCACGAGAGTACAACAGTGCCTGTTCTGACGTAGAACCTGGATGCGCTACGCCTAGTTTACAAACAGAAGATGCACGTTGTGCATAAAAGAGTCTTCGTAAACATATCTGAAGATTTCAACAGAGAGGATGACTTGCAATTTTTTGTCCAACCTTACTTATTTGAACCAGAATATACAGATGACGAACTAAGAGAGATAAACGTTCTACATCAGAATGCCCTATCTCACAACCAATTCGTACAAATTCATACGACCACACTCATACAATTTTGTATGATTTGTCTAAACCCAAATGACGGGTAGGTTTAGGAATGGGTTAGGGGTAGGTCATCCGTATGAATTCATACGAATTGGGGAACTTGTAAAATACTCGTAGTAAATACGAGTGAGGTCGTATGAATTTGTATAGGTTAGCCACCTCATAAAATATGTACGAATTGCCATGAGATTGGGTTAGAAGGTCGGCTTCTGCATCAGCAGCACCACACGCGTGTCGTGGTACTTTAAAGTTCACTTCCAGAACAAAAATTTACAGATAATTTACTCACCTTGTCATCCAAGATGTTCATGTCTTTCTTTCTTCAGTTGTAAAGAAATTGTTTTTTGAAGAACACATTTTAGGATTTCTCTCAATATAGTGGACTTCTATTGTGCCCCCGAGTTTGAACTTCCAAAGTGCAGTTTAAATGCAGCTTCAAAGGGCTCTAAACGATCCCAGCCGAGGAATAAGGGTCTTGTCTAGCGAAAAGATTGGTTATTTTCTAAAAAAATGTAGAATGTAGATTTAACCTCAAATGCTCATCTTGTCTAGGTCTGCGTGAACTCTGTGTATTCTGGTTCAAGACAGTTCAAAAAAACTCCCATCCCATTTTCTCCTTCAGCTTCAAAACAAGAAGATCAAATTCCCTTTACAAAAAAAAACAAAAAATGTAGGATGACTTTGAAGTGAAATGAATAAAAATGAGATTGGGAGTTTTTAGACGTTCCCTAACTGTCATGAACCGGAATACACAGAGTTTACGCAGAGCTAAATAAGACGAGCAGGTTAAAAATAGTCTTTTCTTTTCATTTTGCTAGACAAGACCCTTATTCCTCGGCTGGGATCATTTAGAGCCCTTTGAAGTTGCATTTAAACTGCATTGTGGAAGTTCAAACTCGGGGGCACCATGGAAGTCCACTATATGGAGAGAAATCCTGAAATGTTTTACTCAAAAAACAATTTCTTTACAACTGAAGAGAGAAAGACATGAACATCTTGGATGACAAGGGGGTTGGTAAATCATCTCTAAATTTTTTTTAACCAAATTATGGTTGAACCACTGATGTCACATGGGCTATTTTAACAATGTCCTTACTGCCTTTCTGAGCCTTAATCGTGTCTGCTGTGTAGCTGTCGGTGCAAGGTCAGAAAGCTCTTGGAATTTATCAAAAATATCTTAATTTGTGTTCGGAAGATGAATGAAGGTCTTATGGGTTTGGAACGACATGAGGGTGAGTAATTAATGACAGAATTCTTACTTTGGGTGAACTAACCCTGTTTTTATTAAAAAAAAAAAAAAACAACTTACCAAATGCATAATGCATTTAATGCATTCCCTGGGAACCAAACCCATGACCTTGTCATTGCTAGCACCATGCTTTACTGTTCGAGCTACAGTACTGTGATGAATAGTAAGTTGGATTTCACCCTCATTTAGTAGTTTCAAGTGATTTCATGGCACTCTCAATAATAAATATAGGAAGGACATTATAGGCTCCATTGCTGGGTTAATGAGAAGTTGCACATTGTTTTGCAACCTCCGTATTTCACTCAACCTCAAACTTTCCCTTGAGTGACTGAAATGTAATTAAAAATGTGTACGACAGAGTTGTCAATCAAAGCAGATTAAGGCACAGCGCCTTTCATGTATCTGCATTTCTGCTGTCCTTGCTGTATTTTGTGTTTATGTACGACTTACAAACTGTAATCATTGGACAGTGGAGCGTAACACTGATAATTGCCTACATTTACTGCACTTGACATTCTGTGAAAGTGGATTCGGTTTGGCTTTGAGTGTAAACGATTTGAATGTAAAAGGCCGTCCTCACAGGCATAGTGACTTACAAAGATGCATCTCGAGTGCACAGTGAGATAAATCTTTGAGCATCAGTGCAAAAGAAGATGAGAAGACAGTCTATTTAGGAATAATAATGAAATGCAAAGCAAGAAGCAACCAAATGGGAAGAGTAAGGCGATTCATCAGATGTTGGCTATCTCACATTTCATTACAGAGATGCCAGTCATTCCCTCGCCGCTAATGCACATACTGACAGCTGTAAGCTTTGGATACCCAAAGGGCAGAGTAGGCACTTTTCTTTTTTCTCAAAGAGAGAAGCTTGTGCTGAATAACATTAATAAATCACTCTCAGTCACCGCCACCTGATACCTACTGCATAAAATTTTGTCCACAGATGCAGAAAGGCCTGTTTTGCTCAATTAAACACAGAGGACAGAGGTCACCAATTAGCAAACTAGCAGTCCAGATCTAGACCCATGATTGGTTCCACTGGGCTAGGAATCATTTATCATAAATTAATATCATTAAAATTTAGCAAGTTGTTTCTTCACATGAATTCATGTTTAATGTCATCCTTTATAGAGTCATTTATTTTTGTTTGTTTAACTGCTTGTATGATACACGATTCTTGATAAAGCTTCTTCGGAAAGTTAAAAAATAGACAAATAAGCCATCTCTGAGACTATTTTGACTATTTATGATTAATCATTGGTGGCTAAACAGAACATTTTAAATTAATTAGTTTGAAATTTACTTATTTAATTTCTTAGCAATACAACATATCGACTCTTCAAAGTCTATGTTATTTTTGGACCTTGATTAATCGAACCATTGCTGGGAATGAAATTTAGACTCCCGGCGTCTTTGAGTTATTGAATACCCCTGACTGAGGCCTTATGAAAACTGCTGATCTTTGACATCTGTAGCAACAATGAAGTTGAACATGTTTTGGTGGTGAAAAATACTTGGTCGAGCTGTTCTGAATGTCAAAGTGCACTTGAGAAATCAAACTCAATTTATAAGATTATGTCCCAGATCTTGCGGCTAGCTGTATAGTGTGAATCCCATATTTGTTTTGACGCCTAGTTCTACAACTTGCCGGTGTATCCTTCAGTGGCAGGTGGAATTGAAATGTCAAATCCCTGTGACCTTTCCTCAAGATCCCCTGTGTGAGTTTCTGACCCTTAAAGAGCAGCTTGGATCATTAGTATCCAGCTAAGCCCTCTGTAACATTTAGATTGCCCTGCGCACCCAGTCAATCCCTTCTGAGTAAGCAATCATTCAGATCTGCAGGAAAACTACCCTGCGCCATGTATTGGACCGTAAAGGCCCGAGAAGCACTTAACTAGATAAATTCATCCTTAGGAACCTGCAACACATCATAGCTGTTGCTTTAAAAAAAAATCTTATGTGCAAACATTACTTCAAAGAGCACCATTTTAGTTTACCTCAGGCTTTATTCGCTTTCTCCAGTGGACTATAATTTCTTATTTCTATGTGTTACTGATCTTTACACCTGGCATCTCTGTGTGATAGATATAGATATATTTTTTTTGGTGAGGTTAGGTTACACCATCTCTCCCTCCACAACCCACCAATCCCTTTCATTATAGCTCTGATTGTACTGTAGACACTTTTCTAAATCAAAAGTCTCAAAAGAGTGCTTTATTGACCTTACTGCTCAGTATGTTTTTGATTAAAACATTACCGGTTTTCCCATTCACATTGTGGGATAATCTGTGATTTGTAGAAAATATACACTACCAGTCAAAAGTTTTTTAAAGAAGTCTCTTCTGCTCACCAAGCCTGCATTTATTTGGTCCAAAGTACAGAAAAAAACAGTAAAATTTTGAAATATATTTATTATTTAAAATAAATGTTTTCTATTTGAATGTATTTTAAAATGTAATTTATTCCTGTGATCAAAGCTAAATTTTCAGCATCATTACTCCAGTCTTCAGTGTCACATGATCGTTCAGAAATCATTCTAATATGCTGATTTGCTGTTCAAGAAACATTTATTATTATAATTATCAATATTTAAAACATTTGAGTGCTTTTTAAAATTCTTTGATGAATTGATGATTTCAATTTTAGATACATGATATTCTTCTGAACTTTCTATTCATCAGAGAAACCTGAAAAAAATTCTACTTAGATTTCAACATAATAATATAAACATAATAAAGTTTTTTTGAGCAGCAAATTAGAATATTAGAATGATTTCTGAAGAATCATGTGACTGGAGTAATGATTCTAAAAATTTAGCTTTAAAATCACAAGAATAAATTACATTTTAAAATATTGTGGCGGGACGAGCAAACCACAGACACAGTGGGCGTGACGTCAGGCCTCGGAGAGGCTTTTATTAAGCATAATATAAACAAAAGTGTCCAAAAAGGGTACATAAAGTGTCCAAAATAAACAGAGGATCTGGTGTCCTCGTCGTGCTGGGGGTTCTGTGAAGGAGGGGCAGTGTTTGAAAGGGAAGGGTCCAGGTAAGGGGCGGAGTCCGGCAGCTGCACGTGCTCTCCTCTCTGGTCCGTGGCTCTAGGGGCGGCGGCTTCCTTCAGCAGCTACATCCTCCTTGGCTCACGGCACTTCTGAGGGATTCAACGGCCTGGCATCCTCGCCCGTCAGCCGTCTAACGGGTGCGGTACTCGTCCAGACTGTGGGTCCGGCAGCTCGTTGCTGATGGCGCTCGATCCCCTCAACGCTCCCTTCCTGAACCCACGAGGACACCAGCGTAGAGACCAGTCTCCCGAATGCGCTCAGCATTTCAACCGCGGCGGTAATGAGGCTTCATTGACGTCAGGTGTGCCTCATCACACGCCGCCAGACCTTGCTGTTTCGGCGTCCCTCCTCTTTCACACGCCTAGTCCTGTCGGTAGCCTGGTGAAGGGCGGCGATTAAGGGACGGGGAGATGCTGATAACGTCACAATCAATGTTGGGAAAAGTTACTTTTAAAAGTAATGCATTACAATTTTGCGTTACTCCCTGGAAAAGTAACTAATTACGTTACTTAGTTATTTTTTATGGAATGCAATGTGTTGCGTTACTTTTGCGTTACTTTAAATCTGGCCACGGCTTGCTTCTTTGTTTTTAATATAAAACAATTCTAATTTAAAAGCCCTTTTACACCAAAAAGTGAAATGAATTCACCTCAGGCTGAAAGAAAAGTACATTTATGCAGGAGAAGATCACTCTTCAGGTATAAAAAAAAAATGAAGCACAAATGTTAGTTTATCTAAAGTAATTTTTGCTTATTAGTATGGCTGAATTACATCATCGAAGGTCAGCAGCAAAGACACTGGTTAATAAAATGTGATTAAATACATAAGGAATATTTGTTTTATTTAACATATTTAGTTATTGCAGGGTTGCGTCATATTTTGAGTTTGCATTTCACTGTTTCTATTCATTTTGAGGAATACTGAATCTGTTTTTTGTGAGTAAGATGAATTAATGCATGTTCCCATTTAGTCTAGAATACAGTAACATCATGTTTACTCCCAGTTTCCAGACAGGAAACTTGTCAATCAATAAATGGGGATAAAAGTAACTCAGATATTTTCTTAGAAATTCAAAAGTAATGCGTTACTTTACTAGTTACTTAAAAAAAAAATAATATTATTATGTAACTCACGTTACTTGTAATGTGTTACCCCCAACACTGGTCACAATATATTCAAATAGAAAGGTTATTTTAAATAGTAAAAATATTTCAAAATTTTGCTGTACTTTGGATCAAATAAATTCAGGCTTGGTGAGCAGAAGACACTTCTTTAAAAAAACATTGAAAATCTTACTGTTCAAAAACTTGGATTGATCTCAGACCAGTTTAATAATCTGGATTTTACCTATACTTTTTTTGGTTTTCTTGTCAGCCTCAGTTGATTGAGGAACTCAATAGAGCTGTGAGGAATGGTGAGGTAGAGGTAGAAATGTGAGAGGTAATTTTCAAAACTATACTCAACAGGAGTATCAAGAAAAACTCTGAAGGAATACCGCTGTCTTGTGTTGTCTTCGACTAGCTCTCTGTCTCCCGCTGCTTATAAAAGACTCATGTTTCAGCGTTTCCAGCGGATATTACAGAAAGCACTCTATTGAAATATTTATCGTCACAGCTGACCTCACATGAACAGATCCCGTGTTCAAAGAGATTTGTTCCTCGTATTATTCTGACACACCTCGTCACTCTGAACATTCCGCATGGAATTGTCTGTTTGCTCTTTATTCTATTCATCAGGAATGAGAGGTATTCTCTTGAAAAAGACTATAAGACTGCATTTACTATTTAAACCCTATGTAAGTGTGAGAAAAAATAAATCGCTGAGCTCTCCGCATAAAATTCAGCCTACTGAACCCACTTGACTGATAGAGTAGTACTATATCATTATTGTGTATTCGCCACGAGGCAGTTGTTGCAAGAAATTCAATTTGCTTAAACTCATGAAGGCAACTATTTATCAGATATTACGATGATTCACCCAGGCCCCAAGTATTTCAGAGCGCCATTGACTACTTTGGAAATCTCTAAACTGCCTACAAAGCATTTTTCCCACACCAGTCATGAAAAGAACTGCAATGGCCTTCTGCGGCAAAGTGGCTCTTTGAATCATCGCCGGCAGCATTGTCTTTTGACAGCCATTGTCATTCAAATAGATTGTACGCTTCGTTTAGTGATACTTTGTCACCTTTGATAGTGCGCTATCAGTTCATTATCATTATAATGCTTCTTTAATACACTTTATTTGACTGATCCATCATCACCTACACAAAAGAATAGAAGTGAGTAATGAGTTTCCGAGACTTTCGTATTAGTGTGAGTCTGATATAGAGGATGTGCAGAGCGAAGCTAATGTCTTGGAGGTGGAGTCCCTTTCATACCATGGAGATTTTTTTAATAACAGTCTTAGAATAGATATCTTGGCATCTAGAGCCATGCATTTTGTGTTATTTACAAAAGCTGCAATCATAACCAGTATGGCATATTTGGTATTTATTTAAGCTCCTCAAAGGAAAAATGCTACACTTTAACATGCCATCATACACCATAATCAAACCTTAGAGATGGAATCCAGTGAAAAGTGCCTTTTTATTAGGTTCAAGTGGGATATACATGCAAGCTAGTTTTCATTGATTTGTATGATTTGGATGTCTTTTAGCTTAGTTTAGTTTGTGTAGTCTTGATAGATCAGCAACAAATTGGTTTTGAGCTGATTTTAGCTACTTCAGTTTCAATCGATATTACACATTTAAATGTTGATGCTAATTTTGGCCTGTTTTTACATTTACATTACCTTTACTTTCCACTCATGTAAAATCAATCTTAAAAATACTCCTGATGATGCACATTTTTTAGTGTTTTTTTTTTAAAGTGTATTATTCATTCATTCATTCATTCATTCATTCATCCATTCATTCGTTCATTTATTCATTTATTTATTTATTTATTTTAATAGAGTGGAATTGTAATTTTGGCTATAACATGACACCATTTTGTCCAGAATTGTATTTATTTATTTATTTATTTTAATAGAATGGACATTTATTCCAGTTTAGTTTAGTTTAGTTTAGTAGAATGGAGTTTTAATTTTGGCTATAAAATCACATTAATTATTGATTTTTGTCATTTTTGTCCAGAAATTTTATTTATGTATTTATTTTAATAGAATGGAATTTTAGTTTTGACTATGACATCACACTAATTGTTGATTTACCATTTTTGCCCAGTTATTTATTTATTTTTATTTATTTAGAATTAAATAAACATTTCTGCCCAGACATTTAGTTTAGTTTAGTTTACTTTAGTTTAGTTTGGTTTAATAGAATGAAATTTAAATTTTGGCTATAACATCACACTAATTAT
Organism: Labeo catla; assembly: GCA_012976165.1. NCBI lineage: Eukaryota > Metazoa > Chordata > Actinopteri > Cypriniformes > Cyprinidae > Labeo > Labeo catla. The sequence continues at coordinate 729,764 of VONZ01000180.1, read as the reverse complement.
TGATTTACCATTTATGTCCAGAAAATTTATTTATTTATTTTAATAGAATGACATTTTAGTTTGTTTTGGATATAACATCACTTATTTATTTATTTATTTATTTATTTAGAATTAAATTAACATTTTTGCCCAGACATTTAGTTTAGTTTAGTTTAGTTTAGTTTAGTTTAATAAAATGGAATTTGGAATTAATTGGAATTAATAAAATGGAATTAATTTTGGCTATAAAGTCACTCTAATTATTGATTTACCATTTTTGTCCACAAATTTATTTATTTATTTTAGTAGAATATGATTTTAGTCTTTGCTTTAACATCACATTAATTATTGACTTACCATTTTGCCCAGAAATGTATTTATTTATTCATTTATTTCAATAGAATGGAATTTTAATTTTGGCTGTAACATCACACTAATTACTAATTTACCATTTTTGCCCAGAAATTTAATTATTTTATTTTATTTTATTTTTTATTTATTTTTTTAATATAATGGAATTTTAGTTTTGGCTATAACATCACACTAATTATTGACTTACCATTTTGCTCAGAGATGTATTTATTTATTCATAGAAATGAATTAATTAATTTTAATAGAATGGATTTTTAATTTGGGCTGTAACATCACACTAATTATTGATGGACCATTTTTTGCCCAGACATTAATGAATGAATTGTTACTATATTTTATGTTTCTAATTTATGTTTTATTAAAAATAAATGGTATATTGTTTTTATTAATGGTATAGAATTTATTTTATTTTTATTTTAGCCACAACCAAATTAATTATAAGAATAACTATTGAATTTTCTTTCAGAATTCTATTTGTTTGACATTTTCTCTTAACGTACATGTAGCAAATGCTAACGGATGACTCTGTCTGCAGCTACTGATGTTTTTCCATTCTTAAGGTCAGTCCGAAACTTTCGTCCATTATAACATTTTTTGTGTGTTTTTCACATCCGTAGCAAGGTGTTTTGACAGATCAGAGCCACCGTACAAGCGAACACCACAAAATCCAGAATTGCGTCTGACAAGTTTCATCCGCTTCGTCTTGCAGCACAAAGCACTGTAAAGGTCCTTGAACACTGAGTTCACAGAAATTAGTGATCTTCTTATAATATGTGGCTCCAGTAATTTTAGCAAAGCATCAAAGTTTACCGACATCCTAAAGTAAACTATGAATCAGCCGGGATAATCCTTCAGCTCCTTAAGAAGGTGCGCACAAAAAGCATTCTCTCCTTCCTCTCTATATCTTATAATTGGATGGACCCAATGTGTCCTTTCTTTTTCTCTTTTAAGAAGAGAGTGGATAACAAAATCATCCTCACTGCTTTAAGGTTTCATCGTGTATTGTTTTGCGAATTTTTTCGCAACGGATGAATTAATACGCATCGGACTCCGTGTGCAAGGTTTCTGTGCAAAAATTTCAGACTTCAGTGTGCAGTGACCTTTACTAGTAATGTTTACCACAGTCAGGATTGGATTTAGGAAGATCTAATCCTTGACCAGCAGTTAAAAACTATATATATCATTACTGCACAGTGCATATGTAAACAGCTCTGATATGCAGTAATCTTTTTCTGCTTATCGCTTTTGGGATTCTTCCCACCCCCTGCTTCCTCTGTCTGTGCCTGTTTCATGCTGCTTAATTGCTGACCTTTGTATTCCATCTGCCCCTTATGTGCATCGCATCATGGCGCTGTTTAATGATCTGAGAACAGACACTGGCCTTTCACGCTGATCCAGAACCGATTCCTTACCCGAATCCTAATCTCAGCTATCGTTAAAGAAACTGGCAAATCATGTCTCATCCCTGCTGACAATTCCTGTTAGTGTTCCCATTTATCGGAATGACAGTTCCTCACATTGTCATTTCAAACACTTGTGTGCTACTGTAGAGTGTTAACTGGTTGGAGCTCTCATTGGTGAACTTAGTGTTCATTAGTAAAACTTTGCTGGTGGATGAATGTATGTTACTGATTCCCTCCGCAGTCTGTGACGGAAGTGGCAGGTTTCCGATGAGGCGGAGAGTGTGTCTGCGGAAAGCCTCTGCTCTGGGCAGTGGATTGTTGCGGAGCTGACAGTATCACATACACGCAGTGGCAGTCAATCACACAGCCCTTGAAGCATCGTCTCAGGCTTAATGTGCAGTGAATGCAGCACCTATTGATTTCCTCTGTTGTCCGTGACTATAAATACCGATTAATAAACAACATTTTTCCAGCCGCTGGCAACATCCTGTCCGCTGGGACAAAACTCAGGCTGAATTTCTGAGGGTTGAGAGAGATGGCAGAGACAGGGCTTGAGCTCTTGATCACTTGCACCCATCAGGACACTGAACACGGGCCCAGACGGGCACATATCTCATATAAATGGCATTCCAGTCAGTCACAAACCAGACAGGAAGTAGACTGGTGCAGGAGTAGTATTTATGTATGGGGCCCAAAATGTTTTGTGGTCCTAACATATTAGCGATGGGTTTTGACACAAATTTCACGATTCGATTCCAATTCACAAGGTTGGTGATCAGTGTAGATTATTTTGGATATATATCAGGTACAGTCATGCCAAATATTCTTAAAGGAAAAAATCTCATGAGTCAGTTGTACCACATTACTATAATACTGAAAGTTAAAATTACAGTTGAGGTCAAAAGTTTACATACACCTTGTAGAATCTGCGAAACAATAAGAGGGATCTTATTTAATACAAAATGCATGTTATGTTTTATTTAGTACTGACCTGAATAAGATATTTATCATAAAATATGTTTACATATAGTCCACAAGAGGAAAAAAAAAAGCTGAATTTATAAAAAAGGTCCTGTTCAAAAGTTTACATACACTTGATTCCTAATACTGTGTTCTTGCCTGAATGATCCACAGCTGTGTGTGTGTGTGTGTGACAGTTGTTTATTAGTCCCTTGTTTGTCCTGGACAGTTAAACTGCCCACTGTTCTTCAGGAAAATCTTTCAGGTCTCACAGATTTTTTGGTTTTTCAGCATTTTTGTGTATTTGAACCCTTTCCAACAGACTATAAGATTTTGAGATCCATCTTTTCACACAGAGCACAACTGAGGGACTCATATGCAGCTATTACAGAAGGTTTAAATTGTCACTGATGCTTCAGAAGGAAAGCATTAAGAGCCAGGGGTGTAAACTTCTTGAATTTAAAGATCACAGTTAACTTATTTTGTCCTCTGGGAAGCATGTAAGTATCTTCTGTAGCTTCTAAAGGGCAGTACTAAATGAAAAAAATATGATATTTAGGCAAGTAAAATGTACACATCTTAATTCTGTTCAAAAGTTTACACCCCATCTTAAAGCATTGTTTTTTTTTTTGTCTTCTGTAATAGTTGCATATGAGTCCCTCAGTTGTCATTTTGTATGATCCCTCTTATTTTGGTAAAATAATTTTGTAGATTCTGCAAGGTGTTTGCGAACAATTTGACCTCAACTGTAATTCAATAAAATAAATTAATACTGATATACTAAAATGGTGGTTTAAATTGATCAAAAGCAACTAAAGACATTTATAATGTTACAAAAGATTTCTATTTCAAATACTGTTCTTGTGAACTTTACATTCAATATTTAACAAAAAGAAATGCACCAGATCAGCATATTAAAATGATTTCTGAGTGGAAAAATGGCTTCTGACAATAAAGCTTTGCATCACAAGAATAAATTGTATTTTGAAATACATTGAAACAGAAACTAATGTGTTAAATTCAAATGTTTCACAATATTACTTGATCAAATAAATGCAGCCTTGGTGAGCATTAGACATAAAAAATCAATTTAAAAGCCTTGCCAACCCCAAACTTTTAAACTGTAGTGTATATTGTTTTTACTTTCTTCTTCTTTTTTTATTGTTTTATATATATTAGTCTGTGTGTCACACTCAAACCAATGTAGCTCTGGTAGAGCTGCTGTGTTTAATTCAATACTTGCATGGTCACACTATTTTACATAGCCTCTTGAGACATTTTGTTGGACTAGATTTACATTTTTTTTGCATTTTACACCTACGCAATTTTTCAACTCGAAAATACTTTTGCTCACTTTGTTTCTCCAAGGGTTAGTTTATCATATGCAGGTGACGCCCATTCACCCACTAAAATTAGACTTGCAATATTAACTTACTAAATAAATATTAAATTTACACTTAGTTAAATTAATTTGTTTCTGTTCCCTAAATCCGGCCTTAAGGATTTCACTGTTGCAGACCAAACATAAAGACCCTCTAAAATAGTAGCATGAAGGATTTTCAAGCTTCTGAACCCACACAATATCCTTCTGTACTCCATCAATGCCAAAAAAACACAACTCTCTCCATTGGAGGGCCCAGCTTTCAGGCTGCCTTAAGCTTTTCTCCTTCCACACATTTTCCTGACCCTTCTCACTTTTACCACAACTCCTAATCACAGAGAAGATTGTTTCGATTCATCAATGCCATCTGCGGCATAGCCGTGCTAATGATACTCTGTAACTGCTGGGTAGTGCATCTAAGTGAGAAAAGCTTTTTTTGTACTGTCAGCATTCCTCCACACTGAATTTGGATGAGGTCCACATGTTTGTGTTTGCGTCTGAGAGACGTGACGTTTATTCACACGTTTTAACGCTTTAATTATTAAGTATAGGTCAGAAACAGAGACCTAGATATAATTTCAACAGGAAACTTGATTTACAGTATTGATTTGTAATATTGACAACATTGATATTTTCTCTAGCCTTAAGGATCTACGTCTGTGGTGGTGAAATGTTAATTGAAAAACATACGATGGATTTTCAACACGGTTCACGGAGTCCATTTCAACCTCTTAGTTTAAATTTATGAATGCAGACAGAAATGCAAAACCCAAAATGTTTTTATTTATTTAGTGTGGAAAACTTCATCTTCAGCATTTATAAATCTGAAACCACATTGGCACTAATGCACATTTAATTGGCTTTCTCCAAATTAAATGTTCATAAGCGCCAGTGTGCGGATATGCTGTGGTGAATACTTAATGTAGTAAAGAGGATAAAAATTAGAAACAATTGCTAATTTTTGCTTTCAATAAAAGTTTACGTGAGTTTTAAGCCATCAACCGGTTCACAGTATTTGCATAAGCCTATTTTCTTTTGCTACAAATCAAAGCAGAAGATTTTTTAAATAATACAGCTATTTTGTTTGTTATTATAGCATCTAGACCCACCTTTAGGCAAGAACTGTATTTATATTTGTTCTTTTATTATGACTTTTCTCATGGTCCTTTTTACTCTTAGCGATGATTAATAATGCTTTGTGTTTTCTCGTTAACTAGAGGCTTTAACAGAGAAGCAAAGACTATCACATCTGTAATGGAATGCAAAGGGAGTTTAGCATCGTCAAACAGCTGAGGAACGGGATAATTGCAGCTTTAGTTTTATCCAAACAAACTAGGCCTATACAATTAATCCATCTTCTTGCTCACAATTATCTTAAAGTTCATTTAAATATCTAGCGCACAGCCAGACACAGACTGTGACATCATCAGGCACAAGCCCCTCCCACACCACAGAGGTATTTTAAGCCATGTCAGCATGTCACTGGTCAAGATGTCTTGAGTGATGTGTGTTGACAGGTATTGCATTAATAAGGAAGTGCTGGGGCGCCTAGAGACACACTGATTGACAATATGCTGTCTCCATGTCTGGCCAAGTTGACCTCCTGCCCACCTAGGAAAAATCAACCTCTCTGTAGTGTGTATATGTGGGTTTTGGTCGTCGCCAGAGAGACAGAGGTGAGCTGCCAGGGGCCAGGCTATTTGTCAGCAGTATTCATGGCAGTGCTCCCAGCAGACTGTGCGTTTGTCTATTATTGTGTGTTAGTTGCATATAGATTTATATTGAGGGTGGGACTCAAGCCATATCTAGGAACCAGAATATCATTCCTGCTAAATAAGAAAAAAAGAAACATGCTGAAAAATGTCTGTCAACAGACCAGTCTGACCAGGCTGAGACTGGAAAAGCCTAGGTTGGTTTAAAGCGATAGTTCACCCAAAAATGAAATTCGGTCATTAATTACTCGTTCCAAACACGACCTTCGTTCACCTTCAGAACACAAATTAAGATAATTTTGATGAAATATGAGAGCTATCTGACCCTGCATAGACAGCAACGCAATTGACACGTTCAAGGCCCAGAAAGGTCCTAACGAAATCATAAAAATACTCCATGTGACATCAGTGGTTCAACTGATTTTTTTTAAAGCTACTAGAATGCTTTTTGTTCTCAAAGAAAACAAAAATATTGACTTTATTGAATATTTGTCCTTGCTACCTGTCTAAGCTTTGAACGGGGTAGTTGTGCTGCTGTCTATGCAGGGTCAGAAAGCTCTCTCGAAGGTCTAACAGGTTTGGAAAGACATGAGGGTGAGTAATTAATGACAGAATTTGTATTTTTTTGGGTGAACTATCCCTTTAAAGTACTTTTTTTTAAACCAGCCTAAGCTGGTAAGCATGGTTAGCTGGGCAATTAGATAAAAAGTGTCTAAAAACAACAAACAGACCAGCCTGCCTAAGCTAGGACCAGAAAACTGCTTAGGCTGGTTTAAGATGCATTTTTCAGGAACCATCCTGAGCTGGTCTTTCAATATGATCACTAGTTAGCTAGGCAACTAGCTGAAAAATGTCAAAAACCTCCCCAAAACCAGGCAATAAACCAGCCTGACTAAGCTTAGGCTGGTTTAAGATGGGCAGCGTTTCAGCAGTGTTAGAATGACTTAGGTCATTAAAGGATAAGTTCACTTCCAGAACAAAAATTTACAGATCATTTATTCACCCTCTTGTCATCTAAGATGTTCATGTCTTTCTTTCTTCAGTCGATAAGAAATTATGTTTCTTGAGGAAAACATTCCAGAATTTTTCTCCATATAGTGGACTTCAGTGGTGCCCCCAAGTTTGAACTTCAAACAAACGTCAAGCAAAACGATCGGTCATTTTTAAAACAAATTGACAATTTATATACTTTTTAACATCAAATGCTCAACTTGTCTCGTCTCTGTGATGCACATGCGTAGTCTGTGTAATCCAGGTCAAGACAGTAGGTGGAAAAACTCCCGTCTCGTTTTCTTCTTCAGCTTCAAAATCGCATCGCTGTTTTACCTTTTTTTGTATCTTCTTTGCATGTTCACTTTATAAACACTGGGTCGGTACTTCTGCAGCGATGTAGGATGATTTTGAAGTTGGGAAAGAAAACGAGATGGGAGTTTTTCGACATACCCTAACGGTATCTGCCATATTGACCTGGGAAAAAACAGAGTTCATGCAGACCTAGACAAGACGAGCATTTGAGGCTAAAAAGTATACAAATTGTCAGTTTGTTTCAAAAATGACCAATCGTTTTGCTAGATAAGACCCTTCTTCCTTGGCTGGGATCGTTTAGAGTCCTTTGAAGCTGCATTTAAACTACATTTTGGAAGTTCAAACTTCAGAAGTCCACTATATGGAGAGCGTTCCTGAATTTTTTTCCTAAAGAAACATAACTTCTTATCATCTAAAGAAAGACATAAACAACTTGGCTGACAAGGGGGAGAGTAAATTATCTGTACATTTTTGTTCTGGAAGTGAACTTTTCCTTTAAGCAACCACTAATTCAAGTCTCGCAACACATCATATTAAAGCCTTCTAGCCATATTTTGTTTTGTTTATGCATTCATTTCTGCACAGCCATTGTGTCAGCAAACCCTTTTGGTATCTCTCCATTATTTTCATAACCTTTGACCCTGAGGTATAACGTTTATATCTAGTACGGTGGAGGCCGACATACTGCTCCACAGGATCATCTGACTACTCCAGACTGTACTATTTCACTTTAGCTGATATGATTGTAATGTTTGGTTGCTTTCGTGGCACTAATGTGATAGCAAAGGGCAGAAATATATTTTTTAGCCTAATGATGGTGTATTCAAACAGAATTATAGCTGGGGTAAGCAGTCTTGATATACAGAAATGTCTGGAACGTGTGAAAGTTTAATGATAATGACTCTCTAAATTGTCCAAAGGCAACGTGAGGATGGCACTTCGGTGGTATAAAGGGGAAAAATGAACTCTATGAAGTCTCTTTCTAAATAGTGCTTTTATTTGGTAAAGCGACAGAAATATTTCAGAAATGAAATCAGCAGGCCTTTTAAAAATCTCCCAAACGAGTCAGTCCTGAGGCAAAACTGAGGAAATAGAAAAGACTTTGATCAGGGTGGACGCCACGCGTTGTATGATGTTAAAGAAATGAGACATTTTGGGTTGTGCTAATAGGTCAATGCCAAAGAGAAATATCTTTGAGTGCAACCTCCTACAAGCCCTCTTTGGTTTAAAGAAATGTTTGACGGTTTCTATGTCCAGGGACCTTTTTATAGTCAGGAGTAATTTCCTAAACTAAAGATTTTGATATTAATCAAGATGATCAAACACGAGTAATTCAGTTCCATAAAGCAGTTAATTCAGTACAAACACGTATTATATACTAATAGAAGAGCATTACATTCAGGGTCAGTAAATCTCTCAATGCACCATTGCCCAGTTTTGTCTTTACTTTCTACTTAAACATTTAGCTATTATGGTAATGATTGGTTCATTCTCTCTATTTATTTAACAGCCTCTGTGCACCAAAAAGAATTAAGCCTTGAATAATGTGCTGCACTTTACAGCTGCATCGTATTATGTGCGATAACTCATGCACAAATACCATTATTTGATTTTGTAACTTCAGTAAATGAAGTTTTTCAACAAACTGCCTATTTCAATGTCATTAATATGCATTAAATGTTTCAACTGGCTTTGTCATGACATTAGTAAACCAGCAGAGCACGGATTTGTGAAGGGCCCTCTTAGATACAGGGCATTTTTAAACCATAATGAAGGCTTTCAGTCAATACCTTGTAAGCAAAAGCATTTGTAGAACTGGGCTGACATAAAAAGCAGAAATGTGAATTCAGTCATTCATCACCATTGACCCATTCCTGAAAGTGATACCATGACACAACAGGGATGTTATCGACTAAAGTCGGGCTGAAAACATATTTCTTTATGAACCCCTCTTGGCTGCAGGGGTTCCTACATTTTTAGAACAATGAATCCATGACTTCTCAAGTCTAATTTATTCATTTTCTACCTTTTAAAATATTATTAAATATTATTTCTGACCTTGCACAGACGGCAACCCAACTGACACATTCAAGGCCTTAATTTTATAAAGCTACAAGGATTCTTCTTGTGCACAAAGAAAACAAAATTATTGTTTTTTTCAACAATTTCTTCTTCGGCGTGTGCTCATGACATTACCATAATGCATGTGGTGCTGCTGATGCAGAAATTGTCTTTATTTTTGGTCTTTTTAGTAGCTTCATAAAATTAAGGTTGAGCCACTGATGTCACAAGGGCTATTTTAACGATGTCCTTACTATCTTTCTGGACCTTGAACATGTCAGTTGCGCTAGTGTCCAACTGTCCATGTAGAGTCAGAAAGTGCTCAGATTTCATCAAAAATATCTTAATTTGTGTTCTAAAGACGAACAAAGCTCTTACAGGTTTGAAATGACATAAGGGTGAGCAATTAATGACAGAATTCTAATTTTTGGGTGAACTAACCCTCTAATTTCCCTTTCATTTTTAATTTATCATTAATGGAGAAGTTCACTTCCAGAACAGAAATTTACAAATAATTTCCTCACCTCTTTGTCATACAAGATGTTCATGTCTTTCTTTGGTCGTAAAGAAATTGTTTTTTGAGGAAAACATTTCAGGAATTTTCTCCATGTAGTGGACTTCAATGGTGCCCGTGAATTTGAACTTCCAAAATGCAGTTTAAATGCAGCTTCAGATGGCTCTAAATGATCCCAGCCAAGGAAGAAAAGTCTTATCTAGCAAAATGATCGGTCATTTGCAAACCAAATTGACAATTTATATACTTTTTAATTTCAAATGCTCGTCTTGTCTCGTCTGTGCAATGCGCATGCGTAGTCTGTGTAATCCGGGTCAATACAGTTAGGGTATGTCGAAAAACTCCAATCTTGTTTTCTTCCCCAACTTCAAAATCGTCCTACATCACTGTTTTATCTTCTTTGCATGTTCACTTTGTAAACACTGGGACGGTACTTCTGCGGCGATGTAGGATGAGATGGGAGTTTTTTTTTTTGAAAAAACACTTCACGAAGACCTGAACAAGACGAGCGTTTGAGGTTAAAACTATATAAACTGTCAATTTGTTTTGAAATGATTGATCGTTTCACTAGATAAGACCCTTCTTCCTTGGCTGGGGTCGTTTAGAGCCTTTTGAAGCTGCGTTTTGGAAGTTCAAACTTGGAGGCACCATAGAAGTCCACAATATGGAGAGCATTCCTGAAATGTTTTCCTCAAGAAACATAATTTCTTTACGACTGAAGAAAGAAAGACGTGAACATCTTGAATGACAACGGGGTGAGTAAATTATCTGGAATTTTTTGTTCTGGAAGTGAACTTCTTTAATATAATACTTTATGCATGTTATCTGTGTTGTCCCTTAACCACTTGGCATCCTTAGTCTGAAAAATAAGTTTGAGGAGCCCTGTTATAGCTAGTAAAATGCACTGTGGCATAAGGGAGTAAAAAAAAGTAGTGTAACTCGTCCGAGAACAGAATAAGTCACATTAGGTGCTGTGTAAGTGTAAGCAGGTAACAGAAGCAGACACAGAGATAGAATGGAAAAGGGCACTTGAAGAGACTTCAATTAGCAGCATCAGTTCAGGTGTGCAGCCGGCCGTGAAGCCTGAGCCACGGGAGGGAGAGGAAGAAAGAACAGGCAGTGCTGAGATGGTATCTGTTAAAGGGAACAGCGAAGGATGAACGCTGTCTGACATAATGATGTGGAAAATGACAAGTACCATTTCATATCTCCTGTCAAAGCTCATGGTAATTGACACACAATGCACACAATTCCTCACGGAAGTGACATAGCGGCACACTCCATGTCGGCTTTAGGTGATACAAGGTGCGTGATATGACAAAAGAGGCATTTATTTATGATACAGTCTGGTGAAAGATCGGTACGCCGCCCTTGTTCCGTTTTCGCAGATACACGGAAATCCCTCGTGGCTTCGGAGAAACGTACTACGTTGGCACGCAGAGGAAGATGATTGATGGTGGTTGTAAATCTCAGCGCTCCCTCGTCCTCATCAAACGAACATTGTTAGCTTTCCTTTCCCCTTTCAGATCCCAGGGAAAATCATGATTCAGTGTGTTGTTCCTTGCACTGTACATGAAATTGCTACCTGTCACTTTCAATGCACATTGATTACAGCTACGGCGTGGGCCGCGGACAGAGGGTGATTATTTGTCTTTAAAAGCCATTCAGTGGATGTGGCGCTTTTGCGTGGTGCGTGTCACTGTTTCAGAGTTAATTACAGATGAGCAGTAATAGCTGCGAGATGCTCGGTGAGTCACGAGCCAGAGACGCAGCGACACTCTCCGCACGCCTTTTTTCGTAGGAGGCCTGCACTTTGCCACCCTCGACCACTTACAAAGGCGAAAATGTCAGACCTCTCTGTTAGCTTGGACCTGATGAAACGAAAAAGCTTGAAGAAGCGTAACGATCGAATCTTTTGTGTTTCTGTCTTGCAGATCCTTCGCTCCACCACCGGCAGAAAGCAGTGGTTTCTGATCTCACTTTCCAGACGGGCATGTCGAGTTTGATGGACTTTGGAACTCCAGATTCTTCACTTGACAAAGGTAAGATCTCCAAATATCGTGCAAAAGCACGACGTGACAATGCTTAGTAGTTGTTTTCCACAGGCTGTGAACGTGGGTAATTTATCACAGCGCTGAAAGGCAAATAAAACAAAAACATTGTCCTGTGGATTTTCAGCTTTTTTTTTCCCCCACTTACGTGTTGGAGCAAAGTGTATGCGACTAAAGAAATGCACTTCTACAAATTGCGAGAGAGTCATCTTCCAAGAAAACAAAAAAAGCTTTGTCTGATTCGTATAATGTCACCCGCTGTGGGGAGGCGTCATTATGAAGTGTATTGATCAAACTGGGAATTGAACAGAATCTCGAAGTCTTATTCTAGACATCCCATTTTCCACACATAATGACGCCTGTTACTCTCTATTGCCTTTCCTCGGAGTGCTGTCCTCCTAAATCATAATCTTTATGTCTTTATCAAAGCCAACATCACAAAGAAGCCAAACTACCCTCGTTGGATGATAGAGGGTCTTCATTTAACCAGTACAGGGAATGATTTTCGACTTCACTCTGATGGCGAACACTGCACACTAATGCATTGACAGCACCCGCAGCATGCGTTAGCATGTGCTTTATATTAGTATACGCACACTAATATGCATACTAATTTGTTTTAGTTTGTGCAGTCTGTTCTGCTCTATTATGCTCTCTTTTATGTTCATTTCTGTTTTGTTGTTCTGTTCTGCTGCTCATTCCTGTTGTTTCTTTCTGTTCTTTTAGTTTGTATTCTCTTTTGTTCATGTTCAGTTCTGTTCATTTCTATTCAGTTTTTTTTTCTTTCTGTGGTTTTGTTGTGTTTGTTCTGTTCAGCTAATTTCTATTTAATTTGTTGATTTGTTCTTTTAATTTCTGTTTTGCTCTGTTCATTTCTGTTTTGTTCTATTGTGTTTTCTGCTCTTTTCATGTCTGTTTTGTTCTGTTCCTTTCTATTTAGTTTTTCTCCATTTGTTTCTATTTTGTTTATTTCTGTTCATTTCTATTCTGTTTTACTCTGTCCTGTTCTGTTATTTTTTGTTCTTTTCTTTTCTGTTCAATTCATTTTTTTGGCTTGTTCTTTTCTATTCTATTCTGACTTGATATTTGTTCTTTTCTTTTCCATTATTGTTTTATTCTTCTCTCATCATTTCTGTTCTGTTTTGTTAATTTCTGATTTAATTTTTGTTCTGTTCTTTTCTGTTCAATTCAATTATTTTTTTTCTTGTTTGTTTCTATTATATTCTTTTCTAATCTATTTTATCTGATTCTGACTTGATTTTTGTTTTTTTTTTTCTTTTCAGTTATTCCATTACTATTATGTTTTATTCTGTTCTGTTCATTTCTGTTCTGCTCTGGTCTTTCTATTCTGTTTTGTACTGTTTTTGTTCTTTTCTGTTTCATTATTCCATTACTGTTATGTTTTATTCTGTTCTGTTAATTTTTGATTTGATTTTTGTTCTGTTCTTTTTTGTTCAATTCAATTACTTTCTGCCTTGTTCATTTCTATTCTATTCTATTCTATTCTGTTCTATTCTGACTTGATTTTTGTTCTTTTCTCTTTCATTATTCCATTATTATTGTTTTATTCTGTTCTGTTGATTTCTGTTCTGCCATGTTCTTTCTATTCTGTTCTGTTCTTTGTTCTTTTATTCTGTTAATTTCTAATTTGATTTTTGTTCTGTTCTGTTCTTTTCTGTTCAGTTCAATTACTTTTAGTCTTGTTCTGTTCTATTCTGATTTGATTTTTGTTCTTTTCTGTTTCATTATTCCATTACTATTATGTTTTATTCTGTTCATTTCTATTCTGCTCTGTTCTTTCTATTCTGTTTTACTCTGTTCTATGCTGTTAATTTTTGTTCTGTTCTTTTCATTTATTTTTTGTTTTGTTCTATTCTGTTCTATTCTGTTCTGTTCTATACTTACTTACTATTTGTTCTTTTCAGTTCCATTATCCCATTGCTATTGTTTTATTCTTCAGTGATCTTTTCTGTTCTACTCCATTTTTTCTGTTCTATTTTGCTTTGTTAATTTCTGAATAGATTTTTTGTTCTGTTCTTTTCTGTTCAATTCAATTTTTTGTCTTGTTTATTTCTATTATATCATTTTCTATTCTATTTTATCCTATTCTGACTTGGTTTTTGTTCTCTTTTTGTTATTTTCTCTTCCATTATTCCATTATTATTGTTTTATTCTGTTCAATTTTGTTCTCTTTGTGTTTTATCTTCCATTATTCAATTATTATTTGTTTATTCTGTTCTGTTGGTTTCTATTCTGCTCTGTTCTTTCTATTCTGTTTTGTTCTGTTCTGTTAATTTCTGATTTGATTTTTGTTCTGTTCAGTTCAATTATTTTTGCCTTGTTCTATTCTATTCTATTCTGACTAACAGAAATACCAGAAAGTATCTTGGTAGTACTATGCTTTGTAGTGATAGACCCATATGCTGGCCAAGTTGGTTAATCTCCCCATATTTTGTGATTTTGAGGTAACTGGTTGACGAAGCTGCCTGTTGCCCAGCCATTTTAGAATTTGTGTATGTCTAGTTTTAGATTTTGTGTATGTCTCTTTCGACATTATTTTACCATCAGTACCGTGGTATGTCAGCATATCACAGTATTTTCAGATGCCATCACTTTACGATGGTGCTGTCACAGGGTCGTTCTGTTCTATCTTTTACTTTCTCTTTCTTTCGTTTTTGTTTTTATTCCCTCTCTTTTTTCTGTTTCTATTCTATTCCCTTGTGTTGTTCATTTCACCCTGCGCGAAAAGCATTATTGATGTTGTGCTTGCTGTCAGTGCTTCATTATTCCCAGCCGAGCCTTAAATTGTTTTGAAAGATTCGTTCGGTTTGCCAGGCAACTGTATCTATGCAGTTGAGAAATAAAAGGAAGCAGGCAGCCGTATTAGAGATGCTTTAATGTACTAAATTCATTACTTTCAGCCTCATGTGCCCATACAAGCTCACTTTTGTGCAGCACCCCTCGGAAAACAGTTGAGCTTTCTCTGATGGACACATGTACATTTAATCAACACACAAGAGCTCTTGGGCCCATCCTCTCTGATGTTAAGGCAGTCACTCATTCATTACATAAACAGCATATGCTTCAAAGTATCACACTGAGTTGTTTGTGTACGAACTGGTCATTTTTTTCCCAGCAGGCACTCTGAACTCAGCACCAGCATCGTGGTCTTTAAGAGAGAGTGATAAAAGGAGAGATGAGTCAGTGTTAAGACCCTGAGAGCCCTTGAATCCTCCTGCCTGGCTGTTTTTGAGACTGCCACTCGCTGTAGGTTGAAGCCGGTGCACTGTGACAGAGAGTTGGCCCCTATCTGCCGGTGGCTCCATTAGATCCATGAGAAAGAGGACACTCATCCAGCCCTTTATCTGACAATACGTCCCACAGAGTCTGCAGCAAAGAATTATGGGATGTGGAGGGAGAAAGATGGTGGACAAAAGTGGATATAGTCCAAGAAAGAGCAAGTTCATAAGGGGGGTTCATAAGAGTCACAGTGATAGTCGACATGCCTTAAAGGAATAAATCAATCGAAACTGGAAATTCAGTCATCCTTTACTCTCCCTCAAGTCATTCTAAATTTTTAGTTTCCTTCTTCAATGAAAGATAAACTTTAGCAGAATATCCTGAATGTTCCATTCTACACAATAAAACTAAATAGCACTGAAATGACAAAAAAATAAATAAATCAAAATATAAAATAGTTTTTTTTATTATTTTGTAGTTCTCATATCAGTTTAATCTATTAATAGGTTTGTTCATTGTTTTGGCTCATTTTTATCTCATTTTAAATAAATTAATAAATATAATTTCCAGACAAATATCCAGATTTTCAAATAGCTGTATCTCAGCCAAATAATGTCCTATCCTAACAAACCATATATCAATGGAAAGCTTATTTATTTTCAGATGATGCATATATCTCAATTTAAAAAAACTGACCCTTATGACTGGTTTTGTGTTCCAGGGTCACAAATCATAAAAATATTCCATATTTCTTTTTATAGCAGTTTTATTAATAGTTTCATTAATAGATATCTATTAATAAATAGTACCCAATAAATAGTTATTTTGTAGTTTTTACTTATCTTGTACTTATGTTAATTGTAATATTTAGCTGATTTTGAAAACGCGAATAACATTAAAATAACCAAGAAAAAAGCATAATAAAACTCCTTGTATACTATATCATAGTTTTATGGGGGAAAAAATTAAAATTCAAGTCATACAGACTATTTCTATGTCAGTTTTATTAACAATAGGTTCATTAACAGATACATTTTTAGATCATTTCGAATAAGTGAATAACACCAAAATGACAAAAAAAGCACAATAAAACTACTTGTATATTATATCATAGTTTTGTTGGGGTGGGGGGCAAATTTAAAGTTATACGGACTACTTATATGTCAGTTTTAATAATAATAGGTTCATTAATAGGTACATTTTTAGATCATTTTGAATAAGTGTATAACACCAAAATGACTAAAAAGCATAATAAAACTACTTGTATATTATATCATAGTTTTATGGGGGAGGAAAAGCTAATTTCAAGTCATACGGACTACGTATATGTCAGTTTTATTAATAATAGGTTCATTAATAGGTACATTTTTAAATAATTTTTAATAAGTGAATAACACCAAAATGACAAAAAAGCACAATAAAACTACTTGTATATTATATCATAGTTCTGTGGGGGAAAAAAACTAAATTCAAGTCATACAGACTACTTATGTGTCAGTTTTATTAATAATAGGTTCATTAAATATATTTTTAGCTAATTTTGAATAAGCGAATAACACAAAAATGACCAAAAAAAGCATTATAAAACTACTTGTACACTATAACATAGTTTTGTGAGGGGGGGGAGCAAAATTCAAGTCATACAGACTATTTCTATGTCAGTTTTATTAAGAATAGGTTCATTAATGGATACATTTTTAGTTAATTTTGAATAAGTGTATAACACCAAAATGACAAAAAAAGCATAATAAAACTGCTTGTATATTATATCTTAGTTTTGTGGGGGAGAAAAGCAAAATTCAAGTCATACGGACTACTTCTTTGCCAGTTTTATTCATAAAAGGTTCACTAATAGATACATTTTTAGCTCATTTTGAATAAGTGAATAAATGCAAATACAAAAAAGCATAATAAAATTGTATCATAGTTTTATATCATAGTTTTGTGTAAAAAGAGAGCAAAATTCAAGTCGTACGGACTGCTTTTATAGTTCTTTTAAATCTTTTTTGGTGCTCGACAGCTTTAGTCCTTATTAATTTCCATTAAATAACAAAGAGCAGCACAAACAGTTCTCGTTGTTCGATGCAAAAATAAATACGGGTTTGAGCAAGTAAATGATGACAGAATTTTCATTTTTGGGGAACTGTTCCTTTAACATTAAGAGAACAGTCTGTCTGTCTTGTTTCCACCATTAGATGGAGCTGCAGGGCCTCTGTAGAGAGACTCACCTGCCCTCTCACCTGATCAGAAACGCTATTTGTCTCCTCCCCCTGTCCTATGAATGCGCCTGTTCAAACACAGCTTGGAAAAGCAGTGCCATTTCCCTTTTGAACTCTCTGCACCTATTAGGCCGGGAGGAGTATGTGTGTGTGTAACAGAGAGCGAGAACAGGTAGGAAGGGTGTAGAGGGGGTGGGGAACAAGAGAAACTCCCAGAACAGGTATACGGACTCAGTGAGGAAGGCGGCTCAAACTTGTTTATACTCACTCGGGAACACCTCCTTAGTAACCTGTCAGGGAGGAGCACGCAGGCAGCGGTAGGAGTGAACTCTGTACCTGTGTGTGTCTGTGGGATGTTTAGTTGAGTTTTCTTGCTATGAGAAGAAGCACCGGTGCTGACAGTGGAGCCTGCCGGAGCCGGCACTGTGGGGGGCATGAGATCTGAAAGAGAGGAGGGCAGACCAGGTGAGTGTTTCTCTGTGTACGTGAGCTCAAGATGGAAACCACAGCCATAACAAACCTCTGAATTATATATCTAGCTGACTAGGCATGTAAATCTGTACAATTCACGTGTGCCGGCAGGTGTTGTAAATTGGGTGACCTGTATCATTGAGTTTCTTTTGCTAAACCTGTTGTATAAGAGAGAAATCGTGATTAATATAAAATATTACGGCTATCAGAAGGTTAAAAGTTTTTTTTTTTTTTAAATCCAGTAGGTTGTAATATAAATTAAACTGTGTTATGGATTTACCGATAGGGCAAATAAGTTTAAAAAGGTTGGGATAAACTGACCTATATCCTATATTGCCGTTAAAACCTTTAGTATTTAATGGATGAGCAACTTTTAGATTATTTGATGAGTCAAGCACATACAAGGCATGTACTTGTCTGTAATTTCATGTAATCTGGAGTAATACTATGATTTACCATGTGTGACGTGTGGCTCTAACCCAGTAATCAGCTGTAATTACGTTAGTGACACATATGTTGTTTATGAGATCATATAAGATTGTGGTCATACAGAGGCAACGTGCTGTCTGTTTATGTGAGCGATATTCGCACATCCCTTTATCAGACCAATAATCTTTCACAATAATCTGCTTTGAATGTATGAAAATGATTAGAGTGATCGAGTGAAATGTTTTAGGGAGCTGTGTTGTAACAGTCATGTAAATGGTGAAATTAAAAGAACACATATATATAATTTAACATTTTTTTAAGGGATAGTTCACCCAAGAATTTAAATTCTGTCATTGATTACTCACCCTCATGTCGTTTCAAACCTGTAAAACCTTTGTTCATCCTTCAGAACACAAATTAAGATATTTTTACATTATTTGCGGAAGAAAAAGTCATTTTTTTCAAATATTCTTGTAGTTTCATAACATTACGGTTGTCACATGGACTATTTTAACAATGTCCTAACTACCTTTCTGGGCCTTAAACGTGTCAGTTGCGTTGCTGTACATGCAAGATCAGAAATCTCTCGGATGTTCCTTAGATGAGTGAGGGTCTTATGGATTTGGAACAACATGAGGGTGAGTATTAATGATAGAATTTTAATTTTTGGGTGAACTATCCCTTTAAATCTTATATATACCTTTAATACTTAATTTCATGAGCATTTCTGAAGCTTTTAGTTAATCTCTTGTTTCAGTTGGCTGTGACATTTAAAAATCTTCACAATCCTCTCATTGGTTTACTCACGAAACCATTAAAGCTGATCCTGAATCAGCCCGTGTTTGTTCGTCTATAGTGGCTAGCAATAATCCCCGCGTCTTCTCCACACCCCGCTAAATCAACACTGCGAGACTGATCTTTACACTCCTTATTCAAAGTCTAACAACAGACCGAGCAGGAACTTATAGATCATATTTAGGCACTTTAATAGTTGCCATCGGCAAAACAGGAGGAATGTGAATCACGCATACAGTAGTTTACTTAACGTTACACTGTCTCAGTGCACATACTGTGAATGCATTATCATGCATAATTATGTAGGTGATTCATGTGTGAGATGTATGATGAAGTCAGTTTTCATCTGAAGCTGCTCAGTTGTGTACTTTCGAATGCTTGGTTTATTGTGAACACACTTCCTTGTTTGATTCTTTGGAATTTAAGTGTTTGATCTCAGTGGTATGACAGTGCAGCTTGTGCCTTTGAAAGTTTTTTAAGGTAGGGTAGTATTGTTTTGGACTGAATGATTGAATGTTGTTATTGTGTTCTTCCTTAACCTTGCCTCGGGACACTTCCACCGTTGCTCTGCTGGTCTGTTGTTAAGTTTCAGTCGTGCTGGTATACACAGTTGTTGTGTTTGTGTGTGGGTTTTGTATCTATGGTAGGACTGGACAACCTATCAAAAATACCTGGTGATATTCATTATATTTATGTATTTGTGTGTTATGTAGGGCCTTAACGGTGAGATTTATATTGCATACAGGGATATATCGGGTACAATACATGGTAAATTTTCAACTAATGCTGTAAAATACACATGAGAGTCAGTTGGTATTACATAATAATACTGGGGGTTAAAATTAACTGATTTGTATACATACACTCAGTTTATATAATAATAAAGTTACAGTTACATAGTTACTTTTCTACTCCAATTCCTTTTTTGAAATATAAACATTGAAGTGGCTGTCATAAAAACTTGACGAATTTAATCAAAAGTAAATTAAACTTTGAAGAACAGTAAAAAAAAAATCATGATTATATGTTACATTTAGCAAAATGCTTCATTCTAGAGTTCATTTTCCTAGCTGACTAATGAGTTTATGGTCACCGAATATGTTTTTTCTTAGGTAAATGTAACATTGTTTACAAGCTGTTATATTGACTCTCTTTGTGCGGTTGAAACACTGAGCGATCACATGAGACAGGATACGGATTTCCATAAGTTGTACTCGTTCTTTTAACATACACTACCGTAAAACGTTCACTTTTGATCAGTCCTTTTATTTAGCATCCTTGCTAAATAAAAATATTCATTTTCTTATACTGACTCCAATACTGACTGTTTTTAATATCAATAATAATAATAAAAATGTTTCTTGAACAGCAAATCAGCATATTAGAATGGTTTCTAAAGGATCACGTGACACTGAAGACTGGAGTAATGATGCTGAAAATGTAGCTTTGATCACAGGAATAAATACAATCTTAATATATATTCAAATAGTAAACAGTTATTTTAAATAGTAAACATATTTCACAATTTTACAGTTTTACTTTGGATCAAATAAATGTATGCTTGGTGAGCAGAAGAGACTTCTTTAAAAAACATTAAAAATCTTACTGTTCAAAAACTTTTGACTGGTAGTGTCTCTTCAGATGTTCGTTCATGTTTATTTCATGCTATAACTGGTATTAAAGCAAATTTATTCGCGCTGACGCTTCTCTTGAACTGAGCCGCAATGTCACTCCACAATAAACAACGCCAAAACAGCATTTATTGTTTGAATACTGTAATCAAATGAACAGAATTTGAAATCTAAGACTTTGTTTCATATAAAAAGTAAAAAAGCACAAAGGTTATCGCAATTTATTGGATGGGAGGCATGCTACAATGATCATTCACTAAATAGAAAATAAGCTAGACTAATTCTTAAGATTTAATCACAATATATATTTCTTTTTTTGTTTATTTTCTTTGTATTTACATTTTAGATACTACAGTTGAGGTTTATCTGCACATTACATTTGACCTACAAGTGCATCTGTGTGTCTGTTTATTTCATTATTTACAAGTGGACATACAGGTGCACCTGCGAGGGCGTGTGTGTGCGCTGATAGTCCAATGGTATTTTGAGAATATTGTGCCACCGGCGCCAACAGGGTTTGGCATAACCTCTGCGGCTCACTGATCTACTCGGTGCCAGTGGTTACGCTCCAAATAGATGAAGATAATGAGTTTGACCCTCGAAGCCCCTGCTGCCAGATGGTTCTGTCAAGCTCTGCCCTTCTCTCCCACCCCAAAGTACAAACTACAAGTTCACACTACAGCTCACGGACAAGTTTCATGCTGCCAAAACCCTGTCTGGAGCACCCACGCTGATAGCTACTACAATATGTTGCATTCCGTCACCCCAGCCAAGTCCACAGGGATTTTGAAGTGAGACACTTCACTTAAGTATTTGTGTTACGTAACAGAGCAAATGATACGTCCTGAAAGAAAATGGTGCAGACAACTGTCCAACAGAGGATTTGCTGCTGTCAAGCTAAATGACAGAACAAAGTGGTTTTATATCAGTATCAGAGCAAAGCATATGCTTGAGTGGGAGGTGAACAAAAACAACAAAGTAACAGAGTTTGGAATATTTGAATTCAAACCCTTATTACTTCACCGTCGCCGGCAGGCCAAGTTTCCAAACAAAATTAGGCGTCATTGGCATGTAAATGCGTGCAGTCATATGTAAATATATAATATCTTGCTGAGATCGGAAAGTTCAGAACAAGCTGTTTATTCGCCAAGCTGCAACAAAATTGAGTTTTTTTTTTGTTTGTTTTTTTTTTTTTTACATGTCCTGAAATGCTTTTTTGTATTGCAGAAGATTAACAGTAAGCAAAACATAGCAATAATCTGGCTCTACTGCTAATACTAGAGTTATGAAATAATTAAAGGAGAACTCCACTTCCAAAACAAAGATTTAAATATAATGTACTCACCGCCTTGTCATCCAAGATGTTCATGTCTTTCTTCATTCGTAAAGTAAAAGTTTTTTGAGGAAAACATTTCAGCATTTTTCTCTATATAATGGCCTGCTATGGTGCCCCGATTTTGAACTTCCAAAATGCAGTTTAAATGCGGCTTCAAACGATCCCAAATGCGGTTGTAAACGATTCCAGCTGAGAAAGAAGGGTCTTATCTAGCGAAACGATTCGTTATTTTCATTAAAAACATACAATTTAAGTACTTTTTAATCTCAAACGCTCATCTTGCCTTGCTCCGCGTATTCTGACTCAAGGGTATGTCGAAAAACTCCAATCATATTTTGTCCCTCAACTTAAAAAATAATTTCAAAATCATCCTACATCACTGCAGAAGTTCTGACCAAGTCTTTGCAAAGTAAACATGCAAAGAAGATCAAACACCCTTAACAAAAAAGGTAAAAATACAGGACCATTTTAAAGTTGAGGGAAAACATGAGATAGGAGTTTTTCGACATACCCTAACTGTCATGAACCGGAAAAAAAAAGTTCAGGCAGAGTAAGACAAGATGAGCATTTGACATTAAAAAGTATATAAATTGTATTATTTTTATGAAAATAACCGACTGTTACGCTAGATAGGCCCCTTTTTTCACAACTAGGATCGTTTACAACCGCATTTAGGATCGTTTGAAGCCGCATTTAAACTGCATTTTGGAAGTTCAAAATTGGGGCACCATATCAGTCCATTATATGGAGAAAAATGCTGAAATGTTTTTCTCAAAAAACAATTTCTTTACGACTGAAGAAAGAAAGACATAAACATCTTGGATGACAAGGGGGTGAGGACATTGTATGTGAATCTTAGTGCTGGAAGTGGACCTTTAAGACGTTTTGAAAGAAGTCTCTTATGCTCACCACGGCTGCATTTATTTAATCAAAAATACAGTAAAAAGTGTTAACTATAACTTAATTAATTTGAATAGTTCACCCAAAATTTAAATTCTGTCATTATTTACTCAGCCTCATGTCGTTCCAAACCCATAAGACCTTTGTTCATCTTCGAAACACAAATTAAGATATTTTTGATGAAATCCGAGAGCTTCAAGGCCCAGAAAGTTAGTAAGGACATCATTAAAATAGCCCATGTGACATCAGTGGTTCAACCGCAATGTTATGAAGCTACGAGAATACTTTTTGTGCGCAAAGAAAACAAAAATAACAACTTTATTTAACAATTTCTTCTCTTCCTTATTATTATAATTATTAAAAGTGTGTTCCAAAGCTGATAGATTAACAGGAGTCTTTTGGGAACATCATGTTGAGTGTTTGTGTGTCTGTGTGTGTGTGTGTTTTGGCCAGGCACTTGGTGCCCATCCGCTGGCATGGCCTAATCTGTCCTTAATGAAAGTGTGAATCAATTACCACTATCTCCAGTTGGCATGGGCAGGCTGAACTTGCTTGCAATTTAAACGCAGAGCAATTAATTCAGCACAGCTGTTACCCTCAGATATCCCCACACAGAGGACTGGAAATACGCACACAGAAGGTTTTCTCACTTTTTGCCATCATACATGCAAAATTTAATAAGAGTCTGCACAGATGCCACACAGTGCATGTGCTTGAAATCGTCTCTCCATCTCAAAAGTGTGCTACACACAATTTTCTCAACAAAAGGCACACAAGTGTCACCCGCAATCTCTCTGCATAGCGTAAGACCTGTAATGCATTTTCATGCATGTATTTCGGTCCTGGCACAAGTAGCTTTATTGTAGTATAGCAGCCCACACCTCCTACCATTTAATAATACTTCTATCACAGCTCTGATTTGGAAATGTCATTTGACGTGGGTGCTATTTTTGATATAAGCTCTTGTGTAGGTCTTAAAAGAAATGCTGAGGTTGATTTTCTTTGCCTATATGGGGCAGCATATTTGGGTCACGCTGAAGTACGCAAATATTTTATCCGGATTAATAAAACTGTCTTAGAATTATGCATTTCACTTGATGTATTAGTAACTGGCTAATTTAGCATTTTTGGCAGTTGTTTCAAGTAACAATCCAATCCAAGTCCAAATCGAGCTGATATTTAGCGTTTCTGACAGGCTTTTCTTCAGAGACTGTGTTTTGCGGTTATGGCTTGGCTCACTGTTTACAATTCCATTTACATTTATTCATTTAGCAGCTGCTCTTATTCAAAACAACTCACAAATGAGGAGAAGTAGGGAGACAGAAACACAGGAAGGGCTGTAAAACAAAGTTCCTGAAAAGAACAAATGTACAAACTAATGCTGAGGACAGCGTGAGATCCTGTGAAACAACTGAAAGTTGAACTGAAACTTTTCAGGAATAGTTGTGTTTTAGTTGTAAATATGAAGTAAAAGGTGAGGGCTAGTGCTAGTGTTGCTGCCATGCTATTCACCAGAAAAAAGTTAGTTGGTGGAACTGGTTAGCCAGCATGATCTTTTGGGAGATGTGGGTTAACTAAAAAACAGAGAATAATCAATATGGTTATTATTGTTGTTGTTGTTGTTGTTGTTTTTTGCAAAAGTTTGGAAATCCCTTGCAGAATCTGTGAAAATGTGAATAATTTTAACAAAATAAGAGAGATCATGCTTGTTATTTTTTATTTAGTACTGTCCTGAGTAAGACATTTTACATAAAAGATGTTTACATATAGTCCACAAGACAAAAAAAATAGCTGAAATTATTCAAAAAAACCCCTTCAAAGTTTGGGAACCCTTGGTTCTTAATACTGTGTGTGGTTACCTGGATGATCTACTACTGTTTTTTTGTTTTGTGATGGTTGTTAATGAGTTTTGTTCTGAAAAGTTAAACTAAGCACTGTTTCCAGCATATTTGAACCCTTTCCAGCAGAGACTGTGATGATTTTGAGATCCATCTTTCCACACTGAGGACAAATGAGGGACTCAAACACAACTATTAAAGAAGATTCAATCATTCACTGATGCTCCAGAAGGAAACATGATGCATTAAGAGCCAGGGGGTGAAAACTTTTGAACAAGATGAAGATGTCTAAATTTTTCTTATTTTGTTGAAATGTCTTTTTTTTTTTTCCAATTAGTACTACCCTTCAGAAGATACTTGCATGTTTTCCGAAAGACAAATTCAGTACAATTTACCTCAAATTCCAAAAGTTTTCACCCCCTGGCTCTTAAAGCATCGTGTTTGAGTCCCTCAATTTTCCTCAGTGTGAAAAGATGGATCTCAAAATCATACGGTCACTGCTGGAAAGGGTTCAAATATGCAAAAGATACTGGAAAACTGAAGAATCTGATTTTTCTGAAGAACAGTGCTCAGTTTAACTGTTCAGAACACACAAAGGACTCATCAACCAAAAAAGGGGGTTATTTTGTTCATTTCAGCTATTGTTTTGTCTTGTGGACTGTATGTAAACATCTTTTATGTGAATGTCTTATTCAGGACAGTACTAAATAAAAAAATAACATGCATTTTGTATGATCTCTCTTATTTTGTTATCTCTTAAGGGGTTTCCATACTTTCGCATGCCACTGTATATCGCCAAGGACAATACAACGGCATATATTTGGCATTTTTCAAATATTGGCATTGGCCAATAAGTTTTTCCAGTTTGCCTGATTTTTTAAATATTTCTTTATTTGTGAAAACTACTGTAATAGGAAGTTGTCATGTAGAAATAAGTATGTTTACTTTACAATTAAAAAAAGTTTATTTTTAATTAATTTTCAATTATCTCAAATGTCTTAAATATTCATTTTAAAAAAAGATGCCTTATATTGGCTTCGGCTGTCAGAAAACTAATATCAGTCAACCACTAGAACAATACAAATAATACCCATTATGGATTTAACAGTAATAAAGTAACTTTAAATACTATGTTTTAAGCACTTTTGTAACATAATTTACTTAAGCATGAATGAATGTTAGTTCAAACATTAATTAATACAACAAAAATATTTTTAAATGTTTTGTTTGTATTAACTTTTTTATATATATTAATAAAAATAATGAAATATTTGTTAATTTACCAAATTTTAATGAATTATTTTGCTGCCATTTGCTTATGAAATTATGAAACCTGCAAACAAATAGTTTATGAAGAGATAAATTAAGATTTATGATGTTTTATTTCATTTCTGTTTGTTTAAAAATAATGAAAAAGTCTTTTCTTTCCTATTGTGATGCATATCCAAACAAGAAAAAATGTAGGGCGGGACTTCATTTTGTCTAACGGGAGTTGATTGGATGGTTTGTTGTCGTTTGCTGTTGCTGCGATCTCGTGATTGACAGGTTGTCCCGACTTCGCATCAGTGTACACGTCATCAGAGATGTGACGAGATGTGATTGCAAGAGGGAGGAGAAGATATTTTTATTAAAGATTACGAGGGCACATGAGTTTAAAAAATAAAAAAAATTAAAAACAAATTAATAAATAAAATGATGTGCATGGGTAATTCATTAACAATAAGTCCTAAAGTATTCCACAGTAAAATAAGAATAGTCTGTTTTGATTTCATTTAAGCTTTAAGCTTGCTAATAAGCCCAGTGGGAATACCAACATCCAAAATACAACAAAAGCTGCTGCTTAGCATGATGCGAAATGTTAATTAAATTAACCTTTCAAATGCATTTTGTGTTTTTATATGCAGAGCAGCTCTGTGATTGACAGGAGGTCAGAGAGGCTGCGTGGCTGGATTCACTGCTATCAAAGCAGGCTAAGAGTATCACTCTCTGCCTCTCTCGACCTCTGCTCTCCTCTCAAGCCACAAACGAGAGCGGTGATTTGTGCTTCTGTAATTTGGTTCTCAGCCTAAGAGGCATTAGCAGCGTGATCCATCAGATGAAGAGTGGCCCTTATCATCAAGGCACCAACCTCTGTGGTCTCCCGCAGCAGCCCACAGAATCACGTTCTTTGCCTGTGAATTATATCCATAATCATCTGACTAAAACGACTCACTAGAAAGCCAGTTATTGGTCTGCAGGGACGTATACTTGCCAATAGCTGCCCTGCTTATAGCATGTGCGATCTATTGAACATTATGCTGTGAAGACCATTAATCTTTGCATAGCACACTCTGTAGATGAACCCTTCATTTCATTCATTATCTACGCAATTCAGTCAAAAGTATATACAGCATTACATTTACATAAAATATAACGTGATGAGATTTTCCCCTCAGCCAGAACTATTTGCTCTGGAACTAATAATAGATTAATGAGACCAAAGACTCTAATGATTTACCCAAAATAAATTATAAATTATGTTTTAAATTATATTAACCACTATAGAGACATCAGAGCCAGCATTAAATTCGAGAAGATCTAGTCGAGGTGAGGCTGCTTTTGGCGGGTTCATGAGCACTGAACGACTGTTGACGCCCTGGAGCTCACATCCCAGAAAACATCCAAGCAAATTTTCAAATAGACATTATCTTTATGACCAAACCACATATATGAAGTATAACCAAGTACATTTTTGCCTAAAAAACGCTTAAAACTACATTCCATGACACAAAAACAGTATTTATACAGTTATAGTGGATTTTGGCATCCGCCATGACACTCGCTTTGAGAAATACAACAAGCGGAACTGTTGTGTGTGTGTGTGTGTGTGTGTGTATATATATACATTTGAAGTCTAAACAAGTGCGTTCTTGCCTAACAGACTCTTAAAACTACATTCCGTGACACAAAAACAGTAATATTTATAAAATTATAGTGGATTTGGGCATCTGCCATGACACTTGCTGTGAGAAATACCGCAAGCGGAGTGATACAAATGGTGGAACGGTTGGAGTTCTGATATCACTAGAATATCGCACTCCTCTCAGCCAATCAGATTCGAGGAACAGAAAGAACTGTTGTGTGAATTTTTTTTACTAACAAACGTGATGACGAACAAGAGCCCCATTCAAAAGACCTTACAGACTGACCTGTAACATCTAAAGCCAGATTTCCCACTGGTTTTAAACCATGTAATATCCTTAAAAAGATCTACACTAACTGCAACAGAAACCTCCCTGAGGACTGCTTCTTATACATGCGTGGGACGCGTACCATACAGCTTCGGTATTTGCTGTGAACTTGTGCTCCTAAGGATAAAATGTAAAATATAAGTGATGAAAAAGAAAGTATGTGATGAAACATTCCTTTGAATTGATCACAATATCTCAAAGGAAAAAAGTAGAAATCAAAGAGAGCCTTAAGAACGAGACTGAATAGTGTGGAATCGGAATAATCCACTTTAATGATATTCTCTTTTGTGTTTTATCGGTTCACCTTCTCTGACTCACACAGGCGCAGAGCGAGAGGTTTTTGGAACTCTCCACTGCATGCTGCTCGCTCATGTTAATCAATGATTAAAACCACTGCAGCTCGCAGTCAAATCCCCTGCTGCTGCATGGTCGTAGACTCTCCCCAAAAACCCTCCCAAAAAGATTTAGAACCTCTTAGATGGTCATATCGGAAACTGTGGGAAAATGACACAGACACTGTGCCCATGTCTAGAGGAAATGTTTTAATTTTTTTATTAGTATATTATTTACAGTCACAGTTAATCCTTAGTTGTTTGTGTTTAATCCATGGAATTAAAGGAGAAGTCCACTTCCAGAACAACAATTCACAAATAATTTACTCACCCCCTTGTCATCCAAGATGTTCATATCTTTCTGTCTTCAGTCGTGAAGAAATTATGGTTTTTGAGGAAAACATTTCAGCATTTTTCTCCATATAATGGACTTCATTGGTGCTCCGATTTTGAACTTCCAAAATGTAGTTTAAATGCAGCGTCAATAAAAAAATAAATAAATAAAAAATAAAATTTTTTATACTTTTTAAGCACAAAAGCTTGTGTAGTACAGGCTCTGGGATGCGCGTCCACGACGCTACATACTATTGAATCATGTCAAAAGGTCACGCGGAATGTAGGTAGAACTACAGACCCAGTGTTTACAAAGCGAATGTACAAAGACTAAGAAAGTAAGTCAAACGCTGTTTACAAACACAAAGGTACAACGATGTCAGACGATTCTGAAGTTGTAGGAGAAAATAAGACTTAATAAGAGTTTTTCGCCATAGGCCTACTCTATCTTTTTGAGCCGGAGTACACAGGCGATGAACTTAGTAGTAATGGGAAGTTCGGATCATTTTACCGACTTGGACCTTTGAGTCTCGTTTGGCAAAATGAACAAATCATTTTTCGAGTCATTTTGTTCATTTTAGCAAAATATAATTAAAATGTTACGTGTTACTTCCCTAACACATCTACTGCTTACTAAACTAATTTCAGTACTGAACCTAATAGGATGTTGCGCATGCGCGACTGAACGAATCACTCCCCGAGACGACTCGTTCTTCCCGAGTCACATTAAAGACTCGTTCAAAATGGAAGAATCGTTCAAGACTGACCCATCACTAATTCAAAGCATCGTGAACTTGCATCCCAGAGCCTGTGCTACATGAGTTTTTGTGCTTAAAAAGTATACACATTTTTATTTTTAGAAAAAAAATGACCGTGAGATAATCTTTTCACTAGATAAGACCCTTCTTCCTCGGCTGGGATCATTTAGAGCCCTTTGAAGCCGCATTTAAACTACATTTTGGAAGTTCAAAATCGGGGCACCAATGAATTCCATTATATGGAGAAAAATGCTGAAATGTTTTCATCAAAAAACATAATTTCTTCACGACTGAAGACAGAAAGGCATGGAACATCTCGGATGACAAGGGCGTGAGTAAATTATTTGTAAATTGTTGTTCTGGAAGTCGAGTTCTCCTTTAAAAGTTTCTGTGTTTAATTAGCAAAACCTTTGTTATCCACAGTATTTAACACAAACTGTGGCTCTTTTTGCTTTTTGCATGCAAAATGCATTGCATGAAGAAGAATGGCTCTTTAATATCTGGATCATTCCATAAATCCAGCCATCCCTTGAGATTTGGAAAGTGTGCCAGAGCCCGGAGACACCTGCAACCTCTCCATCATTGACCTTATGTGGTCTACTCTCGGTTAGAAGTCTGTTGGGGACCCTAGAACTTCATTCTACTCTAACATGATGCACTTTGTTCTTGGAGAACCAACTCAAAGATTGATTTCCCTGCCACACATAATGCTTAGTTATTCCTCTTCTGCTGTATTTTCTGATGAACTCCTTTTGAGGACATTTTTGTAGAGTTGCCTAAGGAGCCAGTTGTGTGTACAGGTTGTTTGGGAGTCTCATAGAGGTGGTTATACATCAGAACTTGTCTGCAGATCCGTTGAAACATGCATGCTGTAGTTCAGCCCTTTACAAAATGCTTTATCAAAGAACTGCAGATCCCCAGGCCAAAAGCTGTCAGATAAAGACAATCTATGCAGTAGAAAATATTGCTGCCGCTGCAAAGTTTATATAGCTGGTTACTGTCATCGTTTTATGTGGCACCAGACAGCAGCATCAGTGTGACGGAGATTTTACTAGGCTATTAAATTAAATAATTTTCCTGTTTTATAAGTGTAATGGAATGAAAGTTAAACCCAAGTATTTGGTGCCACGTGTTGACCTACTTGATTCTAGTTTGAATAACAGGCTTAAAACTAGAATTTTAAGTTTCGTAGCTTTACAGGTGACTTAAAGACTCATCCATAACTATTTTTTGACTTAGACAGCTTCGTTTTTCTTTGATTTATCCACACACGGAGACTGCGAAGCACAGAAGCGCACGGTTAGTTTGGCTCTTGAGATGATAAGTGAGAAGGAGACATGACGCCAGTGCGAATCGATTGAACAGTGCATTTTGGGGAATTAAGGGCCTGATTGCTTTTGTGTGCGTCAGTCTCAGTTCTTACAGCATAGAGACCCAAAGACACTTTCTTCTTTCATGAAGTTCTGATGAGATTTCACACAACCCAGTGAGTGAAGACTCATCAGCCGTTTCAAATAGAGACTATGAACTCGTATTTCAACATGGTTCTGACTAAAGCGGAATAATTATAAGGCTGGCACTTGGGCGGCGGATACTGCTTGGAATGATAATTATTTTATTTGATTTGATTACACTAAAACTCTCTGAAATACTTGATTCTGACTGATCAATTCAGCAGTCAGATATTCCTAATTTTCTTTATCATCCATGTCAGAGCTGTACATCTTTCTACAGCTTTTGACATTTTATAAGCACAAATTTCTATGTAACTTCGGTTAAATTTCTATGTAACTTCCTGAATGTACTTATTTCAGTTAGTTGCCAAGCCAACATTTCTATTTTTCATATGTAAATAGAGTGCTGTCAAATCAATTAATCGTGATTAATCGGATCCAAAATAATAGTGTTTACATTTCATATGTGTATGTACTGTGTATATTTATATGTATATGTATATGTATATGTAATGTACTCACATATACATGTATATATAAAAGATTCTTAAATATATACAGTTATGAGTGTGTATGTATGTATACATATAAATATAAACAGTACACACATATTATGTAAACAGAATTTTATTTTGGATGTGATTAATCGCAATTAATCGATTTGACAGCACTAGTAATGTGTATGTGTATTTTTATTTATTTTTTCACAAACACACACAGGTTTTTATTGTAGTTTAATAAATATTGTTTTGTTTTTTTCCTTTTGCAAATGGCCATTTCTGGTCAAAATGTGCAGTTTTCCCAGATAGCAATAGTAAATAAACAGTGATTTTGCATTCTGGCATTTGTACAATGGTGATGCAACCTTTGCCTTCTTTTTGAACCTCTTTCATATCCTCAGAAAGTGTTGTTGTCTGCTGATGTGTTTGTATCTTGGGAGCGCTAAGAATAAATAAAACTGAACTGAATTGTTTGTATATTTCAGCATGTCAGAGATCAGCATTGATTCAGTCAATGGCTAATGGTATGTGGTTTGTTGTTGAGAAAAACTTTTATTTTAATCCCATGACTTTTGAATTTTCAGAGGTTGGCGCTGGTGTGTGTTTGCTGCAAAATTTATGGTTTAACATGAAGGATCTCACACTCTGTGTAATTTTATGATTCATACTCTTAGCATTCTCAGCCCAAGCATTTGGCACAGACCAGCAGAACTGCTGCTGGAGCGCAGAAGCTACATAGTTCTCATACAAACACTGGTCGTAAGCCAAAGCTCTGTGTATGTGCTGGGGCTCAAAGCAGGACAACAGCTGGACCCACTGCCCCAAATAAGTCTCCGCCGAGTTAAACAAATGAATAAGTGGCTTTGGTCTCCACCACGACAGCGTGAAAGATGACACTTTCCAGGAAGAGGAGCTTCCTGTGCCATGTTGAAACCCGGTTGCTTGCCTCTCCCTGGTAGTGGGCGAAGACATTGACCAATGCGCTGTCCCTGTCTCTGTCTTATCAGTGGCGCTGCAGACGTTCACCTTGTCAACGGCGAGCTGAAGAAATGCCTCGAGCACCTGGTGCTATCTCTACTCGCGGCCAGCCCCCTCGCTGTCTCACACGTTCACGGCTTAAGAGTGGGATCGCTTTCAAACATCCGCTATCGAACTGCGACGTTAGCTGGTTGAAGTGATTTAATTGTCAGCTTTATCTGGAAGTGCTCTCATCGAGTGTTTTCATGTCACATTAAAGTGGAGGTGAGGTAGCAATGGTTACTGCACTCACAGCATCAGCTGGCACAAAATAATTACATTTTTGATTAATTAACTGCTCTATTAAAGGGAACATTGGATGCAAAATTCACTTTTACATGCTGTTTGCTTATAAATGCATCTTAGCAGTGTTTGGACACAACCACCCTACAATGATAAAAATTCATCCACTCCTTTTTTAATCACCAAAAAAACTCAACAGTCTCAATCATCAAGCCATTTTGATTTTCTGAGCAGTATGATGTCATATTGCTCAAGCCCTGCCTACGACTGCTGACAGAGTATCCCATATTAGCATAGATCCACCCTCAACCAGTTGTACGCTGTCCATTTTCTCTCAGCTGTAACGACAACAACGTCTCATAAGCAATGCAGGTGTTTTATGATTGGATGTAAAAGTGAACATAAGAGTCTTCATTTGTCCCGACATCAGAGCCACTGAGGACGCGAGGGGAGAAGAAAGGGGCGGGGTGTTTGGAGCTCATTAGCATTTAAAGAGACAACTTGCAGTGAACAGAGCTGGTTTTTTTGACAAGGTGAAAGGTGTTATTTTACATGACCATTGAGGAATTTTAGCCAAAGTGTTACAGACATTTGGTGAAGACCCTAAAGAATCATACCTAACCCTAACTTGTGGAAAATGGGCATTCTAATTTATGGGCATAAATTAGTTAAAATATATACACACTATTGAAATATATAAGGGCTGTTGAGTTTACACATTAACTGGGTGTGATTATGGAAATAATAACTTGTTAAATTTCTTAATGGTTAGGGCTGGGCGATTTTTCCGATTAATTCGAATTTTATGGTTTGCCACAATTTTATTTTTTAGAAAACGAGGAATTGCAATTTTTAAATGGAAATATTACCAAATGTTAGAATTAAACACTTTGACAATATGCCAGTGATAACGGTAAAGAAAAAAGAACAATCCAAACGCATGTTGGCGCACAATATTAACTGCTCACATGTAACACGCTCACATCGCTATTACACAGAATGCGCTTTTGTGCTGAGATGCAACGTGGGCAATGGAATAGCAGAACCATGCAAGAAAATGAGAGTTGAATTTCTTTTAACTTGAGCGCCGCGTTTTTAGAATGTCATTTCATGCATGAGACGCTCAAGAGACGCAAGG
The DNA here is from genome assembly GCA_012976165.1 of Labeo catla. Lineage (NCBI taxonomy): Eukaryota > Metazoa > Chordata > Actinopteri > Cypriniformes > Cyprinidae > Labeo > Labeo catla. The sequence continues at coordinate 696,162 of VONZ01000180.1, read as the reverse complement.
GCAACAGTCAAAAAAAAATGGAAAAGCAGCGCAATTTAATAAAAACCTGTGAAAAACTACTACTGTATGTCTGATATTTCATGTTTGCATCATGGTGACAGACTGAAAGCTGCTGTTCGTTATTTTTACAGAACATTCATAGTTAATAATAGTCTACTGGTGTTATACCTTCATTCATTTTGAACTTGAATTGCCTTAACCTTTGAGAATTTTTTAAAAGCTTTTCTCTTGTATTATTTCTTAACATAATATGAATAAGACACGTTTGTACAAGATGTAGTTGTAGTTCCTGCATTTTTTCTTCAAAGATATTTAACAAGTGATTTGTTTAACATTTACATCATGTTGACAACTTCATGTGTGGTGCACATGGAATAGAATTTTCTTTAACTAGAGGGTTAATAAAGAAAAAGTTAAGAAAATCAAGAATCGGTCAGACATTTTGATAAAATCAAGATTTTAATCTTTTGCCATATCGCCCAGCCCTATTAATGGTTTTAATGCACCTGAGAGTATATATAAAAAAAAAAAAAACATTTTTTAAATAATTACATATCTCATAAAACAGTAATACCTATTCATTATCATATGTTCAATCAAAATAGTTCTATTTTTGTAATGTCTGTTCAATACTTTTTGCAACAATGACTTTAAATGATCTTTTAGGATAATTACTCAGTCAAAATTGATGTGCAATTAATTTGATTGATTAATTAATTGTCAAAAAAATGTCAATATTGTAAAAACTTTTTTATATCTATCTATCTATCTATAAAAACCATCTCAGTCAAAAATGAGATAATGGTACTGAGTGAATGCTCCTGACACATTGACACATACGTCTGTCAAATACTTGCCTCAGGACAATCAGAATTACCAGTACTTACATAGAAACCTATACAAAGTAGCCAGAAAGAAATGCTATTTTTAAAGAAACAAGTCACATGGATTTAGACACTTCTACATCTGAATTCTTCATATATATATATATATATATATATATATATGAAGAATTCAGATGCAGAAGCGTTTATATATATATATACACTGAACTGCTATTTTGTTCAAAAGTTTTTTTTAGCATGTCTTATGCACCCAGGACTGCAACCTCCACTCAAAAACAATAAAAACAAACAAAAAACACTACAAAAAGTACAAAACAATGACACGTCTGGCAGGATGTATTTCACATTACCATGTTGCACTTCAAGCAAAATACCTCATTAATTGTATTGATTGCTCTTGATAAGTGCTGTAGATTTATTTTATCCCAGCCGGGCCTTTATTGTCCAGGCTGCAGCGTGGGTGCATTATAGTTTACAGTTAATTGAATTCTATTACTTGATAAGCTCCCTCGTTTCCCTTGAAAAAGATTGATGTCGCAGCTGTTGCCTGGTAATGCAGAGTACATTGAGCGAAGGCCTCCGTTTAATTTATTCACTTACCGAGCATATATCAGAAAAGGCAGAGCGCACCTGACTGGCAGCTCGGCTAATTCGGCTTACTTTCGCGACTCGATGATGTTCTGTGAATTTCCGGCACATTAGAGGGACGGGACTTGAAATGAAATGTTGACAACAGAAAGTCGCCACATGAGCTTTTGAAAGTCCTTCAATCAGCTTTGCTCTGGTTTATAGGCGCTCTCTGTGCGGGGTTGAGATATGGGCTGCTTTTTTTTTTTCATTCAAAGCAAAGTAGGCACCACTCTTCCGCTCATTAAAAGAGGCTCTGGAACATTTTTGTCCTCTCAGCCTCCCGTCTTTCAATGCCTTAACAGTTTTGCTTGTGTATTTGTTGATATATTGCCAATTACCGCTGTTTTGCTTTAAGTGGGCCTGTGTCCCGCTCTTGTTGCTGTGGTTTCACTCTCATTCCTAATGTGTCTGTTCTCTAACTCCCTTGACTCTATGAAAGAGCCTTGAAAATGGCATAGAAACTGTCTCTCACCCCCTCCAGATCCGAATGCCGCTTTTTTATTACGTGATCTGCTTCTCTGTGATTAAAAAGTGATGAAAGATAGCATTGTTTAAGAGTGGGAAATAACAAATGAAGTGTCTTAACAACCACTCTTTGTTTGTCATAATTATGCTGTTTCCTCTCAGCCTGCTGGCCACATGGAAAATAAAAAAATAATATGTAGCATCAAAACAGAGGACTTGCTGAGAGCTACTTGTTACTAAGTGATTTCTTTATCTCCGTCTCTCTGGATTTCTCTCGTAGTGTTGCTGAGGGAGGAGGTGGCTCAGTTGCAGGAGGAGGTGCACCTCCTCAGGCAGATGAAGGACATGTTGAGTAAAGACCTGGAGGACTCGCACGGCGGCTGCTCGGCCGACACGCTCTCCGCCGCCGAGCTCAAGGTGCAGCTGGGGGAGAAGGAGCAGGAGCTGGAACGTGCCAAGGAGGCCTTACAAGGTCTGAACCCCAATCACAAAGCCAATATTGCAGGATTACCAGAGAAATCCCCCCTGTGTGCTGTTCAAGCGCTTCAACCTCCCTAGACACATCAATACTGCTCGAGTCTACCCAAAATCATTGTTTCAGTAATAGAGAATGCTCACAGTGGGTGTCCAACTACATCTAGTCGATAAGTGAGGTTCACTAGTTTAAAAAAATAGATATCAGGGTCGTACACAAATAAAACAATGTCTATAAATTACACTTCACTCTTGCCTCCTCTAAGCCCATTGAGTTTTAACAGACCCTCTAAAGCGTGCAGTGAGTTTGGTGGGAGGTAATTGAGAATGAATAGGGAAAGTCACGTAAGAGGAGGCAGCGCCTCCATCTCGATATGATTGGATATGACTGGTTATGATCGGCTGTGATTCATGCGATAAATCCCGCCTCTTTTATTCGTGTGCATACCGCGTTTGCGAATCAATCTAATTAAACAATGTACAGCTGTTCATGGGAAGACTCATTTTAAAAAGTAACAACTCACACTCTTAGACATAATCACTTTGTTAAAGGATTAGTTCACCCCAAAATGAAAATTAGCCCATAATTTACTCACTAGGTGCATCCTAGGTGTATATGACTTTTTTTCAGACAAATCCAATCAGAGTTATATTAAAAATCATCCTGCCATTTCCAAGCTTTATCATTATGTGGGTAGACGTTTCTCGTCATCAGTCCAAAACAAGTCCAATAAAGTGCATCCATCCATAATAAAAAGTGCCTCACATGACTCCAGGGAGTGAATAAAAACCTCCTGTAGCGAATCTATGCGTTGTTGTAAGAAAAATATCCATATTTAAAACGAGAATAAGAATCACTTTAATCTAAAAAATATCTAAAGCTTGGAAATGCCAGGATGATTTTTAAAATAACTCAGATTGGATTTATCTAAAAGAAGGAAGTCATATACACCTAGGATGCCTGGAGGGTGAGTAAATTATGGGCTAATTTACATTTTTGGGTGAACTAACCCGTTAAGTATTGTTAATTTAGTTGACAAATAATTTTCGACAACAACATTTTTTCATGACAAAAATGAGATGATAACCTCTAAATAACCAAAAAATGATCAAAAACTATGACGAAAATCAATTGACATTTTCGCCAACGAAAAAAACGAGATAAAAATGTTAGGGAGGGACGATTTAGAAAGAGATTCATTTAGAGCTACTCTCCTGCGTGGTTAGGAGGTTAGATGCGTAAATTTTAACTGTATCATAGCCTATTGATCTTTCTGGCGGGACATAAGCTGGCATACATTTGCTGCACGTCTCATAAAACGTTCAAAAATGTCAATATCTGGGAGTAAGAGAAGAGCAGACATATGGATAAATTTGACGACGCAACAGAGAACTCAATTCGGTCCGGTTTATGAGCGCAGACACCGAAGCAGCTCCTCTCACACAGCACACGAGTAGCCTGCTCTCTCGCGTCTCATTAATGGAGAAATACACACAAAGTGTTGTCGAATTTTTGATGAGTATTCATGTAAACACACTCAGTTACGTCTTATGTGAACATAAACAGCTGGGAGAATATCAGATGTGTATCAGTACATTGCATCCAAATACAATCTAAATCTAAATCCAATCTCCAAATCTAAATTTATTTATATATATAAATATGTCTACTTGAAAGAATGAAGAATGTTGTAAACAAGTTGTTACAAAGAATGCAGAATTAGCCTATATAACCACTAGTGTTTCATTGAAAAGAAGGCTATGTTCTTGTTTCTTTATGAGAACAGGTTTCATTTCATTTTAATATAAAGGCATGTTGCATGTCACAGCAGTTAAATATGTGACTATCATGATCGTAAAATCAAACCTATATAATGAATTTGGTAATTTTAGAGAAATGCTCGAATCATTAGATTTTAGCCAAATAAGTCTACTGTAGATTTAGTCGACTAAAATCGTACGGTATTTATTCAACTAAAACTAGACTAAAACTAAAACACATTCAGATGACTAAAATATGACTAAAAGTAAACAGCCTTTTAGGCAAAAAAACTATGACTAAGACTAAATCAAAATTTGCTGTTAAAAAGAACAGTATTGTTAAGTCAAAATAAGACTTAAAATGAAAACATGATCTGTGGGCGTTTTAGTGAGCAGTAAGCTTGGTGAAATTTAAAGTAAATCTGTGTCTGTGACCAGTATTTACTGAGCTTTGATGACTGATGATCCGATAAACTCAAAAAGTTAAAAGTTAACTATTAAAAAGAATAGCTGAACAAAAGTTCACAAATAAATTATGTTATTTAAATTGTTGCTGCCTTGAGTTATTATTTTGGAATAAATGTCCTATATGGAATAAATAAAATGCTTAAAAACACAAAAACCTGATGAGATACTTGGCTTTAACTAAATAGAATATTACATTGTTAATGTAAAAATATAAAATAGAAGTTTTTTTTTCTGATAGTGTAATAATGTTTATTTAACCAAGAAAATGTGTCTGGGACATGAAATTACATTTTCAGTTTTAAAGGAGAACTCCACTTCCAGAACAGCAATTCACAAATAATTTACTCACCCCCTTGTCATCCAAGATGTTCATGTCTTTCTGTCTTTATTTTGCCCTGATTTTGAACTTCCAAAATGCAGTTTAAATGCAGCTTCAAAGGACTCTAAACAATCCCAGCCGAGGAAGAAGGGTCTTATCTAACAAAACGATTGGTCATTTTTTTTGGAAAATAATTTCTTTTATACTTTTTAAGCACAAATGTTTGTGTAGCACAGGCTCTGGGATGTGCGTCACGATGCCACATACTATTGAATCACGTCGAAAGGTCATGCGGAACGTAGGTGGAACCACAGACCGAGTGTTTACAAAGCGAACGCCCAAAGACTAAGAAAGTGCAAGTAAGTTTGTAAACGCTGTTTACAGACAAAAAGGTACAACGATGTCCTTCTCTCAAGTTGTAAGAGAAAATAAGATGGAGTTTTTCGCCATACTCAGTACACAGACGATGAACTTACACGTAGTAGTGATGGGAAGTTCGGATCATTTTACCGATTCAGAACTTTGAGTCTCATTCAGCAAAATGAACAAATCTTTTTTCGAGTCATTTCATTCAATTTAGCAAAATATAATTAAAATGTTATGTGTTACTTCCCTAACACATCTACTGCTTACACAACATGAACATTTTGGATGACAAGGGGGTGAGTAAATTATTTGTAAATTGTTGTTCTGGAAGTGGAGTTCTCCTTTAATAAATGATGATTATTATTAATAATTATATGTATGATTAGAAAAATACACAATTTTTTTATTTCCATGTAAAGCCTAGTATAAAGCTGTATTACTGATGTTGTATGTCAAGAGGATGAAAGACAGTTTAAAGATGAAAGTAATGTCGTCAGAAGAGAACTTTCAAGTATGTGTGAGGCGTGTATTCCAGTTCAAAATATATTAGATGTCTTTTCTACCTGTCATCTGAGACTTTAATGTGTGTATGTGTATAGCTTATCTTATCTGCTATCTGGTATGTAATGCTCTTTTAGTGTATTTGAGAGACTAGTATAAACAGAGGACGAAAGCGCTGGAAGATAGAGTTGAGTTTTGATACATAACGTCATTCGTTTAAATGTGTGTCTTATCAATACGTTCCTGCAGTGTGAGCTGGAGGTGCTTTCAGGATGAGATGTGAAGGGAGTGGTTTGTAAAATGTGGTTTATGACAGCGATAAACTCAATTGCTGACGTATAAAAGTGTCAGAGCAACAATTTTGTTTTCATTGTAAAGTGATCCATTTATATGCACTGCCATTCAAAAGTTTGAAGACAGCACAATTTTTTAAAAATACATTCATACTTTTATTCAGCAAGGATGATCAAAAGATCAAAAGAACTTATCTATTTACAGTGCTGTTTTATTAAGCATATTAGAATGATTTCAAGGATTGCTGAAATGCAGTAAATATAAAGAGTTATAAAATTAATACAAATACACAAAAGTCAAAAGTTTTTGAACAGTAAGATTTGTAATGTTTTTTTAAAGAAGTCTCTTCTGCTCACCAAGCCTGCATTTATATGATTCAAAGTACAGCAAAAAAAAGCATAAAATTTTGAAATATTTTCATTATTTAAAATAACTGTTTTCTATCTGAATATATTTTAAAATGTAATTTATTCCTGTGATCAAAGCTAAATTTTCTGCATCATTCTTTAGTGTCACATGATCCTTCAGAAATCACTCTCATATGCTGATTTGGTGTCCAAGAAACATTTATTATTATTATTATCAATATTTAAAACACATTTTTAGGATTCTTTTTAATGACTAGAAAGATCCATAGCATTTATCTGAAATAAAAAGCTTTTGTAACATTATACACTATACCATTCAAAAGCTTGGAGTTAGTATATACTTTTTTGAGGGCTGTTTTTCTGAACTTTTTATTCTTCAAAGAACCCTGAAACAATTCTATTAAGCTGTTTTCAACATAATAATAATAAATGTCTTTTGAGCAGCAAAACAGAATATTAGAATGATTTCTGAAGGATCACGCGACTGGAGTAATGATGCTAAAAATTCCGCTTTGAAATCACAGGAATGAATGACATTTTAAAATATATTTAAATAGTTATTTTAAATAGTAAAAATATTTCAAAATGTTACTGTTTTGCTGTACTTTGGATCAAATAAATGCAGGCTTTTAAAAAACTTTTCAAATTTTACTGTTCAAAAACTTTTGACTGGTAGTGTATTTGACTCATTGGAAATGTTACTAATGAAGTTCATATTAAAATTTTAGTCTTATAATCTCCGACTTCTGCTATCATGACAATACTAAGCACAGTTTGAGACATTGAGATCTGAATCACTTAAGGAAACACTCATGAGATGACACCCTAGACGTCCTAGTAATCTAGATAACTTGTGTTTTTCTCGAGAACAATTTGAGAAAGAAGAGAATAATTTCTTTTTGTGAAATGTCTTAAAAAGTGTGTGCTGTTTAATATTGTATTATCTAATGTATTGACATTCTTATATTTATTCAACGTGTTTAAATGGATAAACTGATAACTTCAGTCATTCAAACAGTTAATTCTTCTGTGTCTCGAGGCTAAAGTTACATGAACAGAACTGCATCTGTCAATATCTACAGCAAACCATTACATCATATTTTAGTCTGTACATGTCTCAGATATGATAGTGTTGAGCAAAGTATCTGATACAAATCATTATCTACTGGTTCTTGAACAATTTTAAAAGAGATCTACTGTACACCAAACACCCTGCACTCAGATTTGACACACTTTACAGTAGGTCAACTGTGTTACTTGACACTTAGGCATTTAGGCTGTAATGTAACACCTCTAGTACCTAAAAAGGAATTGGAAACAACCTGCCAGGGCATTAAAAATATTCTACACACGACAGGCTGCGTCAAGCACGGTTTTCATCAAACTAAACCCGGATTTGGCTCTTTTTGGCCCTTTTGGAGAAAAGAGAGATGGGTTCGAAGTGATGGGTGGCAGGGTGCATGTCAACGGCTCTCCAACGATAGTGGAAAAACAGGTTTGACTGTGGAATGAGGAGCCTCCTCCAGTTTGAGGGGGAAAGAGACAGTTGCCTCAAGTAAAATAAATGATTTACTTTTTACAAGCTGCGAGAGAGCAGACCTGAGCACGCTTAGGTTGCTGTAAACGAAATGTTAATAAAAGATATTGAATTGTTATGAGATGTCACGCCTCACAGTTCCTCTCTAATTAAATCTTTAAAACTGAATGCATTTGTGTTTAATGTTAATTATTTTAGAACAAACAACACAAAGGTCTCTTTTTCTTTCCAGTGTGGGATGTTTATACTGGAGCATGCTGCCCCCTGGAGGCCGTTTTGAGCAGTGCGCTGCATTATTTTTAACTACAACACAGCTTTTTGTTTATGCTACTGATAATAGTAAAAGAATTGAATCCAACAATAAAGAATGCCTAACACTACAGTGGATTTTAAGTTTAAGACTATTTTGTTCACACACAGGGTAATCCGTCACTTTGTATATTTCCAGCTCTTATCTGACAGGTAGGGGTCAGAGCGCAGACGTGTGTCATTCAAGGGCACAAAGCCTGTATTTGTGTCCAAATGAGGAAATATGAATGTCATTATCTAGGAAACACTTAGATAGTTCTATACTTATAAGATGTGCTAAAAGTGAATCTTATTACTGCATTTCTGAACAAATGTGTATGTTTGTGTGTAGCTATGAAGGGTGATCGGAAACGGTTGAAGGCAGAAAAGGCTGACCTTGTGAACCAGATGCAGCAGCTGTACACCACACTGGAGAGCCGAGAAGAGCAGCTCCGAGACTTCATTAGAAACTATGACCAGCACAGAAAGGTGACGTGCATTACCTGTGCATGAAATTCACCACCAACTTGTGGTGTGTTTTCTGACATATTCTTTTAAAAATCTACTTTGTCAGTCCAACATTAAACCTACGGTGCCATGATAATTATTTAGTATTTTTATTCTTGTTCAGGGATACGCTAGATAATTGTAGATTTACAAAGAACAATTAATTTATCACTGGTTGACATGATCTTTTGTCAGGAGTGTCACTCTTAATTAAAATGATAAAAGTAATGATTTTATCTTGATCGAAGAAGACCAGGAAAGAACTTAAGTATTTTTCATCAAATTCTTGTGGTGTTTTTATATTGTGGTAACACCACAGACATGAGTAGGATTTTTAAAATAATTTTTAAGTAAATTATTAAATATTAAATTAAAGTGTATAAATCTTTAATGTTGTATTTCTCAGAGATACTACTTATCATATATCTTTGCTTGTATTATTTATTTTTGTTGCTTTTATCTCTTTTTCAACTGAAGATTCTTCAGTTTCTTTTTAGTGTTTTTATAATGCAAAATTATTAGATTACATAGATTATTAATTATTTTGTTTGTTTTTTTAATACTTATGTGAATTAATTATCTCTAAGATACTATATATCATTATAGTTTTTATGTTTGTTTGTTTGTTTTCATTTTTATTTATTTACTTACGTTTTAAACTGCACAAAATGTCTGCATGTGGATCAGTGACATACATGATTGCTTTAATAGTTTCCAAATATTACTATTTATAATAATAGTACTATTCCAGTTAACTACTTAAATACAATAATGTATTTTTTATAGCAGTTAACTTTAAAGCTATAATTCACCCAAAAATGAAAATACTGTCATCAATTACTCACCCTGTCATTCCAAACCTGAAATACCTTCATCTTCAGAGCACAAATTAATATATTTTTGATGAAATCCAAGAGCTTTCTGACACTGCACAGACAGCAATGCATCTGACACGTTCAAGGCCCAGAAAGGTTGTAAGGACATCGTTAAAATAGTCCATGTGACATCAGTAGTTCAACCAGAATGTTATGAAGCTACAAGAATACTTTTGTGTGCAAAGAAAACAAAAACAATGACTTTATTCAACAATTTCTTCTCTTCAGTTTTCGTTATCAAGAGTTCATGAGAACATAGTTGTGTTGCTTTCTATGCAGGGTGTCTTAAAAAAATTAATTTTAGGGCTGTAAAACGATTAATTGCGATTAATCGCATACAAAAAAAAAGTTTGAGTTTGCCTAATATATGTGTGTGTATATTGTGTGTAATTATTATGTATATATAAATACAAACACTCATGTATATATTTAAGAAATATTCACAAGTATATGTATTTATTATATTTATTATATGATATATAAATAAAAATATTGTGTACATAAATAACATATTTCTCTTAAATATATACATTAATTTGTGTGTATTTATATATACATAATAATTACACGCAGTACACACACATATATTAGGCAAACTCAAACTTTTATTTTGTATGCGATTAATCGCGATTAATCGCGATTAATGGTTTGACAGCCCTACTTAATTTGTCTTCCAAAGATGAACAAAGATCTTACGGGTTTGGAACAACATGAGAATGAGTAATTGACAGAATTTTCATTTTTGAGTGAACTATCCCTTTAAGCGAGTGACAACATTCACCACAATAAGCAATTAATTCACCTTAAAGGAACCGTATGTAGGATTGTGGCCAAAACTGGTACTGCAATCACTTTCAAAATACTGTAGAAGGGCGTATCCCCTCCCCCTCCCCCCTGACTCGAGGTTGCCAGCTAAGCTGCAGGATTCCGCAGGAACGTAGGCTGCTACAAGGAGCTTCCAATGGCAAGTGACGAGTCCTACACAATAAGTTTTTTTTTCTTCTGTTACTTATGTTTATGCTTCACGAGAGATGTTTTGCGAAGTAATTATGTGTCGCAAAAATTTACTAAAGGCGATTAGCCAAATATTTCGTAAAGATGTACTGTAATACCACATTTCAGTCGGAACATAGATTGTTTTCATACCGTGCTAGTGGTGCGATATAAAGCTTTTTATGAACGCATTTAGCACGGGCGACCGTGGAAAATCCACTGTGTACGGAAGCACGGGGCTTTTAGCCTATACCAACAAAATTCTTCTCCGTTTTCAGCCGTCTCCATCTGTCAAAGGCATCTCCTATACAAATCCTTGTTTTATTTCGGACTTTGTCACGACGTACTTCGGATTCATAACGAGGTCTTTTAGGTTTCGTAACTTTATACATGTTTTATCCGACACGTTCGTAGCTGCAGCTGTAACTAGAGCAGAGCTGCCAACCCAGATGACGAAACTCTACTGACTTCGTGATTGGTAGATAGCTGGAGGGTGGCGCCTCAGACCAAAACACAACATGACAACATCAACAACAGTTGAGGGCTGCAACTTTCACTTTTAAATGACAATATCCTGGCCGGACCACTGTTGTCAGTGATATAAGTATTTGAAATGAACATGATTTCTTAATGTCTAGTGACATGTCAGGGCCATTTTATGATTAACTGAAATAAATTTCTTACATACGGTTCCTTTAACAGTATACATTTGTTTGTATGTGCAAAATATAGGTAAACATCATGATCCACATACAAACCGATCGACAGTTTATTATGTGTGTATATTACACATGTATAATGTGCCAACGCTGACCGTGTGCTGTCCTGCAGGAGAGTGAGGACGCGGTAAAGGCTCTGGCTAAAGAGAAGGACATGCTGGAGAGAGAAAAATGGGACCTGCGCCGGCAGACCAAAGAGGCCACAGAACAAGCCAGCACCCTACGCTCCCAGATCGACATGAAGGAGAACAGAATCAAAGAGCTGGAGGCAGAGCTCACTATGGTGAGATAGCATCTCTCTTTATCTCTCTCTGTCTCTCACAGATGTACACTTTCACTTCCCACAATGCCTTAAACACTTACACCTCTTATCTAGTCTTAACTCATTCTCTGTTGACGGTTTGCATCTCTTATCATAGGAAGCTCTCAAATTACATCTCAGTGGCTTATATTGCAGATATAGCAGACTCAAAATTCATGAGTTAAGATCCATAGATGGATCATGGAACTCCAACTGCATTATGCAGTTTTACATTTAGCTAGATTGGCAGGATAATGTGTAAACAGGCGTATGGACTCGTGCAGTCACACAAAAATCCCCATGAAGAGGCACATGGCTGTCAACAGTGCAGTAATAGCATCATTACTCACTTCTTCTGCCTAATCTGTTGTGCCTGTGTGCCCCACCAATACACACACACATACATGCGCTATCTCAAGCGTACTAATGATTTCACTCCCACTGAGATTTTGAAATCCGCTGTCTTTCACCCCAAGCGATCTGAGGAGTCGGATGTTTTATAAGCTTTAACATCAAGATACTGAGAGACGGTGTAACTGTAGTGTAAATGTAAACTATATATATATATATATATATATATATATAAAACACTAATATTGTGAAATATTATTAATTTTAAGTAACTGTTTTCTATTTGAATATATTTTAAAATTTAATTCTGTGATGGCAAAGTGATGACAGTTTTCAGCATTACTCATATTTTTTCAGGATTTTTTGACAAATTTAAAATAAAAATATTTTTAAAATTATACATTTTACTGTCATATCGTAATTTGTAATTAAAAACTTTTCTATTACATCTAAAAACCAGCATTTTATGGAAAGCATTTTAACTCGTAGCTTAAGAATCTTAGAGCCAACTTTATAAAGGTTCTTGTGATTATACCTGAAATATGGTGCATTTGTGTTGTTTTTGTACCCCAGGCAAAGCAGTCTCTAGCCACCCTCACTAAAGACGTGCCAAAGCGTCACTCCCTGGCGATGCCGTCGGAGCCGGTGGTGAACGGCAGTCAGGAGTGGGTGATGCAAGCAGACCTTCCCCTCACTGCAGCAATCAGACAGAGTCAACAGACCCTGTACCATTCACACCCTGCGGACAGGCAAGGTACAGGCCTATGCAACAGCATGATCAGATATACCAAATGTCTTTTTTTTGCCCGCTCACACACCCGTCTTCTGCCACCGCAGCTGCTTTGAGGATCAGCCCCTGTCACTCCCGCCAGCCCTCCATCATCTCCGACGCCTCGGCTGCCGACGGCGACCGCTCATCCACCCCGAGCGACATCAACTCACCCCGCCACAGGACTCACTCCCTCTGCAATGTAAGAGCTGCCTGGCACCCCCGACCAAGTAATCAGCCTTCCCAACTTGTTTTTATCTCCACCTTCACTCTTCTCAAATATTCAGTCCCTGCGCTGCTCATTAGCATGGCTTCAGGGACCCGTTTTGACTTGATGGTAGTTAATGCAGATAAATCAAAAGATGCAATTTGTACCTGTGAGAATTAGCTGTGTTTCACAAGACTGAACCGAATACATTTTATACATTTGGCTTCAAGAAGCCAATGTTAATTAACTATTATTTATATATTATTATAGTATTTATATATATTTCGAATGAGCTTTTATTTATATATTTTAGGTTTAATTTATTCATTTTTATATGTGCTTTTTGTCATTTTTATTCTTTTTTTTTTTTATATGTACAGTGGAAGTCAAAAGTTTACATACACCTTGCAGTATCTGCAAAATGTTACCAAAATAAGAGGGATCATACAAAATGCATGTTATTTTTATTTAGTAGATATTTCACATAAAACGTATTTACATATAGTCCACAAGAAAATATAATAGTTGAGTTTATAAAAATTACCCTGTTCAAAAGTTTATATACTTGATTCTAAATATTGTGTTGTTACCTGAATGCACAGCTGTGCTTTTTTTGTGATAGCTGTTCATGGGTTCCTTGTTTGGACTCCTTCAGGTCCCACAAATTCTTAGTTTTTTTATGTATTTAAACTCTTTCCAACAATGACTGTATGATTTTGAGATCCATTTTTTCACACTGAGGACAACTGAGGGACTCATATGCAACTATTACAGAAGGTTTAAACACTCACTGATACTCCAGAAGGAAACATTAACATTGGAAGGATGCATTAAAAGCTGGGGGTTGAAAACTTTTACCAGGGTAAATTAAACTTGTTTTGTCTTCTGGGAAACATGTAAGTATCTTCTGTAGCTTCTGAAGGGCAGTACTAAATATTGTATCATATTTCCTTCTGAAGCATAAGTGAGCGTTGGAGCTGTAATAGTTCTGTAATAGTTGTGTATGAGTCCCTCAGTTGTCTTCAGTGTGAACAGATGATCTCAAAATGATACAGTCATTGTTGGAAAGGTTTCAAATACACAAAAATGCTGAAAACCAAAGAATCTGTGGGACATGAAGAACTTTTCTGAAGAACAGCAGACAGTTTAACTGTTTAGGACAAACAGGGGACTCATGAACAACTATCACTAAACAAACAAAAACAAAACACACAGCTGTGGATCATTCAGGTAACAACACAGTATTAAGAATCAAGTGTATGAACTTTTGAACATGGTCCTTTTTAATTCAAATATTATATTCTCTTTTGAAGTATATGTAAACATTTTTTATGTGAAATATCTTATTCAGGTCAGTACTACATAAAAATAACATGCATTTTGTGTGATCCCTCTTATTTTGGTAATAATTAACATTTTGCAGATTCTGCAAGCTCTATGTAAACTTCTGACCAACTGTATGTTATCTATTTAGCTTTAATTTTGTTTTATTTCTTTTTTTATTTTAGTACTTTAAATAATTTCAGTTAGCAGCCAGGTCATTTACATTTTACATTTTTAATTCAATATTTATATTTTATTATATATTTTATTTTTCAGCTTTATTTCTTTTCTTAATAGCTTTAATTAAAAAAAATTTTAAGCTTTAATTTTAGATTTTTTTAAATTGTAAAACAAGCAGCTTTACTATATAGTCATGGCTGAAAGACAGGTTTTTAAGATTACAACTTAAACTCACAGTGGATTGGTCAGTTGTATTGACCAGTGTTGCCAAATCTGCAGTGTTCCCGTGGAATTGGGTTACTTTAACACTTTTGCCGCATTTTGTTTTGAGTAGCAATTGGGCGGGTTTTGTTGTGAAAACCTGGCAACCCTGGTAATGACCAATCATCATCAAGGACCCACTATTAATTTTATAACAGTAAATATGGGATCTTCATATGTATTATTAGAGAAATAAAACATCTTAAACTGGTTTGGAGGTCTTAACTGGTCTTCCAGACTGGCCTGATAACAGGTTTTAGAGTAGTTTTAAGTACTTTTCAGCTGCTCAGCCTGGAAAACCGGCTTAAACCAACCAGGACCAGTAAACGAACTGGTGGCATTTTGCCCCTGGGCAGCTATAGAAAGACGTTTCAATAACATATTTTAAGGGATAGTTCACCCAAAATGAAAATTCTGTCATTAATCACTTACAGTCATGTTGTTTCAAAACCGTAAGACCTTTGTCAATCCTCAGAACACAAATTAGGATATTTTTGATAAAATCCGACCCTGCATAGACAGTAACGCAAATGAAATGTTCAAACGGCCCAGAAAGGTAGTAAGGACATCGTTAAAAGAGTCCATCAGTGGTTAAATCATAATGTTATGAAGCTGCGAGAATACTTTTTGTGTACAAGAGAACAAAAATAATGACTTCAGTGTCAGTCTTACACAGCTTGAGCTAACCCAAAATATGATTGGAACAACTGTAGTATGTAGCCACAACGCAGCATGAGAGAATGTAAATGAACCCAATTTGGAGTGTGTGGACCCCTGAAGCGGTGCTAATGAGAGAGGGCAGCTATTCCTGAAATTCCTGATGAAACCACATGACTGACCTGCCCCCATATGTCCACCATTACTTTTCTATTCTCTCTTCTCCTTCCTCTCTCGCTGTCTCTGTTTCTGCCTTTTCTTGTTCTTGCTTCAGTCCATGGAGGACCTCGAGGACCAGAAGCGTAAGAAGAAGAAGGAGAAGATGAGTCTCGGCTCACTTTCTCGAGTGTTTGCCCGGGGAAAATCTCAACGCAAGTCCTTGGATCCGGGCCTGTTTGATGGTACTTCCACCCCTGATTACTATATAGAGGAGGATGCTGACTGGTGATAGTGCTATTGTGTGAGCGATTAGATGTGTGTGTGGAAACGTACGCCTGGACTTGTTTGAGTTAACGTGTGTGTGTGTATGCGCGCGAGCGTGCGTAAGCGTTTGTGTGTGCCTTCAAATGTATTCCCCATGAAAATACAGGAAAGAGGAAGAACTGCTGCCTCCTTGAAATGTACATAACGACACTTAAAAACATCTATGTAAATGAAATATATATTTATATATGTATGCATATGTACATATGTTTACATTCATATAAATATATACATGGGATCATTTGCGTGTGAATATGTTTATGCTGTTATTATGCTTTATTTGTGGTAATATATGTCTCTTTTTTATAAACTGGAAACTTGAATTACTGCTGAGCATTTGTAAATAGGAACTCTTGTGCACCTTGTGTTTGCTGATGTCTTCATGTGGAATGCTTCTTTTTCATGACTGCTTCAACCATGAACCCAGAACTCCAGGCTGTCTTCATACACCATAGCATGAGGTCCATCTGAAAAATTTAAAGGTGCACTCAGGCATTTTTCCCCTCAAAAAACAATTTGAATAACAAGATGAAAGAAAAGTGAGCCTAAAAGCTGTTTCTTAAGACATTTCGACATGACATCTGTTAACTTTGTGTGATGCTGCATCCTCACAACTAGAGGACAGCCAATGCAACGTTAGCAAAAAATTACTGAGTGCACTTTTAATGTTACAGTCTACTCAGTTACATCCAGATAGGATGGTTTTCTAAATGTTTGCCTTAGCTGTTCACCTCAGTAATCTAATTACTGAGGAACATCTGCATAAAGGTGAGGTCACATTAGCTAAATTTTGGCGAAAAGAGGTCCATCATCAATAGTGTAGCGATGTTCGAAGCACAGCTCACACGTAGAGTGCCATGCAAAAGTTTGAGAACCTCCTGCAGAATCTGTGAAAATGTGAATAATTTAAACTAAATAAGAGAGATCATACAAAAAGGCTATGTTTTATGAGTAAGATATTTTACATAAAAGATGTTTACATGTAGTCCACAAGACAAAAAAAAAAGCTGAAATTATTAAAATAACGCCCTACAAAAGTCTGTAAACCCTTGGTTTGATCCCTTGTTTGTTCTGAGCACTGTTCTTCAGAAAAATCCTCCAGCTCCTGTACATTCTTCAGGTTTCCAGCATCTTTTGCAAATTTGAATCCTTTCCAGCAGTGACTTTATGATTTAGAGATCCATTTTTTCACACTGAGGACATTTGAGGGACTCAAACACAACAATTAAAAAAAGGTTCAAACATTCACTGATGCTCCAGAAGGAAACACAATGCATTAAGAGCCAGGGGGTGAAAACTTTTTGAATTTGAAGATCAAGGTAAATTGTACTTAATTTGTCTTCCAGGAAACATGCAAGTATCTTCTGTTGCTTCCGAAGGACAGAAATTAAAAATTGTCAAAAAATTATATTTTGACAAAATAAGAAATTTGGACGACATCATCCTGTTCAAAAGTTTTCACTCAGGACAGTACTAAATAAAAAATAACATGCATTTTGTATGATCTCTCTTATTTGGTTAAAATTCTTCACATTTTCACAGATTCTGCAAGGGGTTCCCAAACTTTCACATGGCACATTAAGTCACTTTTAGGCCAAGTCGATTCCTATTGAAATGACTGGATCTCCCCCACATAATTACGTTAAGCTATGGTAAATGTGACTGCACCTTAACAGGTGAATTTTGTGTGTTTACCTCAGAGTTACACTCAGACAGATGCCAAACCAGGATAATGATCATTTAAAAGCGAATATTTTATTATGTATTATGTCTTCTTGCAAGGCTGCACCAAGGATCTTTTTAATCTTGACAAATGTGAAATGAAAACCTCCCAAAATCTATACTTTATTGTCCAGAATAACTGCATAAATCATATTTTAGGCAGTTTAAGTCCATTACGATGATAGACTGCAAAAGGATGGAGTAATTCAGTTAGATCTGGACTGAAGTTATAGTATGTCTCAGACAGGCCTTGTTCAAATTATTTTTGCGTGGTCCAATGTGACTGCCCCTTTTTACTAAAAGACATGTAGCATTATTTATTAGACTATTTCCATTTTAAAAACCACACATTTTATAACCTGTGAGGAATTGTACTAGATTTTGAAGTAATATCGGGGAAGTTTCCACAAATTATTTACACACAAATCTGGACTATATTTAAAGGGACAATTCACCCAAAAATGAAAATTCAATCATTAATTACTCACACTTTTGTCGTTCCAAAGACTTCAGAAAACACAAATTAAGGTATTTTTGATGAAATCCGAGAGCTTTCTGACTCTGCATAAACAGCAATGCAACTACCGCGTTCAAGGGCCAGAAAGATAGTAAGGACATTGTTAAAATAGTCCATATGACATCATCGATTCAACCGTAGTATTATGAAGCTATGAGAATACTTTTTGTGCGCAAAGAAAACAAAAATCTTCGATGTGCGTTCACGAGAGTACCAAGACTGAATGTTTGTCGAAGACCGTTGGACTAATTTAACGATGTTAATACTACCTTTCTGGGCCTTGAACGTTTCAGTTGCATTGCTGTCTATGCAGGGTCAGTAAACTCTTGGATTTCATGAAAAATATCTTAATTTGTGTTCAAAAGATGAATGAAGGTCTTACTGGTTTAAAACGACATGAAGGTGAGTAATTGATGACAGATTTTCAATTTTTGGGTGAACTATCCCATTAAACCAGGTGCTGACCTTACATCAGTAAAGTGCCAAAGGGTTATAGTTCAGCTTGCAGTATACAAGAAAATATATTGGAATATTTTCTTCTTTCTTCCTTTTCAAGTGTGCAAATATAATGTCTGTAAGAACTCATAACTCACCCTGCTTCCATAACATTGTTTTCCATTAATGTTAAACCCAATGATGTCATGACTCTCGTCTCTGCTGACATATCACATATTTCTTTCCGTTTCAAGCTTTCCTTTGCATCTCGGTGGCACTGATTTTTTTTTTTTTTTTCCCTTTTTTATTTTAATCTTTTAAATTAAATGGAACTTCATTCCTCATGTCATTCTAATGAGTTTATGTTGTAAGCTTTGTAAAGTAGATTATGTCAGATATAAGATTAAATCTATTAAAGAACTTTATTTAAAGACTAGAAAAGAGGTCATTTCAATGAAACCGGACTATATTTGAATTTGATGAGGAGGTTTTAACATTCTGGAGATTTAAAGAGAAAAAAAAGAAACAATTAAAATAAAAGTTATTTTAAAATAAAAACACATAACCCAACATCCATGTGCCTTTCTTCTTGACCCTGTGTGTGTGTTTGCGTGCGAGTTGTCATGTAATGGTTTCCTCTTAACCCTCTTGTTCAGGGGTTGCCGTGGTTTGGGGTGACCCCGCTCTACTCTTCATTTGTAATTACCCACCATCTGTGTTAACACGTGTCCTAACATTGTCTTACCTCAGTGGATGAGAATGCCCCAAACTCACTACATTCATAACTCATATGAATATGTCAACTGGAACTGGAGTCTATCATGTACACCGTTACCCAAAACATGAGCACGGTCATGTGCACCTCTACCCAAAACATCATCTCATGACCAATTTTGATTTCATTTAGTTTAAGGGTCTGCTACACATTTGTTGAGAATTACATATTTAGATATCATAGAAAGTCATTATGTAGGCTTTCTTGATGAGAGTTTTCTATTTACAGCCTCGTGAAGGATGCCGGAGAGCTTTGCAACAGTAAATTCAGAGCGATTGGGTTTTTCCTTCTCATTACTTGAAATGGAAACAGATTGCGATCTCCATTAAAATCCATTTTTCCATAAGCCAGCGGATGCTCTCGGATGTCTCGATCAAGGTCAAGCCTCTGTCTTTGCTTAGACGAGTGCCTATTTCCTCTAAAGGTTCGAAATAGGTGTCCTCTGCCCTGATGCCCATCAGATAATGAGTTTTATAGAGGTAATTTTTTCAGCTAATTAAAATCTGATGAAGCCTTAAGAGAAGGATGATTCCGTCTGAACCCTCAGGGCGACTTCAATCTTGTTTTATACCTGACAGGACACACTTTTAGCAGTAGGAGAGCTATATTAGACACCAAATAATGTAAATAATTATACTACACATCTAATTCATACAAACTCAGCTGATAGTCCAGCACCTTAAGGATGACATCACTGCAGCAGCGTTAGCTCAGAGTTTATATGGCGCCACCTGCTGGTAAAAACATTACACTACAGGTGTGGATTGTATGACGTTTTTCAAATCTGATGATTTTGGTAAGATGGTTGAATGAAGTGTATTATAAAGAACTTCCATAATAAATTCATTTTCTGTATGATTTTAAGCTTTAAAAGTTTCCTGCATGTAGAATTTACTTTTAAAGAATTATCACTATTGTTAGTAAATTTTACAAATAACAAAGAAAGTAAATTTTGAAGCAGTACTTTTTTTTAAAACATACTCCCATAATTTTGTGTTGTAGTAAACAATGCTGTAAAAGTCTAGTTAGTAGATTAGCTTAATAAACAAGTAAATTACAGTTGAGGTCAAAAGTTTACACACATCTTGCAGAATCTGTAAAATGTCAATTTTACCATAATAAGGGGGATTGTACAAAATGCATGTCAGTACTGACCTGAATAAGATATTTCACATAAAAGATGTTTACATATAGTCCACAAAAGAAAGTAATAGTTACATTTATAAAAATGACACTGTTCAAAAGTTTACACACACTTGATTCTTAATACTGTGTTGTCACCTGAATGATCCACAGCTGTGTTTTTTAATTTTATTTTGTTTTTGTTTAGTGATAGTTGTTCATGAGTCCCTTGTTTGTCCTGAACAGTAAAACTGCCCACTGTTCTTTTCAGCATTTTTGTGTATTTGAAAACATTCAAACAATGACTGTATGACTTCGAGATCCATCTTTTTAAACTGAGGACAACTGAAGGACTCATATGCAACTTTTACAGAAGGTTCAAATGCTCACTGATGCTTCAGAAGGAGAAACCATGCATTAAGAACCATAGGGTGAAAACTACTGAATTTGAAGATCAGGGTAAATGTAACTTATTTTGTCTTCTGTAGCTTCTGAAGGGCAGTACTACATGAAAAAAAAAAAAAATTATTTAGGCGAAATAAGAAAAATGTACACGTCGTTTTTCCTTCTGGAGCATCAGTGAGTGTTTGAACCTTCTGTAATAGTTGCATATGAGTCCCTCAGTTGTCCTCAGTGTGAAAAGATGGATCTGAAAATCATACAGTCATTGTTGGAAAGGGTCCAAATACACAAAAATGCTAAAAAACCAAAGAAACTGTGGGACCTGAAGAATTTTTCTGAAGAACAGCAGGCAGTTTAACCATTCAGGACAAACAAGGGACTCATGAACAACTATCACTAAACAAAAAAAACTTCAGGTAACAACACAGTATTAAGAATCAAGCATATGTATGCTTTGAACAGGGTCATTTTTATAAATTCAACTATTATTTTCTCTTGTGGACTATATGTACATGCATTTTAACATGCATTTTGATATCTCTTATTCTGGTAAAATAATTAACATTTTGCAGATTCTGCAAGGTGTATATAAACTTTTGACTTCAACCGTAAATGTTAGTTTCACACAGTGAGATCACAAAGGAGATCAAGTGGTTTTGTAGTGAAAGTCTGAGGTGGTAAATGTGGAAGTGGTTTTGCTTAAGAGGGTGTCTGGGTTATATATAAGGATAGATAAGGTCTGTCCACGTTGAGCGCAGGCCTTATCGCATCCACTGGTTCTTGCTAGACAGCAATAAGTCATTTAAGAGGCATTTTAAAAGCAGAAAATACTGAAATGAAACAGGAGGATATGGAGGTGGGTGCTTTTCCTGACAGCAATAAAAAGCTTTCATGTGCAGAATGGATAAGGCATTTTTGTTTTGCTCTCAACCCCTCTGAACCCCTTAAACTTGCCCCCCCTCCTATTCCTGCCCCTCCTGACCAATCCAGACTCAGACAGCCTAGCCAGCCAGAACCATCCAAGCCTATCAGACGGCGAGGAGCAGCTGGAGCGGCTGCAGCAGGCGGAGCTTACGCGCAGCAAGCCCATGTCTCTGTGGAAGGCGGTCACTGTGCAGGCCTGGCTGGAGGTTGTCATGGCAATGCCCATGTACATGCGCGCCTGCTCAGAGAATGTCAAGAGTGGGAAGGTAAATGCTTATTTTCTTCCAACCATTTCTACCATGCATTTTATTTTAGCCCTTTTTAAGATAAAGTATTACAGAGAAAACCATTTTTCATGCACTGGTCAATAATGCGTATTTTTTCAGAATAGTAATCTGTATTTAGCTGTTTCTTTTATTAAACTTTATCTATTCGTGTCTGTAGACTTAAATTACACTTTTTTCTATAAATCTATAAAAATAAATATCCAAAATCCTCTCAGTAAAAAGTGTTCTTCATCCAGTGTTCAGATTTATATTTTGGAAATGTATGCAAATCAGTGCAAATTTAATTACATAATGCCTCATTTGCATACTCGAACAACGTTTCAGGACACGTGTAATACAAAACAGTTGTCTTAATGTACTGTGTTTAATCAAAAATGCATACAAACATAACCAATAACATAAGCCATTTATGATCTTCCTATTGATTAACTGACATTCTAGGATAACAGTTTTAGTTCTTTGGCCGCTGATTAGTGCTTTATCTTAACGTCCAACAAATATTAACAGCCTTGATGCTTACAATGAGGCCTGATGTTAATCTAGTTAATGATTACTCAGCAAAACCGGAATACCTTGTGACATGTACTTGTCTGCGGAGCTAATGGGGTGATGTCACAGCAAGCTGCTTCTTGTTGCAGGTGTTGCTGGGGTTGACCGATGAGGACCTGGAGCTGGGTTTGGGCATCAACAGCCCCATGCACCGCAGGAAGCTCCGTCTAGCTATCGAGGACTACCGAGAAGCAGAGAATGGACGAGGGTGAGTGGCCATAAACCTGCACACAAACACAAGTGGTACACATTAGAGTGCATTAGCATTGGTTTTGTCATATTTGTGTCCCTCAGACTTTCCAAAGCTGCTGATATGGATCATCACTGGGTGTCCAAGACCTGGCTGAGTGATGTCGGGCTTCCCCAGTACTCACAGGTCTTCCACAACCAGTTAGTGGATGGCAGAGTACTGAACTCCATCATGCGGAGAGACCTGGAGACCATCTTTAACATCACCAACAAGTTTCATGTTACCAGTATTCTGTCAGCCATTCAGCTTCTGCAAATGCTCAACTTTGACAAAGAGGCAAGAATATACTGAATGTATACACTGTTGCATTCATTTTGAAAATATAACATGTGAAGGTTTTGTTGGTGATACTGTAAAATAGCATATTGTCTCTGCAGGCTATACAGGCACGTCGTGCTCAGTGTGAAAATCGAGATTTGGATCCAGTGGTCTGGACCAGCCACCGTGTCATTAAATGGATCAGAGACATTGATCTGAAGGTAATACAAAGTTCATAGAGTTTGGGGTTGGGAGGATTTTTTAATGTTTTTGAAAGAAGTCTCTAATGTTAACTAAGACAGCATCTCTTTTATCAAAAATAATAAAATGTGTAATATTATAATTTTTAAATAACTGTTCTATTATTATATATTTAAAAATGTAATTTATTCCTGAGATGGCAAAGCTGAATTTTTGTCTTTACTGACAATTTTGATCACTTTATTACATCATTGCTGAATAAAAGTATTATTTCAGTAAAAAAAGACAACTTCACAACACCAAACTTTTGAACAACAATATATTAGGAACATTAAGTGTTCCCAACAAGTATTTGTATACTTAAAACATACTTAATGACGTATCCACTTTATTTTTGCTGTAAGAGCGGGTGCGGCCATTTGTAAATTTTATGGGTCTGGTGTCAGGTCTCATCTGCGTCCATCTATTTTTAGCTGTACAAAACCGCTCGTTTTGCTGCTTGATACTGCAAATTGGTGTCTTACCATATTATTTAAAAGTATTATCCTAATTATGAACACACTGGTTTGTAGTACAAACAGTTTTACCGTTTACTGCATGTTGTTATTCTTTATTTTATGTTTGGTTTTATTTTATGTGCGGCTAACGAACCGAATGTCTCGCCCATAGGCTTACTTTCGCATTTAAGAATAAGGTGGATGAATGTCATACATATATTTCATTAAATGTCCAACCTGTTGAATGTTGTCTTTTATCCAGGAGTATGCTGACAGCCTTCAGAACAGTGGCATCCATGGTGCAGTGATGGTTCTAGATCCGACCTTCAGTGCAGACACCATGGCCAAGGCTCTAGATATCCCCAGCAATAAACACATGATCCATCGTCATCTATATGAAGAAATGAAAGTGCTTCTCAACCCGGCAAGGTGTGTGGAGCTTCATTATAGTCATGAGTATTTTATAGTAAATCGCGACATCCAACTGCAACAGGCGCTGTCGTCCACAGCAAAACTGTGTATCAGTCCGCTCTTCCAAAAAGACGCTACTTTTACGTCTCTCGTGCTTGTACATAGTCCAGCAGTATATGGGAAGATATATTGTAAATTATAGTTATTAGTCGTCATTTTTTTACACTGACTTTTAAAATTGCTTTGCCGTTATACCACTCATTTCAAAGAGCAAATTAGCGGTTGCTGTCGCCCTCACCATCAGTGCATATCAGTCCGCTCGTTCAAAAAAGGCCGGCGCTACTTTCTAATCTCTCTTGTGTTTACGTTTTGTCAGATATTAGGGCTTTTTAGGTCTTGCCTCACGTTTCATTGTTAAGTTTGTCCTTTTTAGTGCAAAACAAATATGTTGAATATTCTAGCAATAATATTTTACTTTTTTAGTGGGCTTTATTTACACAAATGTAAATTTGTTAAAGTTGCTCCAAGTTTTGTGCAATTTAAATTTTGAAATGTGAACATTTTATTTACATAAATTAAAAAAAAGTCAAAAAAGTCTTAAAACTCTCTACACTACTTTCAATACACTGCCAGTCAAAGTTTTTGAGCAGTAAGATTTGTAATGCTTTTTAAAGAATTCTCTACCGCTCATCCAAGAAATATTTTTTATTTTTACCATTTAATATAACTGTTTTTATATATATTTTAAAATGTAATTTATTCCTGTGATCAAAGCTAAATTTTCAGCATCATTACTCCAGTCTTCAGTGTCATGTGATCCTTCAGAAATCATTGTAATATGCTGATTTGCTGTTCAAGAAACATTTTTCATTATTATTATTATTATTATTATCAATATTTGAAACAGCTGTGTAAATTTTTTTCAGGATTCTTTGATAAATAGAAAGATCAGCATTTATCTAAAATAAAAAGCTTTTGTAATATATATCAGTCAAAAGCTTGGAGTCAGTATTTTTTAGTATCTTTTTTATTCATCTATTTGATGAATAGAACTTTCTATTCATCAAAGAAACCTGAAAAAATTCTACTAAGCTGTTTTCAACATGATAATAATAATAATAATAATAATAAATGTGTAATATTATTTATGTATTATTATTATTAACAACAAATCAGAATATTATAATGATTTCTGAAAGATTGTGACTGGAGTAATGATGCAAAAAAATCAGAAAATGTTCAAAATTTTACGGTTTTTGCTGTACTTTGGATCAAATAAATGCAGGCTTGTTGAGCAGAAGAGACTTCTTTAAAAAATGTATTGATTTTACAAGTGTGACTGTGCAGTATTTCTCTCTTACAGGACTAACCAGGCTCAGGACTACAGGAAAGACGGGACTCCTACACATTCTCCCAGCTCAAACTGCCGCAAAACTGAGGAAGGATTTTCTCCCAGGCAAAAGGTTGGCAAGGTATAGGCTGACCTGTTGTTGACACAAAACATTCTGACAAAATCAAGTCAAATTTTGTCTGTGCGCCTACAAAGATAAATAACCGTTCTGTCATTCCTCAGAGCCCTTTGAGATTCAATCCACTGGTTGCTGTTGGGAGAGACTTGACTTTTCAAGGCGGCTGTGGATCACCACCCAGAGAAGAACGAATCAAGATCCTGCAGAGGACCAAGGGCAGTCCCATGCACGGTTACTCGAGCATAGAGATCACTAATGTCTGAGGACAACGCTCTGTGTCTGCCTCAGATAAACTAGGAAGGATGAACCTCCCCTAACCTCTAAATGGACCAAATGAGCTCAATTATTTGTAAACGAGATTTGGGAATTGACCATTTGCACTTTAGAGAATTTTGTATTGGCAACAAATCACAACTAAGCACTTGATTTAAAATTTTATAGACATGCTGCATTAAAAAGCAAATATTTTGTTACTAACATAATACATAGACGAACTTGTAAATTCCAGTCTGAACTGTAAGTATGCAGCTGAAATCAATACCACATGTTCAGATGTCTAGTTCCTCCATCAAGGCCATCGTAACACTGTGCTTGTTTAAAGTTACGGGAAATGCTGGAACGAAGAATAGCATTGTTAATATATTGTGATAACACTTTGAATGCCTCAGTGAAGTCTTTTCTTTGTTTTACTACATCTGTTGACATCTGCTAAGATGTTTGTGTTTTCAGAGTCTCATTTGCATATAAACTTAAAAGCAACTGCCACTTTACTAGCGATGTAGTGTGGGTAATAGATTAGTCTCATAAGGATCACTCCAGTTTAACTGAAATGAGTTTTCCCACATAATAAAAAAACATTTCAGGGCAATGAAAGAAAAAAAAAACACTTTTTATTTTCTGTTTGTGATTTTTAACATCTCAGACTTACCATGCATGCAGTTCAATTTGTTCAATGGAATATATATGTATATATATGCATTGTATAGTGACTATCATGCACAGTAAGGAAATGAAAGCATGATCTGATTGGAAAGGAGTCAGAGAATCATTTTCTGTCATAAGCAGGGTTCTCAGAAGAATGTACGGAAAGGTAAAATGCAGTATACAATCTACAAGCCAATGCAGCACATGCAGTGCACATTCTACAGCTGTGTTTTCCCACATGGAGCCATAGCACAACAAGAGTAAAATAAGTTTTGCAGCTCAGCGTGCAACAGCACTGGCCTTTTACGCAAACAGCCTCTGTTATTGGGTCTACACAGGTTAGATAACATAAATCGATTAATGACTGTGTCATAAATTCAACCAATCATTATTTTCAGATCTTGTTCAAGATCTGGTTAGGAATGGCAACTATGAATCACAGATTTCGTGCTGGGTTTGACTCAGATTGTCTATTGATAGACAGTGTGACGTCTGTTGCACAGCATACCAGCACAGCTCAAGAATTTAATAGTTACAGTGCATTTTTAAGGTGGATTTTGCAATCACTAATCATTTTGGTATCACTGTATCTTGTGGCATTAGTGAAACTGTACTTTTGAGAAACATTTGTATATAGATATATACCATGTGTCATTGACACAATAATCTGTATAAAAAAAATAAAACTCTACATATATGTATTTGAGTGTTGCTGCGTGCTTGTTTATCAGGTTGGTTTTATATATTGTACACTACTATTCATAAGTTTGTGGTCAGAAATAATACTTGGATGCATTCAATTGATCAAGCATGACAGTAAAACATTTTTAAAAAATCAATTTAAAAAAATTCTGAAGGATCCTGAAAAAGTAATGTTTTCTCAAAAATATTAAGAAGCACAACACTGAACCAACTTTTCAACATTGAAAAAATCATGTGTGACACTGAAGACTAGTGTAATGGCTGCTGAAAATTCTGCTTTGCCATCACAGAAATAAATGGCACAAAAGAAAGCAGTTATTTTAAATGGTAAGAATACTGCATTTCACAATATTACTGTTTATATTTAATTTTTAAAAAGTAAATTGATCCTTGGTGAGCATAAGGGACTTTTTTCAAAAACATTAAAATGAATGATGTTATATATATTTACACAGCAAAAACTTCTTTATTTAGTGAAATTTAAGCTTGAATTGATCTTTACTTACTAACAATGTAAGGAAACTCTTGAAAACGTAGTTTTTAGAATGTTTCAGTTTATGCTGGAACATAATTTGAAAGTCAGGAATTTTACCTGCAGACTTTAGTTTACTTACAGGCCTAAATCGAAACTAATATTGTAAAAACTTGTAGGTAATTCCCAGGAAAAGCCACATTTTTCCGGGTTGTAGAAGCACGAACAGCTGTTATTTCTCTATGAAATACGACTCGCATTAGGACCAAGCGTCCTTCTTAACTCTTTACAATTGAGGGGTAGCACTCGACTTGATTTTGAACAAAGTTCCTGTCTCTGTTTAAGCCCACAAATTGTCGAAGCAGACAGAGTGAGACTGAAGTTAGAGTTTTTATACAGTTTTTCTTTCCTCAAACGAATGAAAGGATCCTGAGGACATTCGTTTCACCTGCGGCTGGGAGCCACACCTGCCTCAGGTACTTTCATTGCACAAAAAACGAAGGGCGTTGAACCGCTGCGGAACTTAGGTTAGGCCGTAAACTTTAGCTTCACCTTGATTTTTCTGTTACATGTTCGTCGTTATTCGTCATAAGACGTTTGACTTCGCTCACAGAAAGAAACACCGGAGGGTCTTAAGAATGACAGTGTTACAATAGTTGCTTTTTTATTGTTTCAAAAAGTTTACAAGTATCGTGAATGACAGTCAGAATCTTCCTCGTGATGTTTCATGTCAGTAAGATGACATTCAGGCATCAATTATTCATATTTTATCATATTCTTAATACATTTGTTTGTACCATCGTGGCTCAGTCTTCCCATCTCATGTTATCGTTTTTTGAGTGAAACTTTAGTATATTGTCTCCAATTTGACCTGTTTCCAGTTGGTCAGTCATTTTTAATCTTTAAAACAAAAATCTTTAAACAAAATCACGAAGGTCATTCGTTTTCCCAGGGTGTTTTGTACTGTAAACAATGACGCTGAAAAATTGTAGAAATACGATCTGCGGGGGTTGCCCTTATAAAGCTTACCATGGTAACCGGTGAATTTCCAAGGTTAATACTACTTGTTAAATCTGAATTATCATCAAAAATGATAATGGCATCTCGTCCAAATAGTGTAAGAAGCTTACAGAATCCGTGTTTTTTCTTCTTCTTCTTTCATTTTTGATGTGGTTTCCACAGTAACAATAGTAGTATGGTACTTTGACAACTACAGTTTCGATAGTTACCATGGTAACCATAATGTCTGCTTGTGTCAGTAATAAAGATGTAAGTATATTTAAATTGACCGTGGACACTATTAAATACACTCTTTCAATTTTTAGATTAAATCTATTTTAGATGAAAACAAGGCAGTGTAATATAATTCAAACATACAAGTGAAAATGGAACAAAATACACAACAGTAACATAAAATGACATTGTATATCTGTTAAGTTTATATATATACATACATATATATATATATATATATATATATATATATATATATATATATGTATACACACACTTTGCCAGGTGACCCTGGACCACAAAACCAGTCAGAAGTGTCAATTTTTTGAAACTGAGATTTATAAATCACCTGAAAGCTGAATAAATAAGCTTTCTATTGATATATGGTTTGTTAGGATAGGACAATATTTAACCGAGATACAACTATTTGAAAATCTGGAATCTGAGGGTGCAAAAAAATCTAAATATTAAGAGAATCACATTTAAAGTTGTCCAAATGAAGTTCTTAGAAATGCATATTACTAATCAAAAATTAAGTTTTGATATATTTAGAGTAGGAATTTTACAAAATATCTTAATGGAACATGAACTTTATTTAATTTCCTAATGGTTTTTGCCATAAAAGAAAAATCAATAATTTTGACCCATACAATGTATTTTTGGCTATTGCTACAAATAGACCCCAGCGACTTAAGACTGGTTTTGTGGTCCAGGGTCACATATATAATATATGTGTATATGTATGTGTGTGTGTGTGTATAAGTTACATATATGTATGTTACCACACACACACACACACACACACACACACACACACACACATATATATATATATATATATATATGTGTGTGTGTGTGTGTGTGTCTGTGTGTATATATATATATATATATATGTATGTATAATTAATAAGCTATGATTATAATGTAATTATAATAAAAAATAAAAAAGTAATTATAATAAAATAATTTAAGTGTTTTAAATAATTATACATAACTATCATACCTCATTAATAGGGCTGTCAAACTATTAATCATGGTTAATTGCATCCAAAATAAAACTTTGTTTACATACTATATGTGATTTCTGTGTATATTTATTATATATATATATAAATACACACATGTATGTATATATTTAAAAAAATTAATAATTTGTATATAATACAGTATTTTTTAAAATATAATATCTTTAAGATATTTTTCCTTAATATATACATAAATAATATACACAGTACACACATACAGTATGTAAACTTAAACTTTTATTTTGGATGTAATTAATCGTTTGACAGCTCTACTCATTAATGTAAAAAATACATAAAATAAAATCACTCTCAAATTAAAATATTTATTTCTAACCTCATGTGTTAATTTCTCCACCTGTTATGTTTCCATAATTGTTTGTCTCCATCTGTGAATTAGAGAAGGTTTTGTTTTGAGTCTCATCTTTGTCATTCACTTCAAGGCCATAACCCTACTTACTCCAAAAATATATGTGACCCTGGACCACAAAACCAGTCATAAGGGTCATTTTTTTCAAAATTAAGCTTTATACATCATCTGAAAGCTGAATAAACAAGCTTTTCATTGATGTATGGTTTGTTATGATGGGACAATATTTGGCCGAGACACAACTATTTGAATAAATGGAATCTGAGGGTGCAAAAAAATCAAAATGTGAAAATCACCAAAAAGTTGTCCAAATGAAGCTCTTACTAATGCATATTACTAATCAAAAATTAAGTTTTGATATATTTACAGTAGGAATTTTACTAAATGAAATATGATCTTTACTTAATTTCCTAATGAATTTTGGCATAAAAGAAAAATCAATAATTTTAACCTATACAATGTATTTTTGGCTATTGTTACAAATATACCCCAGCGACTTAAGACTGGTTTTGTGGTCCAGGGTCACATATTGTTCTGTTTTATAATTTGATATAGAGAGAGTTTTTTAAGACATATTTTAATCACACTGTTAAAGACTAAGTCTGTCTAATCACTCCATCTCAATACATTAGTAGTAGTAGTAGTAGAATTAATGATGATTGGAGTACGAGTGTTAATTTGATCATTTTATCCTGCCTTGTATTCTGTTAGAATAAGTTCAGATAAGCTCAGAGGAGGTCATGGGGTGCATGTTTAGATGGGGCATTTACTGACCTGTGGTTCAATGTCTGTTTACTTCAGGACAGGGAGCAAGTGTTGCTGTGTATTTAGACAGGCCTTCCTGGTCTTTTGTCATATTTCCCTATTTTATGTTTCTTTTGTTTTGACCAGAATTTAATGTTCTTTGCTCCCATGGACTCCTTTGCAAACATGTCACGTACCCAAATCTGCATGTGATTAATAATCATTTAAGATGAGAAAAATAAAGAAGAGTCATTTTCTCACAGCATCTATTTCTTGAGGATGAATTGTATTGATTTCTAAAATCCCCTTGAACAAGACTCCTCCTGCCAGTCTTAAGAAACAAATGCGGTAACACAATTACTGTGCACATTTTGCAGCACTTGCCATGTCTTGTTCTATGAAAAACCTGTTTTATTAGTGCCCCTAAACATGTAAGGGTTTCTCAAACTATATACACCTACAGACAATTGCTCTCTTTCCATCTCTTTTTCCACCTCTCCATTCCTCATTCCTCTCAAAATATCCATGATTTCCTTTTCCTCAAGCCACTTGTTGTAAATCGAAATGTGAACATTATAAAACATAGCTGACCATTCACTCTTCCCCCTCAAATAAATGACTCCTACAGGCAGATGAGTCATTCTGAAAGGTGTCACAAAGCCTGTAATCGTGATTTCTTTTTTAGTTGTCTACCTGAACACACAATGTAAAACATTCGTAAAAACCACGGAAAATGTCAGCTTAAGATAAAACGTGTATGTCCGTTACATTCTCAAACAGATTTACATGTTGTAAGAGGGAAATATTTTAAAAGAACATCTTGTATAATTGTACAAAAAATTGTGAGCATTATACAAGGATAAAATTAATTCACCTACATGAAATTTGGTTTTACTAACACGGCTGTTGCCCTGTTTTAATGTGAATTTAAAGTAGCTTTTACCTAAAATGACACCCCTTCCCCATTTCCATTCTGAGCACAGTGAAGCGCCCACATTCACTAGTGAACAATGCTGTGTTGTTATGGCAACAGTTAGTGTATGGCAGCAGCCTAACCTCTGTACTGTATCAGTTTTAGGTGTTTTTTTTCAGTGCGTGTAGCCTGATGGGTCTTAACCTTTGCTTTCAAGGACGTCCGTTGAAAGCTTTTGTTGATGTTATGAAATTAAGTATGGATGTGGGAAAGGTCATAGAAGTGTTTGTAAACATTATTTTTTCTTTAATGCACTTATTTTATCATGTTGAAATGTTCCATGTGTTTAATAGTGACGCTGTCATCCGTGGAGTTTAGAAATCATAATTTAGTTCATATGTGCGTTTCTCTTTTATCACATCCCAACAAAAAACAAAAGCTTTTTAGTGCTTGTGCAACAAAATGACGATCAATATGTTCTCGGTGGGTAACTGATGCTTTATCTGCATTTTATTATTTTTGTACATGCACAGAATGATGGGAAACGTCTTGTTGCACAAGCTTTGTTGAATCATAAATTGGCTAAATGAGTTGCATTGTATTTTCTGCCAGGCTTTATGGCTGTTCATCAACGGTGCACAAAGGTCGCTATACTTCCATTTAGACCACATATCTGCCATCTTTATTATAGTACAAAACACTCTCAGAAATCTGAATAAGCTTTATTTTTGTGATTTTTCAAAATGTGAAAAATGTGTGGGTGAATCAAAATGTTCTTGATATTCACACGCATAACAGGTTAGTCTACAGTAAAAACACACCGCAAGTTTCAAAACGTAAAGCTAACTTTTTAGTTTAAAATATTAATTATTCTTTTCTACCTTTCTAAAATGCCCAGATTTGAAATTGGGAGAATTGTGACATCAAGATTTCTCCTCAACATGCCTCTTAAAGGATTAGATCACTCTTGATTACAGTTTCCTAATCATTTACTTGCCCCCATGTCATCCAAGATGTTCATGTTTTTCTTTCTTCAGTTGAAAAAAAATTAAAGGAGAAGTTCACTTCCAGAACAAAAATGTACAGATAATTTACTCACCCCCTTGTCGTCCAAGATGTTCATGTCTTTCTTTCTTCAGTCGTAAAAAAATTGTGGTTTTTGAGGAAAACATTTCAGGAATGTTCTCCATATAGTGGAGTTCTATGGTGCCCCTGAGTTTGAACTTCCAAAATGCAGATTAAATTCAGCTTCAAAGTGTTTTAAACTAGTCTTATCTAGGGTCTTACCTAGTGAAAAAATGTACAATTTATATTCTTTTTAACCTCATGCTTGTCTTGTCTAGTTCTGCGTTGTGCATGCGTAGTCTTTGCATCCGGGTCAAGACAGTTAGGGTCTCATTTTCTCCCTCAACTTCAAAATCGTCCTATATCGCTGTTTTACTTTTTTTTTTTTTTTTGTGTGTGTAAAGGGCGTTTGACCTTCTTTGGATGTTCACTTTGTAAACACTGGGGCGGTACTTCTGCAGCGTACTCTACTCTAACTACTCTGACTACTACATACTCTAACTGTCATAAACAGGATGAGTATGTAGTAGAGTGTTTGCAGTTAAAAAGTATATAAATTTTTGTTTTGTTTTTTTTTAGGAAATAAATAGCTCTCGCTGCATTTAAACTGCATTTTGGAAGTTTAAACTTGGGGGCACCATAGATGTCCATTATATGAAGGGAA
The DNA here is from genome assembly GCA_012976165.1 of Labeo catla. Taxonomy (NCBI): domain Eukaryota; kingdom Metazoa; phylum Chordata; class Actinopteri; order Cypriniformes; family Cyprinidae; genus Labeo; species Labeo catla. The sequence goes on along the minus strand of VONZ01000180.1, from coordinate 662,291 downwards.
ATGCCAAAATGTTTTTCTCCAAAAAAAAAAATTTTTTATGACTGAAGAAAGAAAGACATGAACATCTTGGATGACAATTTGTAAATTTTTATTCTGGAAGTTAACTACTACTTTAAGGTTTTTAAGGAAAACGTTCCAGGAGTTTTCTCCATATACACTGTAAAAAACTATTTGTTGAGTCAACTTAAAATAATTTGTAACCTGGCTGCCTTAAAATTTTAAGTTCAGTCAACTCAAAAAAAAGTTTATTCAACTTGAAATGTTAAATTATACTAAGTGACAACTTAGATATTTAAGTTGAATCAACTTAAAATTTGAAGGCAGCTGGGTTACTTACCCGTCTGTTAAGTTTAGCAAACATAAATATCTAAGTTGTTACTTTAACATTTCAAGTTGAATAAACTTATTTTAGTTGACTGAACTTAAAATTTTAAGGCAGCAGGGTAACAAATTATTTTAAGCTGATTTAACAAATTGTGTTTTTTATTTTTTTACAGTGTAGTGGACTTGAAGTTGGTTGAAGTTCCAAATTGCAATCTCAGTGCAGCTTCAAAGGGTTCGACACAATCCCAGCTGAGGAATAAGAGTCTTATCTAGCGAAACAATGTCATTTTAAAAAAAAAATCGTATTTTCTCCTCCAACTTCAAAATCAACCAACATCATTGTTTTGTTTTGTTTTGTTTTTTTCCTTTGCACATTCGCTTTGTAAACACTGGGTCGGTACTTCCACCTATGTCACGCGTGATCTTTTTTTCTTTTTTTTTTTTGATAGATATGTACCTTATTCCTCGGCTGGGATAGTGTAGAGCCCTTAACAGCTGCTTTGAAACTGCAGTTTGGACCTTCACTCCATTGATCCCCATTGAAGTCCACTATATAGAGAAAAACCTGGATTTTTTTTTTTTTTACTCAAAAACCATTTTTTTTCAACTAGACAAAGGAAGACATGAACTCATGTCTGTCCATCAATCACAAGAGTGATACTGCTATTAAGACCTTTTTTTGGGCTTTATAAACCAAAATATCACCAGAGAGAAATGTGACATTTCATTGGAAGATTATTCATTGGAAGTCTGACATGACTTGAAAACAGTACTACATTTTTATGAAGAGTTGTAATGAGTTTTACAATGTCCATACATGGTAGTCCTTTCCATGACATGCTGAATGCTTCTATTTGACCTTTAGGGTGGCATTTTGCCAAAAGGATTGTATTTTAGTGTGGAGTCTGCCTGCATTGAGCTGAAACACAGAAACCCTTTTCTTCTGATACTTGAGCCCCATTCTCAGTCATTTCCAGGAAGTATTTCCTCCTCATTGAAATGTTTATAACATTTGTCTCTTCTTTTTGTCTCTGTTTTCATGTCACAGAGCTACTCTCATCCTCCACATTTGGACCACCCTTCCTGGGTAAGTGTATGTTCGTGAGTATTGAAGAGGAGCATTTACAGCTATGTGCTCCAGTGGCCAGCCTCTGTGTACAGGAAACAGGCGTTCACCCAGCAGCAGAGAGGGCAGTAGCTCTGGCTCCCAGTATGCTCTCTGTGCACTGGGGGTGGGCCTGGTGGCACTCGGTGTGGTCATGATTGTATGGAGCATAGTCCCTTCTGAAATGACACAGCTTCAAAATTCTACGAGCACGAATGACGGAAACGGTGATGAAGGGAAGACATCATCTGTTGCATTTGTGCTGGTTGGAGCTGGTGTTGCCATGCTGCTGCTTGCTATGTGTCTCGGGTTGAGGAACAGGAAGCGAACGAGACAGCGGGAAACTACAGGTGCAGGCGGTGCCGATTATGTGGATCGTGCCCGTAGAGATCCGGATGAGGAGTAAGTACTGCTCTATATGTATAAAAGTCCAGGGAGCTGTTTCCTAAAAAAGTTTACCAAATAAGCCTGGCATATTTGGTAAACTTGTTGTATGAAACACCCCCCAGGTTTTTGTATAGGGGTGCACCAATATTAAAACTATGGCTGAAAAAGATAAGCCAATATCTGATAGCTAATATGTATATATATATATATATATAGGGTTATATTATGTACTATTTGTTACATTTATTTATTTGTTTATTTATTATATATGTATCATTGGGGTTGTATTTTCTTTAAAGGGGACATCGGATGCAAACTTCACTTTTACATGTTGTTTGAACATTAATGTGTGTTGTCAGTGTATGTACAAATCTACCCTATAATGATAAAAATCCATGCAGTGGTTTTTAATTAATCTGTAAAAATAATATCCCCTTTTTCAAATCGAGCCATTCTCAGATGTCTGTGTGTCACAACGACAGAGGCCGCTCCCACGATAGTTGATTGACATGAGCGTCTTACCTCAGATCAGCTGTAACAGTCAGACCTCCATTGTTTCGATGCTGGAGTAGGGATGTAAATTAGACAAGAATATCTCAGATTGAGCGATTGAGCGATTGAGGTGTTGTGTTGCTGGATGTAATAATGAACATAGTGATCGTCATTTACTCCCGACATCTGAGCCGCAGAAGATGCAGTGGATTACATTTGTTTGTGAAGGAAATGCGCCTCCCGATCTACATAAATGCGTCTATGTTTGTGCAAATCATTCGTGATCCAGTTTCACTTACAGCAGAAGGGAGTATAAGGGTTTTTTCATGAATCTCTGCAATCACCTTTCCTAATAACTTGCTAGTTAGCAAGTTTCACGGCTAAACGCGCTAAATGCAGCTAAAGTAAACAGTCTCTCAGAGCAACACATCACTCCACAGAGAGTAGAGTGGGGTGGAGCTCATTTGCATTTAAAGGAACAATCCCTCAGAATGGGATAATTTTTGCAGAGCTCATTTTGACAAGGTAAAAAGGGTGTTGCTTTACACAACCATTGAGAATTTTGAACCAAAGTATATTATAGACTTTTCATTACAAGGCACAATATGTAAGTTTTTTGTAATAAAATGTCAAAAAAACACTTGCACAGTGTTATATATTTCATGCAGTTGTATACTTAGGTTATCTCAAAAGTTCTCAAGGATTTGTAAATCCAGAGAAATTCTAGTTTTAAATAATGACTCGTCCCTGATCATTGTCACCTGTCAATGTTTTTGCTTATGAATACTATGGCAACAGGAACAAGTATACTACTTCCTATAGGCGCTAGAAACTTCCTATAGGCGCGTTATTTGAGCAGACTCTGTTTTTCCGGTGAGCATGATTACCAGTACACAAGCAGAACGCACATTCATAGGGCAGAATATTGAGCAGAGCGTCACACCACCCAGTGACAGTGGCTAGAGGAGAGTGAAACTGCGTGCTGAACACTGTCAGTTAGTGTGGTGCGGCGTGCCATATTTAAGCCTATATTATATATAAGCTAGCATTTTTCTCTTTCGGCCGAAAACTGAAAATGGCAATTTCGGCGGCCGAAAATTTTGTGCATCCACCTTTTTATCAAGTCTGGTGAGCAAACCTATGGTAATGTAATTAAATACAGTATGTGCTGCACAAAAACATTTAGCCATACTTGCAAATACGGTGGGTTCGTTCAAATTTACTTTTAGAATGACTGTTTTACACACGTAAAAATGTGCATCATTAAGCCAAATCATGACAAATAGTCACATATCAGTAAAAGTCTAATACTGAATCAAATTTCATGTTCTTTGCAGATAATTCATTACAATGACATAAAATACTGTTAGTAAATGTACAGGTAGGTTAATAAAAAAGTAATACATTACCTCATCCATGAGCATGATTTGTGAAAACGACATCTCCCAACGTTCCATGCTCCGCCATTGCAACATCGAGCTTCGCCTCTGTTATTGTTTTGAAAATGTGACCTCTAGCGGTGAAAACTTACATATTGTGCCTTAAAGACCCTAAAGAATCATGTGAACTTGTGGAAAATGGGCATCTGATGACCCCTTTAAAGTACTGCATTTACTACCAAGGAATATTTTTTGTTGTTGTTTTGAATAAATGCTTTTTTCCCGGGAAGAATCGTAAAATCGAATTATTAAGCAGCGAATAGCACAACTGTTTTTTAACATTGATAATAATAAGGAGAAAGGTTATGATGTTGTTATATCTTGCATCCATGGTTTTGTTCAAATCCATCTAGGTGACGCACATTGAGCAAATATTAAGTTCATCTGCATGCAACTCATGTCATAATTTCTCTATGTAAATATTAGATCAACTGGTGAACCAGCACCCAGCTATGATGTTCCCACCTATGAGGAGGCGGTGACCAGCGGACAGTATCCTGTTCGGCAGAGCAACTTGCGACAGAGCTACCAGCTGCCATCATACGAAGATCTGATTGGTGCTGTCGAAAATGAAGCCCAGCAGCTTAGAGAAGGTAATAACCAAGAGGCCCCTCAACCAACTCCTGGCCCTGCACCCCAGCCTGCGGCGGCACCCGCCCGCAGCACCAGCAGGGCCAGTCGCATCCTCAGACCTCTCCGAGTGCGCAGGATCAAGTCTGAGAAGCTCCACTTGAAGGACATTCGTCTGAATATCCAAAACCCTGGACAAAGTGGGGTGGTGACCATTGAACCACTGACCCCACCACCACAGTATGAAGACAAGCCCCCTCAGCTACCCACAGAAGCTGTGTAATGAGTTCAGTCACTGGATTTTGTTGAGTGTTTTCATCTGTGGGTTGTTCGAAAGATGTTGACTCATCTGTGCGGAAGCAGAGAGTTTTAGTCAGAGCTATAAATGTATCTGCCAAATTATGAAATAGGATACATTCATGTGCGCTGTCAGTGCCTCTTGGACAAAACACTAAAGCCTACTTGAATGTTTTTTAACAGAACTTTTTGTATTTGAAGCATAGACTGCAGTAGTGTATTGTATTCTTATGTAAAACTGTATGAGGAAGGATATGAATGTCATAGCGCATCTCTTGAGAGATATATAGAGGGAGCAATTTACTTTCACGGTTTACTACAATGCACGTTGCAAAAAATAAAAACAAAACAAAAATTCTTACATAAAGAATTAACTGAAAAACTCCAATCAAACTTTGGTTGCCATGTTGGAAAGGCCAAATTCTAGTTAATTTTTTTCGTTTTTTGGAAAAGGATTTTAAAATGTTATTTTAAATCTGAATGTTCTAGTTTTTCGCCTTAATTTTTTACTCTAAATATATAATACACTAAACCAATTATTGTGCTGTTGTGGCCATTAAATGCAGGGATGAAAATTAATTTATATAATACAAGATTTAATTCCAACTAATTTACTTAACTAATTTATGCAGTACCACTTAAATTAACCCAGTTAATGCAATTAATTTTGTTCAAAACTATATGTTTGTTAACATTGTCACTGTCTGTTTTGTTTGTAAATTGGCGTATTTTTTCTAAATGTATTGCTCATTGTATTTTAAAAGTGCAGCGTTTAAACGTATTGAAATAGAATGGAATTAAAAGTATTCTCTAAACTCATAGGAATATTTTATGTTATTTTAGAACAAACTCTGCGTTATTATAAAAATCTAAGAAGTGATATAAAAAGAAGAGTCTGGATAACAGACGAAAATGCACCTTGGGGGACTCTGGTGTCTTGGGAAGCTCAACATTTAATTACTGAAGTGCAAATGAGTATTTCAAAGATGGGCTTACTGCAGTTTGACAGCACAAACAAGCCATCATGCTGCAGATTGACCGTTTTCAATTATAAGAAATAACAACAAGGTCTTGTTGATGTCCTTTTGTATGTGAGCTAAATTGCCTTCACAGGCAGCACATTTGAGTTGTTGTCTACTTTGTTTTAATTCAAGTTCAGTTATTTCATTAGGGTGGCGATTCTTGGAAAAGGGGTGGCTTTGCTAGGTTGTGTAATTGCTACGATGAATATTTTGAAACAGTAAAGCTCTGTACTTTATTTATTTCTTGGGGGACATAATAAAATTGCTTAAATCTATGTTTTTGTTCATCTTTATGGTTCCCGACGTTCAGAAATAAAGTGTGCTGATTTGTAGCGCCACCTAGTGGCTGAGAATCGTACAAACAACATTGAGTTGCGTTGCACTTTTCCTGCTGTAACTTTTAGCAGCTGTTGTTTGACATACTGAATACTGAATCATTTAGGCCTTTCAATTTGATGCTTCCCATTTGACTTTGTGATTAGTCTGGCAGAGCGGATGTGGTACGATGTACGACATGAAGGTGAGTAAATGATAAAAGTTTACATTTTTAGTTAAATGATTCCTGTAAACAACACAATTATTTATCTTTTCCCAGCTGAAAATGTAATTGTAATTGTGTCTCTACCAATGGCAGCCATTTTTCCCCCTCTTCATTCATCATCAAATGCAGCCTATTTTCCCAATCTACTCTCAACTTATTTTTTTCTCACGTTTCAGACATCACCATGTGCGCAGTGAAACCTAGGGTCTGTCAGGTATTTGAAGCCAAATGAAACTGCATTCATAAGTTGCTTAACATATTTAATCAATCATTTCATGAACCAGGATTTCGCAGAACGTTGACTGAACTAAGGGTTGAATTTCAAGCACTCCACTTGAGGCTTATGTGCCAAAACGAACCATTAGGCAAATGCTTGCGATTTTCGAAGTTCCATGAAAAACAAATTAAGCTGTTACAATATCACCCAATCTAAACAAATCAGTATGAGTTATGACTTTACTAAACTCTGCTCTTACATTTTAGAACATTCATCATTATGACATTTTGAGATTAAAATTACAATGTTTTTTTGGTTGAGTTGAGTTTGTCATAACTTGATTTTAGTCCAAAAATGATTATAATTAGGCAAATTCACACTGAATATTATTACTAATGACATTACTATTTTAATATATTTTAACATGTAATTTACTCCTGTGATGGCAAATATACATTCAACAGCCATTCAGTATCACATTTCCTTCAGAAATCATTTTCAAATGCTAATTTGCTGGTTGACTGCTGCTTAATATTTTTGTGGAAACCATGATACTTTTCAGGACTCTTTGATGAATAGAAAGTTCAAATTAAACAGCATTTTTTTGGCTACATTATAAATGCCTTTACTGTGTCCCTAAATAAGTAATAGTTTCTTTCTTTAATTTGTACATTTCTATTCAATGTAGGCAATATTTTCAAAATTGAGTAACACTTGAAGGTTAGTTAGTTGTGGCTTTATAATGATTATTAGTTGGAGCCCATAATTAGAATTAATATAGACCTGAGGTGATGTGTAATGTATTATCACTGGTCTTAATAATAATGACATTTTAATAACAGTACAGTGTTGTTAATGTTGTTAGGTCTATTGTTTAATTCGCTGTAACACTTGAAGGTTAATTAGTTGTGGCTTTATGAATAGAATATAAATTAAAAGTAAACAGCATTATTTATTTATTTTTATTTTATTTTTTGCAAAATTATCAATGCCTTTACTGTGTCCCTAAATAAGTTATATTTTATTTCTTTAATTTATTTCTATTCAATGTAGGCAATATTATTAAAGCTGAGTAACACTTGAAGGTTATGATTATTGATAATGATTATTAGTCTTAGCCCATAATTAGAATTTTAGGGCTGTCAAATGATTAATGGCGATTAATCGCATACAAAATAAGTTTGAGTTGCCTCAAAAATGTGTGCGTACTGTGTGTAATTATTATGTATATATAAATACAAACATATTCATGTATATTTTTAAGAAATATTTACAAGTATATGTATTATTTTTTTATAGAATTTATATTATATATAAATAAAATATTTTAATAATAACATTTCTCCTAAATATACACATTAATTCGTGTGTATTTATATATACACATAATAATTACACGCAGTACATACAAATATATTAGGCAAACTTTGACAGCCCTAGAATTAATATGGACCTACGGCGATGTGTAATGTAGGCTATTATTATCATTGGTCCTAATAATAATGACATTTTAATAATAGTACAGTGTTCTTTATGTTGTTAGGTCTATTGTTTAATTCGCTGTAATGTTTTTCTTAGTGTGCCTAGTCTACTATAAGTCAACAATCATGTCTGTATTTATTTGTTTATTTGGTCAATAAACTTGTAATAAGCGGAATAATCTATTCAGGCGGTCAAAACAAACCCCTTCCGAGATTTAACGTGCGTTAGTTAGATACTTGATTCATCTGTTTTCATATTCAAATGTACATAACCAGTGCTCTTGCTATTCATGTAATGTTAATGACCTTTAAAGTTTGTTAATGAAAGTTACTATAGCCGCTGCGAGTAAACTCCACCTCTCCGCCACCTCCTTCTCCTCTTCCTCCTCCTGCTGCTCCGCTGCAATGGTTCTACGTGTAGTTTGTGTTCCCGCTTTTGCAGCTGCTCAGGCTGCGGGGGGAGGGAGAACTTTTCATGGAACAGCCAGCCCGGGGAGTCAGTCACATTCTTGGCCGGGATTCAATGACTGAACCAGACACAAACAAACACTGAGAGAGAGAGGGAGTGTGTGTAAGAGAGGGACTCGCACACTCTCATAGTAAAGCGGAGGCAACTGCGCCGACGAGCTTTACACAAGGCACACATTTTGCCCGTGAGTTGCACCGGGTCTGTGATACAGACGGATTGAGAATTACATTTCGTTGAAAACTTTACACTTTCGGGAGGATTTTGTCGTCGCTCGGAACTCTGGTTCTTTCTGGTACGATTTAAGATTTGAACATGAAGCAGTTGAATGGATTACAAGGCGGTGTTTTACGCTTTCCGAACTGACATGGACTGTTGCGACTCTTTCCGTTCCCATTCACCGAATCTGTTGTGATCCGACTGCCCAGGTTTAAACATGGAGGCTCCTTCCAGCTTTCAGCCGCATCCAGGACTTCAGCAAACTCTCAAGCAGTTTCACTTGAGTTCCATGAGCTCCCTCGGCGGACCGGCAGCCTTCTCGGCCCGGTGGCAGCAGGACATGCTGTTCAAGAAGGACGGTAAGAGCGCCGAGGTGATCGTGAACCTCCCCGCGCAGACGCCTCCGGTCATGCCGGGGCCCCTCTTCATCCCCTCCGACCGCTCCACCGAGAGGTGCGAGACGGTCCTGGAGCGGGAGACCATTTCGTGCTTTGTGGTGGGCGGCGAGAAGCGCCTCTGCCTGCCGCAGATCCTCAACAGCGTCCTGCGAGACTTTTCCCTCCAGCAGATCAACTCGGTGTGCGACGACCTCCACATCTACTGCTCCAGGTGCACGGCGGACCAGCTGGAGATCCTCAAAGTTATGGGCATCCTGCCCTTCTCGGCCCCCTCATGCGGACTCATCACCCAGACGGACGCCGAGCGCCTCTGCAATGCCCTCATCTACGGCGGCACGTTCCCACCGCACGCCGACAAAGAGTTGTCGTGCTCCATCGAGCTGGAGAGAACGGAGAAGAGCTTTAAAGTTTATCACGAATGCTTCGGGAAGTGCAAGGGCCTGTTCGTGCCAGAGCTCTACACGAGCCCCAACGCGGCGTGCATACAGTGCTTGGACTGCAGGCTCATGTTCCCGACCCACAAGTTCGTGGTGCACAGTCATAAAAGGCTGGAGAACAGAACCTGTCACTGGGGCTTCGACTCGTCCAACTGGAGGGCTTATATTCTTTTGGATCAAGACTATAGTGACAAAGAGGAGAGCAGCACACTGCAGCAGCTCCTCAATGAGTTAAAGGGAAAATTTGACCTGGGGAACAAGCACAAGACATCTTACAAGGTGAGCTCAACCTTTGAAAATGCACTAAAATATTGTGACAATGTAAATCTGAACTGTAGTACTCCAGAATTACGGATATTTTGCGCCCAAATATTTATTATAAAAATGACAGTGTGTGATCATTTCATATATTGTTTGTATTTTATTTTTATATTAATCTGTCTCTTAGTCTCTGATTACACCTGGTGCCACCTCAGAAGGCTTCAAAACTCAGATTTTACATTGGATATGTCATATTGACCGTGCCAGAATAGTTTAATGTGCCAAATCAAACACAAATGTTTAATTTCAAACATATTTCTGTTCATGTACACCGTACAAAACACACACACACACACACAAACCACACTTTTCACTGTTTATTTATGGTAGTCTGTATCATTCTTCTGCTACCTTGAGTAGTTTTGGCCATTGTTTTTGAAAGTCACATCCTATATAGTTCATTCGGAGTTTAATTTGATGCACAACCTTCATCAGCAACAAAAAACCTGGTAACTTTATGCACTATATCTTATGCATTTAGCATTGTCCCATACTTTGAGAACAGCTGAGAACCACTATAGTGCATATATTTATTCTGTCTATATCTAATGCTATCTTTGAGTGGTTTGAAATGAAGGTGCACAGCCAGCCGGTGTCCTGCCCTCAACCAACCCCCAAGCTGCATTTGTTTTGTGCCTCTGGATGCACTCGGGGCATCTGCATATGACAAATGGAGTCTCAATTATGTATTTTATGGGAGCCAGAGATAGATGAGGAGGCTTGGGGAAGCCAGTAGTGGAGGAGGAGGATAAGAGTGCTGTGTAGGACATTGTTTTGTGTGTGTGTTTTGGGTGGGGGGCAGGTTGGGGTTGAGGTCACTCTCCAAAAAGCAGTTGGTGTAGGGTCAGCACTGCCCTTGGGTCTCCCACTGTCTGATCAGGCTCCACGCCAGGGTCAGAGACACAGCGAGCGGACAAAAGCACGGGAGTCTCGGGTTGGCTGCTCCCTCCACGCAGCAGCTGTTGAGTGTGATCGTGCTAATGGGTCTACACACATATATGTATGTGTTACCATGGTGTCACTTCAGCAGGCTTGGGATGCATGGTGTGGCAAATGCAGTTTCATTACTGTGGGAAATGTGAGAGACATGGCACATTTCAGAAATGCAGCGTCATTTATATTTAACGACCGCTTCTCTATGGGAAAAGTGTTGGCTGGTATTTGTCACATGAAAGCTGAGTGGCTAGTTTACATCTAAAGGGGCTAAAGAAACTCTGCTTTTTTTGTGCAGTTATTGATAGGTGATTAGTTGCAACCTTCTGTGCGTGTCCTAGATTTGTTTCAATTGCACAATAAGCACATTTCACCATGATGCTATGGTCTGTCCTGACAGTACAGTAGACGTAATGTATCCAGAAAGGTGAATTTTGTGTGCTTTCTATGGTTCATTGTCAGAGGTGTCCCAGTTAGCAAGCTGGTTGGGTCCATGGGGAGCCGTGTACTGGCAGACCTGTATTTAAAAAAAAAAAAAAAAAGCTTTGCGCTTTTCACCTAACATCAGCTCAGCTGAGACATTTATTATTTTTTCTTTTATTTATTGTAATTAAACATAACTTTTCAGTTTCAATGAGAATATTTGCTTTTTGTTGTCTCTTGCAGAGAGAGTTTTTTTTTAGAGAATGGCTGTTTCCAAATATTACTTTGATGAGAGGCTGGTCGCCATGGTTATAAGGTTTCTGAATCCTCAGGATTTTTATGTAATGTACTTGTTCGCAGCAGTACGGAATACACAGAGTTTGCTTTATTTTTTTTATCCGAGAGTGGAATGTCTCAGAGCTGAATTTATTTAAAACTGCATCCAGACTTTGTCTGGACTGGTTGACGTAATGGGGTAGATCGCAGGGAGAGGGGTCGTGAGTTCTCATTAAGAATCTGTCGGCCCTGTCCGCCAGGGCCTTGACGTGCCGGCAAAGGGCCGTGACATGTGACCTCCCACCAAAGCCAGTCACCCAAAAACCCCACCCCCTCTCCTTTCACGCAGTCCAGCCAATCGTGTTTGGCCGTTGGTTCTTCTTCAGCTGGACAGATGGTTGTTTGATGAAAGACTGAAAAATAAAACATTGTAAATAAATAGGTAGCAAAACATCCAACCAAATTACTTATTGACTTGGTGTCCTTTTTTTAGCCAATTTTATGGATTTGTATAAAAAATATTACCTCATCAGGTTACTCTGTTATCCTCTTATTTTTTTTGGGGTAAACTTTTTATTAATGTTTATATAATATTTAATCATTTCACTATTATTTTATTTATGTAAAGCTTTTTAATAGTTGAAGCTGAAAAAGCTCATTAGCTCACGAAATCATTTTCTTTTAATTTATTGTTTTTTATTCATTATAAAACTTTAGTATTATTTTCAATTACCTTTATTGCGTTATATTATTTTATCGTTATATTACTTCTTTAAAGCTTTTTAATGATTGTGAAATTGTTTTTGCTTTTCATCCAAGGCTGAACTGGTGTTTTGCTCCAGTTCTAATAATCTTGAACGGATTGATACTGCATATAATGGTAGTTTTGTGTTGTTTTATTTGGAGTTTTGAACTTTCCCTTAAACCACATATTTCAAGTGCATGTGCATTGTCCTGCCAGAAATGAAGTAAGACTCCAGTGAGAATAGTGTTGTGTAATAAATTGGACGCAGAGGGGCCGTGGAGCTTTTAAATGGGGGGGATATCAAACTCCTCTTTGTTCTGTTCGCTCACTTTATCAAATTACAGATGACTCCCAACCTGAGACCAAACCAATCAACTGAGTGTCCGACCCAAGGTGGCCGCGGCCATAATAAATGCGCAAGCCTGGGGGATGGAGGTCGCCGTGTGCGTGCGAGTTTGCATTTATAATGCCTGGATCAGCTGTGGGGAAAAGATTAAAATGAGCGCACGGCCTACTCATTTCCATTCCCATCTGTCTGCTGACCTCGCCGTTGCGGCCCGCACTGCATCCCACCAGCCGCGCTGCCCCTTGCTCCGCATCCAGACTGCCAACAATTCTATCCGCTTGTCCCTACCCCCCCCACCCAAACACAGCAAGTGCTCCTTATTCATCCAGCGCCGTCAGGCCAGTCATCCGTAGTCCGTACCACATCACGTCGGCCGGCAAACAACCCCTGCTGCTCAGAATCAGATGCTCAAACAACACTGGCTGCCTGGGGTTTGACTTAGCTGAGTCAAAATCCACATTCGGACGCCTATTCTCTGAATTTTAAAAGGCCGGCTTGATGGCTTAACAGTCCCCAAGAGATGCTGTCTCATCCCCTCCCTGGAGGGATGGAGGTGAGGGGGTGGTCAGGGGCTCTCAGAGGTTGTGCCCTCTATTCTTTGCCGCGTGACCTCTTGTTTAAAGGGCGTCAGCTGGAGCTCTCCGCTGGCTGATGCTGGGGTGAAGACCTGCCGCCTCTTTTGTTCCCGACAGCTTTGTTACTCAAGCCGTCACCTCTCATTGTGTCTCTGGCTTCGTTTTGGTGCCCGTTGCATGACCAATGCATCCATGGTAATGAGTCTGTGGGCTTTTGTCTGTGTCTGCTGCCAACATGAAATGCATCCACTGTGGTGTTGATTTGGTACCACAAAATTGATCTGTAATCGGGATGCAATTAGCAACAAACATCAGTAAATTAGGTGTCTATTTTGTGAGTAAGTCTGCATGATGGCAGCATCGGTTAAGGTTTAGAGTTGCACAGGCTGGCACTGAATATCCTGGCTAATCTTTTCAGTATAATAGGGGGCTGTCAAGGTCCATAATGACCAAAAAATGGTCCTTACAACTCTTGCACTATATTTTAAGTAGGGCTGCCCCCTAATAGTCAACTAACTGGTAGTCAACAAAAGGTTGACCAAATTTTCTTAGTCGCAGAAAAAAATTCCACAGGAAGTGGCGAAGTCACCCATTCCGTGACGGACAGATCATTAACGGCTGGTAATATAGTACATCAGGCAGGACATCCAAACGCTCACCTATCATTCATCAACCTCAAATATGGCTTATCATGTAAAATATGTAAGCAATAGCAACTTTACATGGCTGCTCAAACTAATGTAAACCTAGAAAAATGTGCGCTATTCAAGTGTGGAAGCTAACTAGTAGTGCGCTTACTGCATGGATAGATAAATGGAGGCGCCGGTGCGGTCACCTGCTCTTAAACTACTTGGTCATATAGATAAAAGTAATACATCTTTCAAATCTGTAAAGACTCGGTTTATTTGTGTGCACTCAGAATAACAACGAAACATTGCGCTTTTGTAAAATAATGAAAAAGCAAAGAGGATACGCTTTTTTGTCTCTGTGAACTTGAGCGTGAAACTTCAAAACTCTGTGTATACTTGCCTTATAGACATGAAAAATATATCTATAGAGAGTGAAATGTCTACTTTCAAATGAACCAATTCAAATAGAAAACAAATATTCTCAGATTATGTAATCCGTATGAAACATGCATGCAGGCACATCACTACTGCGTCAGTGTCGCCGACTTCATCTCTTCAACTAAAAACAAAGAAAGCACTAGTCTGTCAATAAACTATTAAAACGTTAATGCAATCTCCTTACTCTTTTTCCTGACACATTCATAATTATTATATCTGCCAGTGTGCTTTTTTTTGTGTTCGCTTGAGCGCTTATTAGGCTATGTAGGCAAAAGCTCAGTTTTGTGATTTATATGGTTTATTAATAAACGTGCAACTAATATTTGACTGATCCGGTTCTCAAATTCGATTAAATGACTCAATGTTCAATTGAGAAATTATCAATAAATACAATGTGTTTTGGTCTGTTACCATTGGATGGTATGGTGTTTTCACACTAAAAGTGAATTTAATTATTGGCACAAGTGAATTATAATGCAAAGATGTGAACAGATGCTAATTTGCACCGGGCGATGCGAATTGGGGAACACGATTGCAGTAAATCCGCAATATACACCTCAGTCGCATCTTCGAAAATTTCAACTCAAGTGGAAAATTTGCATTATGTGTTGTCGCAGAAGCAAATCAGCAAATAGCTTATTGACATGTTCAGTTTGACAAGTCCGATTATGTCAGAAAATGTGGGGGTTTTTTTTGTTTTTTTTTGGGCTGTTTTTATTCATGCAAGTGATGTAAAAACATCCCACGAGTAAACCAGAGCAAGTAACGCAATGCACATACTCCCTTTCGGTTTTGGTGCGCACACACCATTAGTCGAATGGACTGTTTTAATGATGCTTTTGCATCCTTTTTTTTTTAGCTTAAAAGGTCTGGTCCCCCTGCATTCTAATTTCACATTATTTAGGTTTTTCTCTTCTTGTGTTCCAAAAAAGCAGTGTAGTGTTTATTTGGTACCACAACATTATTGATCTTTAATCGAGATGCAATTAACCATGAATGTCACTAAATCAGGCGTCTGTTTTGTGAGTAAGTCTGTTTGATGTCTGATGACGGCATCGGTTAAGGTTTGGAGTTGCGCAGGCTGGCACTGCCACCAGTCTGTGGGAACAGATGGCAGAATGATGGTGGTGTTGTTTTATGATCAGTTTCTCAGATCAGGCCCCTTAGTCGATAGCGATCATCAGCTTCATGATTAATATGGCAACCCATCTGCTCTGGAGATGGAAAATCCTGAAGTACACAGCTGCCACTGTGCAAGAAACCCTTCGCCTTAATTGAGCCCCTTGCAAGTCTGCTAATCCGTAACTGCTCTGCGAAGTCCACTCCGACAAAGTTTAATTCCGATGGAAATGGCTTAAATGTAGCTTTAATTTCGTGCTGTATCTCTCGCCCTTTCCTCTTCAGATGCACGCCCTCGTACGACTTCGCATTTCCTCCCTGATCCATTCTCCTGAGCTGGAGGATGCTTTTTTTTAATCTACTTGGAATTTCAATTATTTCTTGGCCTGGCCAGAACAAATTAGAAATATTAAAAAAGTGTATTCCTGATCTGAATGCGGTTGAATTACAGATATGCACCAGCCAAAAGAAAAATGAGGAATCCAAACAACCCAGTGCGTATTCTCGCGTTGTGTTTTGCCTACAGTGATTATTTGAAATTACGTTTTACACAAATACGCCAAACTAAACCGCTGCTGAAAGCCTCTGGTGTTCTGAGACATACTTGAGTGCGTTTACTTCCTACAGCTGTCGACTTGTGTTAGAGCTGCTTGGAGAAGGGTGAGGACTGTGTGGTATAGATGTTTCCTCAGGGTCTGTCTGTGGGATGATGCAGCTTTGGTCTGCGTGCGTGTGCCATATGACAAACTGGCATGTTGTTCTCGCCTACAAGCCTCCCACTGACCGCCCCCAAAGTCCATGAGGATAAACTCATGAATCTAAAATGATGATGTTGTTTTTTTTACATGTTCAAATAGCATTGTTAAGTGCACAACAGCACTGTTGCTTGGTCACATCCATGCACGTCAAAGGGTATTCCGCATCGATAATAAGGAAAAATCTATATTTAAGGCAAGCTTTATTAAAATGTGTTTTATGCTTTAAAATGCTTATAATCGTTTTATGCTATTAATAGTAGCAATTAATGTCAGAGCTGTGGTCAAGTTAGTGCATAAGACTTACTGTGCTATGTAGGTAAAATGAGTTCAAATCCATCCGCTTGCTCTGTTTCCCCAACTTGCTCCCCCCTCATTGTTTCCTGTCCAATCTCAGCTTCCCTCTGAGGCCTTCAAGGGAATACAAATGAAAATTACTCTATTATTTACTCACCCTCATGTCTTTCCAAACTAACTTTCGTCTGTTGAACATAAAAGGTGAAATTTTGAATATCCTGGCCACTCTTTACCAAATAATTTGAAAATTGGGTCTGTCAAGCTCCATAATGATTCAAAAGCACCACAGAAGTAATGTTAAAAGTGAACCATGTAATCTTGCACTATATTTCAAGTCTTCTTACCATTCAATACCTTTGTGTAGAAAACAGGCCCAATTGTAAGCCAAAATTCAATTAAAATATTACTATTGGCCCTTGCCCTTGTTCATGAGAGACAAGTAGCGATGTCATATGTGACCCTGGACCACAAAACCTGTCATAAGTAGCATGGGTATATTTGTAGCAATAGCCAAAAATACATTGTATGGGTCAAAATTATCGATTTTTCTTTTATGCCAAAAATCATTAGGATATTAAGTAAAGAAGATATTTAGAAAATTTTCTACCGTAATCCGTAATATATCAAAACTTAATTTTTGATTAGTAATATGCATTGCTAAGAACTTCATTTGGACAATTTTAAAGGCAATTTTTCTCTATTTTGATTTTGTTTTTTTTGTTTTTTTGGTTTTTTTTTTGTTTTTTTGCACCCTCAGATTTTCAAATAGTCAAATAGTATCTCGGCCAAATATTGTCCTATCGTAACAAACCATACATCAATGGAAAGCTTATTTATTCAGCTTTCAGATAAATAAATGTATAAAAATTGACCCTTATGACTGGTTTTGTGGTTCAGGGTCACGTATTAGTCTGATCTGGTTCTACCTAGGGCTAGGTTTTGACACAAATTTCACGATTCGATTCTGATTCACAAGCTTCCGATTCAATATTGATTGTTTTGGATATATATAGTAGTACAGTAGTAGATTTCCTATTTCTCAAGGACAAAAATAAGAAAAACTTGATGGATTTGTTTAAACATAAATGAAACACTGAAGAACAGTAAAAATTATAATGAATATGTTATATGGTGCATATATTTAACAAAATGCTCCTCTTTAGAGTTTTTTCTAGCTGACTAATGAGTTTATGGTCACCGAATATGGTTTTTAGTATATATGATATATGTTTTTTTTAGACTAATTGATTCTTAGGATTTTCTGATGCAGTGTTCCAATGAATAGCCCACTGGAAGGGAAAATTAGTAGTAAACAACTTAAGTTTTGGTCCGTTGGTGTGTAAAGCTGTCGTAGGTGTTTAGAAGACTTGGAATATAGTGTATAAGTGGAGTGGATGCTTTCATGGTGCATCTTTTTAAGCTTTAAAGTGCCAGTCCCCATTCATTGTAATTGCGCTTTAATCCGTTGCATTTTTCTCCATTTATGTGTTATGGAAGCAAAAAAGTCCATTGGGTTTGCAACAACATGAGGGTGAGTAAATAATGATTTTTCACTTTCAGGTAAACTGTTCCTTTAAATATAAAATGGTGGCAGTGTAATTAAATTATGAGCAGACTGGGTTTTCTAAACCACACGTTGAAAGTTCTTTTCTAGGCGAAAGAAAAAAAGCTCAGTTTTTTACGTGAACTGTCTGGGCCTTTTATAAAAAGCGGGATTTTGTGTTTTTAAGCAGCCCGTGGCCTCTCGTTCACTCCTCAGAGGCATGCAGACGGCTCTCGCTCCACGTCCAAGCAGCATTATTCCGAAAACTTCTGTGATTGGAGAGTCAGTGTAGTTGCTAAGCAAAGCTGCTCTTCCTGTGCTAAATAAGAACTTGATGCTTCCTGGCTGGTGGGCTGAGGAGAGCTTGCCAGCTCTCTCATGCTCGCTCACTCACTGCTCACTCTGCCTGTCTTTCTCTCTCACACACGCATACACTTTCTCTCTTTAACACATACACAAACAAGTCTCTGCAACACTCAGGCCTTCTCGTAGCGATTGTGTTACTGAGGAATACAAGGCTCTGTCCCAGCCTTGCAAATAAAAAAAACATAGAAATGATGATGTCAGGATGACCTGATCCATAACCTCCATTTCCCTATGCCTCTCGGCTTTGGATGAGTGTGAGTCTGTCTCTCTCTCTGCTGCTCTCTGGGTGGTGCAAGGATAGAGGTTTTCCTGCGTTTGCCCTCCCTGTGTTTGAGGCTTTGGGTTATGAGGCACATTCAGATTTTTCCAGAAAGGCTGATTCACTCCTCCAGCCCTCAGACAGCTGGCAGGGCCTCCATTTTCCACTCGCTGCGATGGTCCACCACAACATGGTGTTTCAGAAATGCTTCTGGAACGCTCGGCAAGATGGCGTTCTCAAAAACGGAAAGTTCCTCTGCTTTCATATATATCAAATTGCTTGTCTCTATTGCATCCTTCTAAGGCTAATGCTATCAAGTACCATGTTTAGTCAGTGAAAATCATCTATTTAATCATCTATCAGCAAACTGACTGCACAATATATGCAGAGAGTCTACAGTTACTTAAAGGGATAGTTTACCTGAAAATAATAAATTCTCTCATTATCTACTCACCCTCATGTTCTCATTATTGTTCTTGCAGTGACAACCAATGGGTACTAAAAGTTTTAAGCTTCAAAAACAAAAGTCTGTTCACACCAAGAACTCTAACTGTAGAGATAACTATAACGATAACTGTATTAGCATCCACAGCAATGGAAGATAACTTTCAGTATATTATAAGCTTACGCTGCATTTTTGTTGTGTGCTGCCTTAAATGCTCGAGCCAATGGATTCTGATTGACTGTCAATGTTTCTTCATCAGCTGGGAGAAAATGTTCTGATGGTATCGTTCCTTTGTGTTGTTATCATTATAGCTGTGAGGTGAACTTCCTGGGTGTGAACAGGCCATAAAATCATCCATTTATATGCATGTGACTGCTATAATCTTATTCTTCCAAAACTAAACAAATATGCATTAGAAACAGGCCAAAATTTCACTCTAAAAAAATGCTGTGTTAAATACAACCCAGCACTGGGAGAAATATGGACAAACCCAGCAACTGGGTTGTGTTGACTCAAAATATGTTGTAAAGTAAAAATCAGACACATAATTACTAGAGGCAATTTTAAAAAGGCGTATTATTTAGTTAGGGTTACCCTAACTTATTAAAAGAGAACTCCACTTCCAGAACAACAATTTATAAATGATTTACTCACCCCCTTTCTTTCTTCAGTCATAAAGAAATTATGTTTTCTGAGGGAAAACGTTTCAGCATTTTTCTCCATATAATGGACTGATATGGTGCCCCGATTTTGAACTTTTGAACTACACTACCAAAAGGCAGTGTAAATGCGGCTTCAAACGATCCCAAATGCGGTTGTAAACAGTCCCAGCCGAGGAAGAAGGGTCTTATCTAGCGTAACAATTGGTTATTTATATAAAAACAAAATACAATTTAAATATTTTTTTTATTCTCAACGCTTGTCTTGCCTTGTAGTCCTTGAACTCCGTGTACTCTGGCTCAAGACAGTTAGGGCATGTCGGAAAAACCCTGACCGTATTTTCTACCTCAACTTCA
This sequence comes from Labeo catla, assembly GCA_012976165.1. Taxonomy (NCBI): domain Eukaryota; kingdom Metazoa; phylum Chordata; class Actinopteri; order Cypriniformes; family Cyprinidae; genus Labeo; species Labeo catla. The sequence continues at coordinate 642,410 of VONZ01000180.1, read as the reverse complement.
AAAATCATTTCAAAATCATCCTACATCACTGCAGAACTACCGACCCAGTCTTTGCAAAATGAACATGCAAAAACATGCAATTTACCTGTCTATGTCAGCAGCTTTTAATAATAAATATTCATAATTCAAAATAGAAACCAAAACAAAGAAATACGAGATAAACGCAGATATACGAAATGTAAACAAAGCAGCGCTTGCTTACCATTTTGAATATCAGTTATGTTGATATCTTTATTTATTTTAATTGGCTCATGTTGTTATGATAATATTCACATATTGGAATGCTTGGGTGAGGTCACGTAACATTAAAACAGCCTTCTGTCTGTGCTGACCCCATTTACTTACTCGTTTTGTCACTTTCGCTTTAACTCTCCAGCACTGACTCATTCGCAAAACTAGGCCTCCAATCAGAGTTCTCACTTTCTCCGACGGCCCCAACGGTCCAGACGCTGAGTCAACAAGATGCTGCCCGATGGCTGACCGTCGGCTTGCTGTGTCCCACCCTTTAAACATTTAACCCAACCACTGGGTTTGTCCATGTTTTACCCAGCGCTGGGTTGTTGTTAACCAAGCATTTTTCAATAATTTCTCCATTCTAGTGATTCTCTGACGCAGTGCCTTCAGGAACTGAATCAGTTTGATTCATGAATCATGAATTGAACTGATTCTGTTCTCAAGGTCAGTAACTTTGAGGCAGTGAGTCAGTGACAGTGAATCAAACTAAATAAGTTTAATTTATGATTCACTGAATCAGTACCTTGAGAACCAAATCAGTCTGATTTGAGAACTTATCAATCAGATTTATATTTAATTCCGATTCGTTTAAATTCAGGCTTTATTCCTGTTGTCATTTCATGGAAAAGAACAAGCAGCGCTGCCTTCAGAGATTCTTCTTCTCTGTTCCACAATAACACACGTTTGCAACAGCATGAGGAAAGTAAGTGAAGAGTTTATTTGCAAAAACAACTCAGTTTTTTTGCACTTTCAAAAATCATATTTTTAATATGTTATCATGTTTTTATTGGGTTTTATTGTGTTAGCTGTATATTTTAGTTATTTTTACTTGATCAAAATACTGCAGCTGCAGTTTGATTGGGATTAATTGGAATACACAATGAAAATACATGGTTAATTGTTAAAAATTGAGAGATCTGTTTTTGCAAATGAACTCTTCAAATTATAACAGAGTTTTTATTTTTAGCCGAACTGCCTCTTTAAAGGCGTAGGTTATCCTAAAATCAAAATTACCCTATGAATTACTCACCCTCAAGCCATCCTAGGTGTATATGACTTTCTTCTTTCAGATGAATACAATCAGAGTTACATTAAAAAATGTCCTGGCTCTTGCCGGCTTTATAATGGCAGTGAATGGCTGTTGAGATTTTGAAGTCTAATAAAGTGCATAAATCCATCATTAAAAGTACTCCACACAGCTCAGGGGGTTAATAAAGGCATCCCGAAGCGAATTGATGTGTTTTTGTAAGAAAAATAACCATTTTTAAAACTTTATAAACATAATCTAATAGCTTCTGCTAACTAACAAGAGAGTGGTGTTCCAGTGGATGACGTAGGACGTAGGCGTAGTTTTAATATAACTCCGATTGTATTCGTCTGAAAGAAGAAAATCATAAACACCTGGGTTGGTTTAAGGGTGAGTAAGTCATGGGGTAATTTTAATTTTTGGGTGAACTATCCCTTTAATGTCATTTTCTATTTTTTGCACGGTGCAAAGGATAGTACACATGCTTACAATATGAAGACATCTGTTCTTTGTGATTCTTCTGTTTAACCTGCTTTTCTTGTTACTCTGCTTTCCAGTAAGTTAAAAGGCAAAAAGCCGATGCAAAAAAAAGGACAAAGAAGGGAGAAGGAAACTCGTTCTTTTATGTTCCTCAGTGGCACCAACAAGCAGACCTCTTGTAAGCCATCTCCCCCAGTGGCTTGAGTGTGTGCCAGATTTCTGCTTGGCACTGGAGATCAGGTATTAAATGCTAGCGAAGCACAATGAAATGTGGTGTGCTGTTAAACACGTACTAAATTTCTGCTATTGGAGCCTTTAGCAATGCGACGCTGAGGCCTGGAGCGAGAGCCCATATCAAACGCATTCAGCACGGCTGCCTCCTCGCTCTATACAGCACAGCGAGCTTGTGTGGGACTATTTATCCAGTACCAAAACTGCTGCCACTTTCTTTTTTTTTTTTTTCTTTGCGGATGACACCCCCTCACTGGCTACTCTAATTCCAAGCATCTGTTCCATCGCTTCTCTCTTTTTCGCTATTCTCTCCATTTCTCTTAGGAAGGAGCTTTATTCAAACAGCCTGATGTGTTGTTACAGACATGTCACCCTCAATTACTCAGTTGTGCTCTGTCTTGGCTTCTTTCTCTCTCCTTCTAATCCGTCCATTCTCTCTGTCTGTCTCTCGCTCGTTCTGTCTCTGCAGCGAGCGGGACATGCACGGGGGAGGGACAGTCAGCTCAGCATATTCTGGACGTTAAAATATAGAAATTTTGGTCTTGATGCCAGTATTATAAAATGGACTAATCTGAAGTGTTTAATGTAGGTTTTAGCATTAAATTGATCAAAAATGACATCAAGAGAGTCAAAAAAGTATTATGGTTTCCACAAAAATATTAAGCAGCACAATTGTTTTAAACATTGATAATAATAATAATATTAATAGTAAATGTTTTTTGAGCACCAAATCAGCATATTAGGATGATTTAAAAAATTTACAGATAATTTACTCACCCCCTTGTCATCCAAGATTTTCGTGTCTTTCTTTCTTCAGTCGATTTCTTGAGGAAAACATTTCAGGAATTATCTCATATAGTGGACTTCAATGGTGTCCCAAAGTTTGAACTTCCAAAATGCAGCTTCAAATGCCTCTAAACAATCCCAGCTGAGGAATAAGGGTCTTATCTAGCGAAACGACTGGTCATTTTCGAAACAAATTGACAATTTTTCTACTTTTTGAACTAAAATGCTCGTCTTGTCTCGTCTTTGCGATGCGCATGCATAGTCTGTGTAATCCGGGTCAAAACAATTAGGGTATGTCGAAAAACTCCCATCTCGTTTTCTTCCCCAACTTCAAAATCGTCCTACATTGCTGCAGAAGTATAGACCCAGTGTTTACAAAGTGAACATGCAAAGAAGATAAAACGCCCTTTACAAAAAAAATAAAACCGCGATGTAGGACGATTTTGAAGTTTAAGAAGAAAATGAGATGGGAGTTTTTCGACATACCTTAACTGTTTTGACCCGGATTACACAGACTACGCATGCACATCACAGAAACGAGAAAAGATGAGCATTTGAGGTTAAAAAGTATATAAATTGTCAATGTTTCAAAAATGACCGATCGTGTCACTAGACCCTCGTTCTTCGGCTGGGATCGTTTAGAGCCCTTTGAAGCTGCATTTGAACTGCATTTTTGAAAGTTCAAAGTCCACTATATGAAGATAATTTCTGAAATGTTTTCCTCAAGAAACATAATTTCTTTACGACTGAAGAAAGAAGTGGAGAGTAAATTATCTGTAAATTTTTGTTCTGGAAGTGAACGTCTCCTTTAAGAATCATGTGATGCAGAACATTTTGTGGACGGGGTGTCTTTCCTCCCTCTCTCTCTGGCTTGTAGGGCAATGTGATAGCGTGCCTGTACCCAGTGTCTGCTTTTATTTATAGAGCGCCAGTGACCACAGACATGGGCAGCCTGAGCCCGGGCAGGCCGGAGCAGAGCAGCCTGAAATAGGGAGCTTCTGATCCCATAATGACCCAGCTATTATCAGGCCTGTGTCTTAAACTGGAGACCAGCTATAGTAGTAAAAAAGCTAGTTGCTAGCTTACAGCCTCTCTTATATCCAAGCTGCTTTGCGGCTTATCATTATAAACAGGGTAATCACTGTTCCTTCAGGCAGCATCGGGTTAATTGGCTTCACCATATAGTGGTCTTGTATGCTTGTCTGCAGCTGTCTCCTGGCGGAGTCATCAGCTCACCTGGTCTACTGCACGACGGGAGGCTTGGATTGTTTGAGACTTTGGTTAGGAGGAGGCAGTGCATGCAAAAGCTGAAGAGGTTGAGTGTGAATGAAGTGTGGAATGTGAGATTACGGTGTGACTGGACTGACGCACAAAGCTTTGATGTGCGGTAGACGTGAAGTCAGCTTGTAAAAGATTCGCTCAGCATGCATTGGAGAGGTGATACATTCATGACCAGTTTCCATGTAAGGTATCCAAGGGCATTTTTTCTGTACAGTTCTTTTTAATTAATGTCTGCAACTAATATAATATAATATAATATAATATATGTGACCCTGGACCACAAAATCAGTCTTAAGTAGCACAAGTGTATTTGTAGCAATAGCCAAAAATACATTGTATGGGTCAAAATTATTGATTTTTCTTTTATGCCAAAAATCATTAGGATATTAAGTAAAGACCATGTTCCATTAAGAGATTTCGTAAATTTCCTACCGTAAATATATCTAAACATTGCATTGCTAAGAACTTCATTTGGACAACTTTAAAAGCGATTTTGTCAATATTTTGAGAAACCAAACCATACATCAATGGAAAGCTTATTTATTCAAGATGATGTATAAATCTCAATTTCAAAAACTTGACCCTTATGGCTGGTTTTGTGGTCCTGGTTCACATATGATATTATATAATATGATATAATATAATATAATATAATATAATATAATATAATTAGGACCCTATGAAATCAGTTTTATTTTTCCCAAATTCCATTTTAGTTTTTTCCAAATTCATACACTCTGTTAAATTACAAGATATTAATCAAAAAGCATGTCTAATTAACTGAAATCATAAAACTTACACAGCGTAACAGCATTTTTACATTTTTAAGGCGCTATGAAATACATTTTTTTTTTTTTTAATTAAATTCAGTTTAATTTTTACTAAATTCTGGTTTTCCATTAATTTTCTGGATTCCATTTGAATAGTTTCAATACATTTTAATAATCAAAATCATCTTTAAAAAAAATATTTTATTATTTAAAAAATGTATTATTGTTTGATTATTATTTTTTTTGTTTTGTTTTCCAGAAATACTGTGTTGTGAATTAAAATTTTTGTGGTAAATAAATTCTGGTAAATGTTCCCTAAAAATAGTGTTTTAATAATAATTTTATTGTTAATAATAGTACTATCATTAAAGTAAGTCATATATTTGTCGTCACAGTTTCTTCAAGTTAAAGCCAAACTTTTATTTTGATTATGAAGACCTTGAAGTTTCCGTTTGTATATGATATGACAATAGTTATTCTCAAAAGAAACCGTAAAATACTCATGAAGTGATTCTCAGAGCAGGTCTAGAGATTGTTTATGCATTTATATACTCATATATTGAGGCAGCAGAGGCTGAAAACACCATGCGGTCTGTATGTGTGTATTAAATTAAACATTCATTCACACAGAGACACGCAGAACAAGCAGGATTCATATTTAAATAGTATTTTTGTGGCTTAATATTCACAGACACTAGCAAATGTGGTGTTTTTAAGTGTACTGGCCTACCCTACGTTTGATATATTCATCCAAAATTTGGCAAATTAAAATGCAATTTATTCCCATGATGGCAAAGCTGATTTTTCAGCATCATTACTTTAGTCTTCAGTGTCACATGATCCTTCAGAAATCATTCTAATATTCTGCTTTGATGCTCAAGAAATATTTCTTGTTGTCATCAATGCTGAAAACAGCGGTGCTGCATAATATTTTTTTGTGGAAACCATAATACTTGGATTCTTAGATGAATTGAAAGTTGAAAAAGAAATCTTTTGTAACATCATAAATGTTTTAATGTCACTTTCAATAAATTAAATCCATCTGTATGCGCATATAATTGGGTATGTGGGCCATGTATTTTTCTGCAGGGCCTGTCCACAAACTCTCATGGGCAAAAACAAGTTTAGCTCTGTCTGGAGTCTTATGTAAGTTCATACCGTAGGACATACATATAAAAACTTAGATGGGTATGATAGGAAAGGAATGTCTGGGTCAAACCCTGCAAGCATGAATTACAGCCGCAGTAAAACGGCCATGAAGGCATTTCAGCAAAGCGGCCACACTGACAAATCCGCAGCTACGCATGCTGCTCAATTCACACGTTTTAGCTGGTCCTAACTGTACGGGCCTCTGATAGAATTAGTCTTTCCAAAAGGATTAGTCACCCTATCATCAAGCCTTCTCCCTAATTTATCTCCCTTTGTTGCGGTGCAGGCTGCATTAAATGGGATCAGGGGCCTTGGCCAGAGACAGTGGGAGGAAGTGGCCCTTTGTGTGCCTGGCAGGTGCACAGGGGTGTGGAATGACACTGGCATTTGCTTATAGGGGGGTCTGCGTGTTTGAGGCCGAACCTGCTGGTTTGGAGATCCAGTGGGGAGTTTGGTTAAGAATGCGTTTTATTTTTCTGGCCGTCGTTGTCTCTTTCTTCCCTTAACCAGCCCCACCGCTGGATAAGTGCTCCTGAGATATCCCAGAAACCCCTGCAACTCCACTTGAACCCTTAATCAAAGGACTCCTCTGGGGTTGGCAGTAAATTCTTCAGGCAAATGTTTTTTGCACTCTCTCTGTCTCCCTTCCTCTCACTCTCTCTTTCTTCTGCACTCCCTCCTCTCTCCGTTTTCTCTCCGCTCACATCTGGTGAGCAGTCCTTGTCTGCTTTTACTGTGCTGAGGTCATTTTCATCCTATGAGGAAAGTGAAACCTTATGAGGGGAACTGCCAGGGACATGCACAGCTAGGAGGGGTTGTTACAGACCACTTTAGTGGGGCTCAATTTTTTATGCTGTTTTACCAATGTCTGTTAACAAGGCCGTTCTTGCCTGTTCAGAAAAGTAAGTCATCTTCATCCAAAATCACATACGTGCCACAAAAAAAAAGAAAGAAAGAAAAACAACTCTATGGAACGCTAATGAAACGTTTCATGAAAGAAACCCACCAGAGCACATTTCGAAGTAGGTTTTCGCTTCCCCACGTCGTTATTTCTCTAAAACCCGTTTTTCAAGGTCATTTATAACACTGTATTTTCATTGAAATTCCTGACAAGCCTTGGCTGCGCTTTGCTTGCAGAAGGCCTCACTGCAAAAACCTGAGACAGCTGCGGCCGCTGAAGTGTTCAGCATTCAGCGAGGAAACCAAGTGCTGCATATGCAGAAAGTGGGAGACGTTTCCTGGAATGCAAACAACCTCCCTGTCTGATTTTTACTGAAAATGGGCCAAAGAGGTGTCTTTTGGAAGGATTGCGTCTTTATTTAGATTCAGAGATTCAGACCGGCCTTTATGTACGATTTCCGCTCTTCTTAGCACCGCCGGTTCAGTGTCTGTAATCTCTCTCTCTCTCTCTTCTTTCATGTCTCTCTCCTTCTTTTCCACCAGAGAATATGAAGAAAATGTGCTGAAGCTGCATTTGTCCCTGCTGGCTGACACAAAAAGCAAATTTAGGGCTCCCCTCCCTTCTTTCAATTAAAGCTGCTCATGAATATGGAGTTTTCTCTCCGTGACGCCAAATGAGAGGTAGCCTGTAAAAATACGAAAGTGACTTAAGCTCAAACAGTTGAGGAATTTAGAAAGAAGATTAGGGATCAGGCTGAGGGCACATGGTGTTGGTAATCATATTTATGCATATTAAAGCCCAAGGGGATTTTCAAGAATGCATGGAAATGCATGGGTAATGAATCTCTTTGGTTGCCTTTGGTCAGATGTTGCTGATTAAACTGCCTGCTAGATCAGAAAAAATGTGGCCCATGCTTCAAAATGTTTCATTTGTCTTGAAACGGCTGTATTTGTCTTAAAGATTGACAGGAGGTCACCTCAAGTTGTTTTAGCTAATACACATACACTTCAAAACAGACCCAGCTGACGCCATTTGATGTCGTTGGGACAGTGTGAAAGGAGTGGTCCGGTCCTCTGTGTTTTACAGCAGTCCTGTCAGCTTAATGAGGAGAGTGTTAACCTCTATCACTTCAATTGCCCACAGTCCCAGCACCCCTAATGGCCCAGGAAGCCCCGGCCGGGGTTGTAGGGAGGTCAGGTTGAATTACAGGACATAAACAACAACACAAGCCTCCTATCACCAGAGAAAATAAAAGCAATGGCAGCTGAGGTAAAAGGGTGGAGCTGATGATGGCAGTTGTTGTTTTTGGGGGGGGTTGGGGAAGCAGCTAATCTCTTGAACGGATAACTAGCAGAGAAAATTATTGATTGATTGATAGATTTTTGTTTTGTTTTTTTAAATGGTGATCTTGCACTTGTAAACTCCCTTTGACCTGGATGTGGACAGTGAAGAAAGAATTTTGGATAGATGGATAGATAGATGCTCAAAGAATAAGTTCAAATAGCTATTCAGATATTTTAAATCGATAGATGGGACAGATAGATATATATTCTGATAGATATATAGCTGGACAGAGAGTGAATGTCAGTTCACTGAGGTCAGCTGGTTTTACTAGAGCTGGAGACAAGTCCAGAGACAAGGGGTCCAGGGGCACACAGACTCCCCCACCATCTGGCAGCCATAAAAGGCTTGGAAGTTGGAGTTTTAGGGGCTTTTTTACAGCTTTGCTGGGTGAGACATGGCAAGGCACTCTGGGTGCCCCCAAGCTCCTCTGCTTCCTCCACAGCCCTCTTTTGCAGGTCAGAAGTTCATTGCCTTTCTCCCCTTTAAAATACCTTGAAGCTTTATTTGGTGGGAAGAAGGTTTTATGCAGGCATCTTTTGCATGTGTCTGAATTTTACAAGGCAGGACAGCAGACGTGATTCACACAGATGGCGAGAAGTTGGACCCTGGTGAGTCAACGAATGAGTTTTGTGTCGATATGCGTCATCATGTGCCTCATCAATTCGCTCGGAAACTTCAAACAGCCCCACTGACACAGAACGGAATAATAATGAGACAGAAGTAATAGAAAAAATCCCTTTTCTGGTCTCACTGCGTGCGTATTATGTCTCTGCAATCAATTCAAAAGATCAGGAATCAAAAAACGATTGTGGAATTTATGCGCGCCATCTCGCGTGCTTTGCTCATTGGGCTTTTCAGGTCTGATCAAGTCCGGATTCCTTCAGAAATTATATCCTCCGCAGAGGCTGAACCGGCTTCAACACCTTCGGCAGCTCAAGTAACAATGCCCTCTCGTAAATATCAGTTAACTGAGAGGGCGTAAAGACAAATTTGATCCTGTATTTTTTCATTAAGAAATTCAGTCGGAAGCACAATGACCTTCTTCCAACTTCTTGGCCGTGTTTTTGTTTCCTGTCTCATTTCCATCTAGTGTATCTCAGCGTGGTTGAGTTTCCAGTCTCTTTATGGCCCCCACTCGCTTCAGCATCCTCTTCGGACGACGAAAAATGCTGACGGTGCAAGAGTAAAAACTGTGTTTGGCAGGCACGCCCTTGAAGGTTTCTGTGTCACTCAAGACCATTGAATTTTTAATTATTTCCTGGCTGTGGTATTCTGCTCTACTTCACTAGGGCGCCTGGCTCCATGCTGTCTCACAGCTCAGATGGTAGACACTGTGTTAGACATTTGCGGTTAAATCTGCTCAAATCCTTAGACGCCTACTGCAAGCAGGTGAGACCTTGGTTTGAGGGGCTTTTTTAAAAGGATAGCTCACACAGCAAAGAAACTTCGTTTACTCACCCTCATGTCGTTCCCAAGTCTTTCTTCTGCGGACCACAAAGGAAGATAATCTGAAGAATTGTTGCTGTCACAAAATACATTTTTTTAAATGGATCTGGAATGTCATTAGGGGGTGATTAAATGATAGAGTTTTTGCCTGAACAATCCCTTTAGTGTAAGCTACTGTATCTCAAATGTGGTGATACCTGAAGCATGTTAGTGCACATGCGAAACTAAATTGCCCATATTTACAGCATCAGTGTTTCCTGAAAGGCGGTCTGCTGGAGACAGACGGCACTTCCCACTTCGCTACGAATCCCGCACGCAGCTTTTGTCTCTCAGACTGATGCATTTAGCATTCAGATCCATCATTATTCCCTGCCCGGCAGACAGCAGTAATGTAATCTCCGTTGATTTACGGGCAGAAGTGTACATCCCGACTCCCAACAGCTGGATCTGCTCCGATCCAGCGCTGTCTGATCATGCCTATTGGATTTGCCCCTTATAATTATCATAATAATGACTTCAAATGCATTTGACGCCAGGACCTCTGATTGCACTTGACAAGAGCTTCTCCAGGCTGGTGAGTCGCACATCAAAGACGCGTTCGGAGGGCGGTGCGGTTCGAGCGTTTGGCCCGAGATTTATTGAGAGGCTCTTAACATATTTCAGGCCGTCTCTCCCTCGCTTTTCCGTGTCATGTCGAGGTCTCCCAAGTTCCAAGAGAGGAAGAGAGTAATAAGTATGAGCGCGAGAGCGGGAGATTTCGAATGAACGGCTGGAAATAATGATCTCTGTTCTGAGTTAGTGGTTACATCAACAGCAGTGATTCAGGGAGGAAAAATGCGGTTTATGTCTCTTTAAGTCTCTAGGCTGTCTGCAAAATGCATTAGTCCTGTGGAGCAGACACAGGCCAGGGCAGAGGGAGGAGCCCAGGGCTGCGGAGGGGGGGAGCGCTGGAGGATGGAACAGCCGCAGTCTGGGCCTCCAGCCTCCTGGCTAGACTGCTGAAAGTTATTATTGAGTTCCTGAGCAGAGCCTCCCCTCCCTGCCATACTGGTGTCTGTTCACCCTGTGCTGTCGTTCTCTCAGGCTCGCTGTGTGGGTATACGTGTGTGTGTGTGTGCGTTTACTGGCTGCCAATTCACCGTGGCCTTATACAGTAACACAGCGCACACTTTAGCATTTTTAAAAGGTGTCTTCCAAACTTTAAGATTTGTAAAATTTAATGGTAACACTTTACAATAAAATGCAGTTAGCTGAACAAATATTTTTTGTTGCATGTCTTAATTTATTAATATAATATTGTTTATTGTTAATTTATGTTGCTACAACATATTAAATGTATATAACCTTAATGATATCTAATGCATTGAATACTATTAACAAATTTAACCTTAAACCCGTAAAGTGTTACCAACTTAACTGAAGGTGATCTTTATAATAATCATTAAATTACATGTTAATATAATAACATATGATTGCAGTTACTTGCAGATACTACTTTTTTTGATTTTACAATTTTTTTCAGCGTTTTTTTTATTGCTTAAAATACAGAAAAAAAACATTAAGAACACACATCGTTCCTATCATTAAAGTCATCTATTATTTTTTTTCATTTATTGTTATAGTTATTGTATATTCAATTGTGCATGCAAATTTCTCAGTTTTTTTTACATTAAAACATTATTTCTTTTTACATTTAACACTGTTAAATGCAATATTTATCAGATCTCAAACAGAATATCCATTTTTCATACTTACCAAGGATTTCAAAATCAATCAATAATCAATAGAGATAGAATTTAATACAGATTTTTGTGATTTTACATGATTTTACATGATTTACAAGAACTCAAACAATTGCTACCATATCAGTCATTTACTAATATTAGATTTTTTTTTTAATTATTTGTTATAGCTACCAGGGATTTCAAAATCAATCAATAATCAGTAAAGATGATGTAACAGTCCTACAGATTTTTGTGATTTTACATTATTTTAAAAATGAAACCATAAAACAAAAAGCTTACTTGTTATTGCTTAAAATACAGAAAAACATTAAAAACTCAAACCAATTTTTATTTTTTTTATTGTTATATTTTGCTATTGGATATTCAGTTGTGCATGCTAATTTCTCATATTTTTTACATTATAGTTTAATGATACTGTTAAATGTCATATTTAGCAGAGCAGTGCACATGCGTCATAAATGTTCAAGCATAGGGTCTTATAAGGTATAGGACATATGAACAGACGCAGACAGACAAATGTGCCTCAGCTGTTAGTGGAAGGACCACATGGGTCAGTGTGGATTGGTGCTGGGAAAGCTGGGAGATTACATGCTAACCCTAGGCCCTCTTTTGAGGCAAGGCTCAGAACAGGAGCACCGGGCCCTAATCCTTCTGAACGGATCAGACTGAACAAATTAACACACAGAGCAGCGTGTCCTCGAAAACACCGGGAACATACACACAGCCGACTCAGGAGACATTTATATAACACACTGGCCTGTATCTTCGTTCTTTCTCTCGTGTGTCAGACCTGAGCTGGCGCTAACTCACCGATAAGTTACTCTGACCGTCAGCCATTTTGGCCCAAGTTCAGAAACACCAGATTATCTGTAAACCAGACACATTTCGATTAAAATTAGAGTACTTCACAGGCTTTATGGGAACGGAGCGCTAGCAAAAGCACACGTTTAATGGATGTCAGGTGTGGGGGTCCGTTTAAAAAGAAAATGGCTAGGGTAATGTTAGCCGCAAAAGTAAGGCTAGGAAAGGTCTGGTCTCCGAACACCCTAGAGTAGAGATGGCGAATTCGGTATTTTGTTGTGTTTTGTTGGTTGAGTCAGAGCTGATCTCAAGATGTTATGCGGTTGCTATGGAGAAAAACATTGGCTCTTTCAGATTCAGAGGAGCGCTGTAAAATGAAAATGGTCCAGGAAAAAGAAGTTTCCAGGAATTTTCAGGGTTACAAAGCAGACAGCACATCAAATGAGCAGAATAATGTAATGCCTGCTGAAAAAAAACTAGCATAGCTGGCCTGCTGTGTTTTAGATCTCCAAATTAGGATGCTGATGTCGCCACCAGCCAAACCATCTCCAAGCCAACATGACATATAAAAATTGGTCTTTTGATCAGAGATGTGACACTTCGCTATTAAAAATGACAGTTCTGCCACCATTTACTCACCCTCTTTGTTTCAGACATCTATGTTTCTGTGGAATGTACAAGAAGATATATATTTTTAAAAAATGGTCAGCAAAATGGTTTGGTTACCAACACTGTTCTTCAAAAGAAAGTAAGTTATGTGAGTGAATGACAGAATTTTCATTTCTCCAAACTTTTTTTGTTTTGTGGAAGATTTCATGCGTCAAATCTGTACCTCTCGACAAAACACTTAAAACAAAAACTGACTGAAACCAGACACCAAGCTTTTATTTGAAGGATGCATTGTTTTTTCCACCATTGGGTTTCTTGTCCTGAAAGAGTGAGTGTCCTCCTTTACTGCTTTATGGAAGAATGAGCCTTTCTGTTTCCCTATTAATGTCTTTATGTAATCATCTGCTTTATTAAGCTGCGCTGAATGTGTTCCATGTGGATGTAGGTACTACTTCATGGAAAAACGGAAAAGGGATTTTTCCAAAATGCAAGGTTTCCATGTACAGATGTGACAGCGCTTCACACAGTGCTGTAACAACACCCGATTTCAACCTTCTATGTCTTGTACTTTGGGAAAAAATGCTCAATTATGGAGTTCTGGGCACTTTTACTCAGCGGTTAGCTCTTCTCGCCCTCCGAAAATTTGTTGTTTTTCCTTTACCACACAATCCTCTGTTTTTTCTCTCCTGTTGTTTCTAATGCTTCCTGTCATTCTACGACATCCATTAGCACTTCCACCTCCATTCTGCCGCACTTATATTTGTTTTGACGAATGCTGGGGGAACATTGGGCTTTCAAAGTGACTGTAAAAAGCAGAACAAACTAAAATAATCCATTCCCAGCCTTGGCTTGTATCAAACATTAATTATAGGGCCCACTCCCCATTTCTGCCTCGCTCGCAAATGCACGGGCCCTGAGAGCGTTTCACAGAAAATGGGCATGTTTTCCATTACTGTAGGTCCACTTGCAGTGATTAGCCGTAGTCTTAAATGGACACGCCGCGTAAGGTCAAGTGATGGTCTTCGTCCAAGATGGTTGCACGCTATTGTGCTAGCACGGAGGACGTCTGCGGCGTCTTTACAACACCCTTGTGTTGTCGATCGTCGGCGTTCAGATGGCGTCAGGGGTTGAGAATGTCGAAGGGTGGTTGGAAGCAGTAAATTTCAGATGGATTTATAGCCTCACTTGAGCCAATTACCAGCACACCACCCCTCCCCTATCCCAGGGCAGACACAGTGAAGGTGCTGTGACATCGTTGAGACCCTAAGCACTGACCCTAACTTCACCCTGCCGCTTCCCAGCGGGAGCTTTTACAACTTCAGCAGCCTCTCCGTACCCTGACACCTCCTGACCTCCCCTTGGCATTCACTCCCTTATCACCCTTCCAAATAAACCCAGCACTGCACCTTATTTGGTGGAGGAGTCACAATTATTGCCGTAAGTCCTCCGTACACAGCAAAGTATAAGCAGTTCTTGGGTGTGTTAGGTTAGGTGTTGCTGTGGGAGGAAGCGATTGTGTATTCAGAGTCTGACAGACCAAAGCAGCTCCCTGACAAAATGCATATCCCATGTGTCCTGCTCTATTTAACTGTCATGACTGATTGATCGCCAGCAGGGGCATTACGTATGAGTGAGTGCAAAAATAATGCACTGGTTGCATTCCATATATGTGATGAATATTTTTTCAGTGTGTGTCCCTTTAAACATCTTTTGTTCATTATTTTGTGTCCTAATGTCAGATAATTGGGAGAGATGGGAGAAAATGAAATGAAACATGTTGCAGGCTAGACTCAAAGCTGTGTTGCCCATATTAGCTCCAGGGCCCCTTTGTAGTAGAATTTTAAGCTGCATGTATTTGATTAAAAATACAGTGAAACAGCAATATTTCAAGTTATTTTAATGTATTTTAAAATGTAATTTATTCCTGTGATGGAATACATTTTCAGCATCATTACTCAAGTCTTCAGTGTCACATGATCATTCGTTCACACTGTCAGTTTTTGGGATTGACAACCGCATTTACTTACAGTCTCGAAATATCCCGTTCACACATCAGGTTACAGAAGCGTCTCGAATACTGTCTGTATGAACGTGCAACGGAAGTCAAGCCCATATACCTTACCAGTAATCATAGCAACAGTGACCAAAGTAATATCAAAGATAAAGTTTTATCACTTTCTGACGCGCCAAGAGTCCAATCGAGCCGCGAGTTAATTCATCAAACCTTCATTAACCGACAGGGTGAAGAGCGGAGCATCTGAGCCACGCACAGTACGCAGAACTGACGGGAGCGGCTCCGGTGGCGACTAGATATAAAACTTTCAGGTGACAGCTCATTTCTCCGTCACTATAAGTTACCGAAACTACACATGAAAACACGCAACACACGGTAGACGCGCGTTTGTGCAGCAGAGCGGCTCTTTCGCACTGAATGACGTGATGGACAACTAGTTGTCCGGTCCTGTTCCGTTCACACAGCGCGTGTGTTCCAAGAATGCGGTTGTGAGATTTGAATATTTACGGGTGTGAGTTCGGTTATAGAATAAGGTTGTCAGAGCCGTAAATAACCGAACGTAACCATATTAAGGACTTAAATACCTCTGACCACTGAATTCTGCTTCTGTGTGAACGCGGCCAAAATAATACACTGATTTGGTGCTCAAGAAACACTCAGTGTTGAAAATGCTTAATGTTTTTGTTTAAACTAGTTAATTTTTTGTAGGATTCCTTGATTGTCACAAAGCATTTATTTGAAAATTGTATCTTTTGTAACATTATAAACGTCTTTACTGTCACTTTTGATAAATTTTTTAAACGCTTTTAATGATTAAATGTATTATTTCCTAAAAGCAAATCTTACCCAAACTTTTAAATGGTAATAGGTGCCAGCTCTGACAGTATCCTCATCTCACCTATTAACATTTTTGCTTTCGTTTCTGTGATTCCATTGCATCAGGGAGATTTAGCTAACTGTTAGCAGAAACAGGAGAGGCTCTTCAGTGAGACGCACAGCTGCTAACAGAAGTCCACACTCTCACTGGAGGAACTAAAGCTCCATCTGCTCAGTCAATCACTCAGGCACGAGAACCAAAGCCAGCCAGCCATTCCACCCTCTGTGCATTAGGCCGCAAGAAACTGCTGATAGAAAGGGCGGGAATATTACCCTTTCACTTAGTGTTGGTTCAGGGGCTTGTGGCCGCCCTGAAGCTCTTCTACCTGACATGTGATATTATGACCCTCTTTATTTCAAGCCCTCATGTTGGTATGGTGAAGAGGCAATTCAGTGAGACTTTAATCGCCTTTCTGCACTTAACTTCTTGTGCATTAGCAGTTGACCTAAAGCACGCAGATTAAAATTTAGGCATGACCAGCACTGCTAGCGATAGTTCACCCAAAAATGAAAATTCTGTCATTAATTACTCACCCTCATGTCATTCTAAACCTTCGTTCATCTTCAGAATACAAATTAACATATTTCTGTTGAATTACAAGAGCTTTCTGACCCTGCATAGACAGCAACTGACTCGTTCAAGGCCCAGAAAGGTAGTAAGAACATGGATAAAATAGTTCAGCCGTAATTTTATGAAGCTACGAGAATACTTTTTGTGCACAACAAAAACAAAAATAATGACTTTTAATTAACAGTTTCTTCTCTTCCGTGTCAGTGCGTTCACGAAAGTACTACAACGCATGCGAGTGGTGCTGCTTCCTTCATTTTTGTTTATTTTCCTACTTCAATTTAAAAAAAAAATCAAAGATTTTAAGGCTACATTTACACAATAACGATGTAGTCAAGTTTTTCCCTTGCATTTTTAAAAAGTTTCATGTATACAAGCAACGTTTCCAAAACAATTAGCATTTACACATCACTGTTTTTTTTAAAGATTCCCGAATTGGGTGTTTACACAAAAACGATAATGTGCCATTTTCAAAAACGCACTTTGAAACCTATTTCAAAATTTCAAAATTACGCGTTTTCAGTCCCCAAAACGCTGTTGTTGTGTAAACAAACAGGCAAAACGCATAAAACGTTTCCAGTTTTTAGCTGAAAACATTGTGTAAATGGCCCCTTAGTGTGGTCTTGTACATCTAAAGCCCACTGTAAGCCTATACAGCTTTTTGTCCAACAACATATTCCACAAACAAATGAAAACTTACTAATAGACACCGATTAGCTGCAGTAAGAGTAATAATCTTTAGTGGTGTGTGTTCAAAGTTTCTACAGACGCTTACAGTAATGGATTTTCTTTTTCCCATCATCCCCTCAGGCTTCCTGGTTTGCATGTTCCTGCATTATTAGTGTTCTAAATGTGAAGAGAAGCAGAAAGACATTGTGTGAATGTGTGTGTGCCTTGTGGGGTGTTTTGTCTTCGCCTCAGAGTAAGCATTACTCTCCACATTGCTCAGTTTGATCCATTTAAACATAATGCAATCCGTTTCATGAAGATATCAAGAGAAATTTGGGTAGAGCTGTGCGGATGCTTTTTATTTGCAGTCTGAAGGTGGACTGCTTGTTGGAGGAGGACTTCGTGAGAGTCCGATGAGACTCTTATGTGCCTGCTGGAATACGGCATATTGAAGCAGATGGATTCCTCCATCGCTCTCAGAGCAGGATTATGCGTTACGCTCCGCCTTTGCCTCAAAAGTCTGTTCCCTCTTCAGCTCAGACAGCAGCAAAACTCCAGTCCAAAGGCTATTAACACAATCCAATCAAGATTGGTTTTCCCTAGGCTCCGTATCTGACTTCTGGAAGAGGATGGACTTGAAGGGAAACGTGACGGCGTGTGGGTTTTTTTTTTTCGGCACTGAAAACGGAAGAGCTGGAGACGTTTTCAAATGGCTATGATCTGCCAGCTGACACCCGGTGACAGCCAAGCTTAATATAAATTGTGAGACCCTACAAAGCATTTACACTTGCATGAGGACAGCTGGCATTACCTTATTCCATCTCTCTTGTGTAGACACTGTATGGTCTTCCAGAAGCCGCTGGTTTCCAGCACGTCTCAATAAAGCTCGTACCCAGCACCAGTTTTGCCCTTGACTTTGGCAGAGCACACCGAAGCACACGCAGATCTGGGGATTATATGCAGGATTTCCGTGGGGGGGAAAGAAAAGCTGTAATAGGAAACTTGTTGTGCCTGGTTGCTGTGCACCAACACCGCTACAGTTCTTTCAGGCGGCGTGGCGCATTATTGTGAGGATGTTAGTTGCTTGAGTAATTTCAATAGAACAGACTATTTTTGTTTCACGGCAAATGCAGCTCCACTTGTTTGGCTTCCAAGTAATATCAACAAAGATTTGGAGCGTGCATCATCTCCCTGAACGCTGTATCGCAACGAATGCAAGTGGAGGTCGATATTCGCCTCATTAGTCATTCCGAAATCAGAAGCAAAGTGGTCAGTGTTATCCAATCCAGTTTATGACAACATGCACCCATGGCTCTTGGATGGAGCAATGCATTCCAAACTGTTACACACAATATTTGTTTGGGACGTCTGCACATCTTGGACCCTTGGCAACAATGTGATTTTTTTTTTTTTCTTTTTTTCTTTTTTTCAAACCCTTTTGAAATCAATATCAGCCCAGTCATGTTTTATTGTTTCCACACATTGCAAAAACTAGTGATGCATGATGTATTGGAACATTTTCAAAACTTTTTTTCACTATAAAGAACCTCTTGTTGAATAATAATATATTACAGTGTAATATATTATGTTTGATTCATGAGTTGGTTTGTGCAAAGCCGTCGGTTATGTCTGCGCAAACATGCACGTTTCATCTGTGTATGTTCAGCCTCATGTTTGCCGTAAAGCACTCCTTTATAACCTGCCTTCAAAGAAGTCTTGCACAATAGGCAGTTGAAAGGGCATAGGATTGAATGGCCACTTTAAGAGTAAGCCGTACTTGGCCTTCAAGTATACATTCCTGCTGCTTTGTGTTTCCTCTGTGGTCCTGCTCCTCGAACCCGCCCACTCACATTCAGGAACCAGACGCTCTGGGTTCCCACAGGGCCATCAGCCAAAGCAAACTACAGAGAGGAAATGTGGCCCTCACTCACTCACTCCTTCAATCACTCACTCATGCACTCCATCAGTAATGGAGCCCTTGTTAGTGCTTCTCAGTCCTGATTAAGAATATGGAGTATGTTACATTTTGTCTTACATGAATATTTTATCTCTGTAGTTTAGAATTCTTCAAAATTGTGGAATAAATCCAGATGGCCACAGGCTTCCTTTAAGGTTTATATAAAACCGTCGGTTTGAGTCCAGATGTTGCACTAGTCCTAATCTGCATCCATTGTGTGTGTTTGTGTGGTTTTGCCCAGCTGCTTGATACAGTCTGCCCTGCATGTGTGTCACAAGGCCACGCTTTTGATGTGGTTGTGAGTGAGGGCCGTGTCACGGCTGCCCTGATTTCAGATCAGCGGACGTTGCATCAGCGGCTCCCTTGTGGTGTCTGGGAGGGTGCACAGTCAAAGACTATTATGTCTGGGACGGCCTGGTCTTCCTGGAACTCCAGACCTCAGGGAAGGAACAAACACAGACAGACGTTCTTTGTTGGGTGTGCAGCGGTTGTTCAACACTTGAGTCATGTTTTGACTTTACCCATCCGCATTTTTTGAAGGGGGAAAAAAAACTGTGCTTCCCTTTAAGCAAGGCAGGCAAGTCTCCAAACTTTTTTTTTTCTTTCTTTCTTTTTTTTAAATAAATAAATAAATATTGGGGAGCCGTTGGCTCCTAAAATTCTACATTAAGGGAAGCAAATGTCTTTTAGTTGATTAAATTAAATAATTGCTTGATTAATGTTTATTCAGAAGCCATTATTTATTTGAATATATAAATACGCAAACATGCATGTATATATTTAAGAAATATTTGTACATATATATATATATATATATATATATATATATATGAAGAGTTTAGATGTAAAACCAGCTAAAAGCCATCTCGGTCAAAAATGAGATAATGATACTGAGTGAATGCTCTTGACACATATTATACGTCCATCAAATACTTTTTCTTTAAACTCGCTAAAATACCAGCCTCAGCCCAATCAGAAGTACCGGTACTTACATAGAAACCTATACATCTGAGCCTGATAAAAATGCATTTTTTAAAGAAAGACGTCAAATGGATTTAGCTGGTTTTGCATCTGAACTCTTCATATATATATATATATACACACACAGAGTAAATTATGTAAACGGAAACTTATTTTGGACGTGATTAATCGCGATTAATCGTTTTGACTACACTAACATTTATACATTTATATATAATATAAAACATAAATGTGAATGCATGTAAATACTTCTTAAATATACGAAGAGTTCATTTAAAAAAACAGTTTTTTCAAAAATCTTGTTTTTTTTTTCATTGTGCATTCCAGTTAATCTGCAATTAATCAACTGCAGTTGGCTTATTTTGATTAAGTAAAAGTTTGATTAAGTAACTAAAAGACATACCGCTAACACTATAAGTTATCTGTTTTTGCAAATAAACATACACATGAATGTTTGTGCATTTATACAAATAAATATACACAGCACATGCACATGTAAACAAACTTTTATTTCGGATGAGATTAATCGTGATTAATCGATTTGACAGCACTACAAGTACCTTTCATTGACAGTATTTCAGAAATCATTAGTGTGTTTTTATCAGCTGTTTAGAATAAAAACAATAACAGACTCGCAAATAAATGTCTTTTAATCTAATCGGTAAAACCGGTTTGAAAAAATGATTAATTTTGTTAATTTTAAGTTTACTGAAGTTTCCCAATTGCCATTACCATGTGCTCAAAAATAACCAATAATATTTTAGGAAAATATTTGAAATGTTTTTAGACCATTTATCACAGAAAAACTGATATGAATATTTAATTGTAAAAACCGTTTTATTTAAACCAGACAACATTCGCGGTTCAGTGAGGGAGTCAGTCATTTGCGACGGTTTTACCATCATTATACGTCATAAGAAGTGGCACTCTAGCGTTGAAACAAATTGTACAAATAAGTATATATTTTATACTATTTCTACATTAGATGATTACACGTCCTCTGCCTATTTAATCATTCAGAAAGTGTGCTGAATCGGTAAGAGGCTCCTCTCACAGCCGCTGCACTCAGGTTGAAGAGTTCTTGATCATGAATTGGTCCGCGCTACTCCACTCCGCGCTCTCCGAAAGTGAGTGAGTGCTTTGTGTGTTCCTTGCGTGTGTGTTTCTCGGCTTTGAGGACCACGTTACCGAGCGTAAATTTGTCACTGAAGCTGGACATGGAGGCAAGAGTGTATTAGCGTGAGTATGAGTCAGATCCGCATTGAAGAAATGGGTTCCAAACAGTCCGGGTCACATAATGTGCACCCACGCCTTGTGATAACAGTAAGGCTTAATTATCATAGTTTGCTACTTATTGTTTGGCACAGAGAGCGAATGCTAAATAGTGTGTACAGTAAGATTGCTGTCACTGTAGTAGGCAGGTATGAGACAAAATCCAGCCCGACATCTCCCCCTTGTGTCGCATTGTTGTGACTGACTGTTTCTGTTAAAGCCGCAGTGCCTGACCTTATTTATTCAGTCACAATTCTCACCCATGTGATGTTTTTCACCTGAAAACACCACATTTCTCATTCATTGTGAACTATTTTTGTATCAGCACCTATCCTGACTTTATCCTCACCTAACTTTCGCGCTAACTCCGGCTGTCGGGATGTTCGGGGGTGTTTGAAATTCCTGAACTTGAGTCAGAAAGGCACAGGTTTGGGCAGGTCATTGGTACGGCAAAGGTAAACACATCCTGGATCTGACATGCTGAAACCTGAGGGCAAAGGGGAGGATTTACTCGCTGTCATCCTTTTTTTTAGGAACCCTTTTTAGTTGCATGAATACCTGTAGTGTTTGGTTTTTGTTTGTACTGGTGCTAAACTTACCTCTGATTTCTCTCAGATATTTGCTGAGAGCTGTAATTCGGTTTGACACCTACATGGTCAAAGCTGTACCTCAGTGCTGGTGTCTTGCCTTCCCAGGGTGTCATTTCATCTCACAGACTGTGTTTTCTTTTCCCTTCTTTTTATTTTACAGGCGTACAGTCCCATTCCCTCCAAAAAAGCCAAACATGACCGTTCAAGATCCCCATCAACAGATAAAGAAAAGCAAGCGGATTGGCTACAGTCTCTGGTTGCATCAAATAAGGTTGATTTTCTTTTTTTTATGAAATACATTGTCCACATAGTGGTAGTGAAAGTTGTTGAACAGTAAGATTTTTAATATTTTTAAAAAAAGTATCTTCTGCTCACCAAGCCTGCATTATTTGATCCAAAATGCAGCAAAAGCAGTAATGTTGTGAAATATATTTTTACTATTTAAAATAACTGCTTTCTATTTGAATATATTTTAAAATGTAATTTATTCCTGTGATCAAAGCTACATTTTCTGCATCATTACTCCAGTCTTTGGTGTCATATGATCCTTCGTAAATCATTCTAATATGCTGATTTGCTGTTCAGTAAACATTCATTATTATTGTCAATATTTAAAACAGTTGAGTAAATTTTTTCAGGGTTCTTTGATGAATAGAACAATCCAAATATCAGCATTTATCTGAAATAAAAAGCTTTTGTAAGATTATACACTATACCATTCAAAAGCTTGGAGTGAGAATTATAGAATTATAGAAAATTTTAATTTTAATATTTTTATTTAGCAAGGATACTTTATATGGATCAAAAGTGACGATAAAGACATTTATAGTGGTACAAAAGCTTTCTATTTCAGATAACTTCTGTTCTTCTGAACTGTTTTCAACATAATAATTAATAATAAATGTTTCTGAACAGCAAATCAGAGTATTAGAATTATTTCTGAAGGATCATGTGACATTTAGCTTTAAAATCACAGGAATAAATTATATTTTAAAATATATTTAAATAGAAAACAGTTATTTTAAATAGTAAAAATATTTTAAATTTTTTACTGTACTTTGGATCAAATAAATGCAGGCTTGGTGAGTAGAAGAGACTTCTTTAAAAAACATTAAAAATCGTACTGTTCAAAAACTTTTGACTGGTAGTGTATCTTGCGTCCCTAATCAAAATTTTTCTCTTTTTAGGATCTTAAGCAGCTCCAGTTCAAGCAAAGACCTTCAGCCTTCAGGCCCTGGTCTCCCAGAGTTCCTTCTGCTGAGCGGGAGACACCTAGCCACACGTTTGAGAGGTACTCTACCATTTCAGCATTAATGTGATTAAAGCAAATTAGCAATAATACAGCAATGATTAATAATTCATGCATCATCTCCACTATGCAATACATCAGTACATTTCTTTGTTTGGGACATGTAATTGACATCTCTTTTTCTTCTGACATTTAGATCACTTGCTAAAGGACAAGACAGCCTGGTAGTCCCAAATGTATCTCTGCCCTTAGCTACATTTAAAAATAATGAGCAGCCACCGCAACGTTTCTCTCAGCCAACTGAGAGCCACAACACAGCCAAGACAGAAAGCTCCAGGCCAAGAAAGAGGTGGCCTTCTGCAGAGAGACAATCACAGCCGGTGGCCAAGGCCTCTCTGCCCACTCCAGTAGTCAGACAGCGTCCTCTAGAGAACGAGGACTCGGATGCAGAAATCGAAGTTGACAACTGTAGCAAAGGTAAGAGAATTAGCAGTTAAATACATATGTGGAGGACATAGTGGTAAATAGAAAAACATTTGCAGTATCTAACAACTTTTGTTTCACTGGTGTATTATTCTCTGATTCCAGTTTCTGCCTCTCATTCCTTGATGTCCCCTCCCTTTACCAATGGCGTAGGGGTGATGAACCTCAGTGCCTACAGCACTGCAGAAGTGCATGATGAGAGGGTGAGACTGTCGGCGGCTCCTTGCTCTGAGCTGGAAGTCCTCAAGCAGACGCTCTGCAGTGACCTTAGCTCTAAGGAGGCCAGAGAGAAATTCCTCCAGGAGATCGTCCGCATGAGAGTGAAGCAAGAAGAGAAACTAGCTGCTGCTCTGCAAGCCAAACGAAGCCTTCAGCAGGTACTTACTCTGAGGTCCAAAAGTCTGAAAATTCAAAATATAATTTATCAAAGATTTTTAAAATTTCAAACAAAAGAATGGCTTAAAATAAAGGACAAAATATTCCATTTAAATATTTAAATAATCAAATTATTTAAAATTCTTTCTCATTTGTTTTTAAAGAGTTCTAAATATTTTGAATTTAGAATATTCTGCACCAGTGTTATTGTTAACCTAAATAAAACGGACAAAAATAGTTTCTATAATTGAAATGAAACTGAAACAAAATAATAAAATAAGAAATAAAGCTGAATAAAAATGTAAAAAAAAAAAGAACAAAATTACCAAAAATTACCATTGAATTAAAATTCAAATGAATACTGAAAACATAAAAATAAAAGGTAATTCAAAATATACACTACCAGTCAAAAGTTTTTGAACAGTAAGATTTTTAATGTTTTTAAAGAAATCTCTTCTGCTCACCAAGCCTGCATTTATTTGATTCAAACTACAGCAAAAACAGTAAAAGTTTTAAATATTTTTAGTATTTAAAATAACTGTTTTCTATTTGAATATATTTTAAAACGTAATTTATTCCTGTGATCAAAGCTGAATTTTCAGCATCATTTTCTAGTCTTCAGTGTCACATGATCCTTTAGAAATCATTCTAATATGCTGATTTGCTGTTCAAGAACAGATTTTTATGTATTTATGTGTTTAATATTTAAAACAGTTGAGTTTTTTCAGGATTCTTTGATGAATAGAAAGATCCAAAGATCGTTTATCTGAAATTAAAAGCTTTTGTAACATTATACACTATACCATTCAAAAGCTTAGAGTGATGATAAAGACATTTATAATGTTACAAAAGATTTCTATGTTACATTAATGCTGTTCTTCTGAACTTTCTATTCATCAAAGAAACCTGAAAAAAATCTACTCAGCGGTTTTCAACATAATAATAATAATAAATGTTTTTTGAGCAGGAAATCAGAATATTAGAATGGTTTCTAAAGGATCATGTGACTGGAGTAATTCAGCTTTGAAATCACAGGAATAAAGTACATTTTTAAATAAATTCAAATAGAAAACAGTAAAAAAAAAAAATCAAAATTTGACTGTTTTTTCTGTGCTTTGGATCAAATAAATGCAGGCTTGGCAAGCGGAAGATACTTCTTTAAAAACATTAAAAATCTTACTATAAATAAATACCACAGTACTACATTAATAATCCTAAAATAACACTGTTTTGCACCATCAAATAAGCTAATTTGTAGCACTGCCCATGCAAATTGCTTTGTACGAAAGGTGTCCAATCAAATTGTTATCCTTGAATAACACTAAGTGTCTTTCACAGGAGCTGGAGTTTGTCAGGGTGACTAAGAAGGGCAGGCTGAGGGAGGCCATCGAAGCAAAGCGGAACCTGAGGAAGGAGATTGAGCGCCTCCGTGTGGAGAGCGAAAAGAAGGTGCGAGACGCCAACGAGTCCTGCGGCAGGCTGAAAAGAGAGCTTGACAGAGAGAGACAGCTCCGTGTATGTGATAAAGGCTGTGAGGCAGGACGTCTGAGGGCCAAGTATTCCTCACAGGTGAGATTTGGCACATCCTGTTGGTATATATTAGCACAGCCAAGTACAGAAATTGTCTTAGCCAGTATTGTGTTTTTAATGGCTGTTTTCGATGTCTACAATGAGTTGAAATGCTAAACAGAAGCATTTTGGACCTTACTGTATATAACAAAGTCTTTTTCCACTCATCAGATCGAAGATCTGCAGACAAAGCTCCAGCAAGCAGAAGTGGACCGTGAGCAGTTAAGAGAGGACCTGCTGAAGGAGCGGGACGCCCGGCAGAACCTGGAGAGGGTCGTCAAAGACCTACAGGAACAGCTGGCCCACAAAACAGAGTCGGAAGGACACGCAATCGCAAACACACAACCCGCTGAGGGAGAAAAGAAAGAAATGAGAGATGAAGATGTGTCTTAAACATTTAAAGCAATGCTTTCAGCTGTAGTTGAAGGACAAGTAGAGGACGCCTCTAAAGCCAACGCATTTGTGAACAAAGAACTGGAGCACAGGAAAATGGCAATGAAAAACAAGCATTTTATGCCGTACGTTTACCAACGGAAACTGTAACCATAAATCAACTCGAGTAACTGGAAAGAAGCTTGGTTGCTCCTTGAGAGGAGGACGGTGGCGTCGTGTGTAACGGACTCTCCTTTACTTAGCTTCTTTAAGCTAAGCTAAGGATTTTTTTTGTTATAAGCTATTTAAATTTTTTGCAAAGATACTTGAATAATATTTGGGAAACGAACATGTTTTCTACTCACAATACATTGACAGTAGCAGGTAAACAACCTGCTAGTGCCGCTGATACTCTGTAAACTCGAAAGTGTTACAAGCCAGAAATCTACATAGTACACAGTTGTCATTACAATGTTCTGCTCGCTTTTATTTGACCTTTTTTCGCTGTTGTATTGAAATAGTTTGCATGAGCGACAGTGCTATGGTGCAGCCAAGCTTTATTATAAACCTACATTCAGATGAGCTTTTTATCTTTGTATTTTTAATAACCTGTACTTAAAACCCTATAGTATTGGCAATGATCAGTATGGGCTGAATGCTACCCTCTGTCCTGAACTTCAATATCAAGTATTATGCTTTACTAATTACCCGTTTTTGCAGTCCAAACGAATATTACAGCATAGGACATGATATTGATCACTCCATGCTGCTTGTTTAATGATGAAATGAATGTTTTTTTTTTTTTCTTTAGAATCAGAATTATGCTCTAGTGACAAACATCCATTTTAGTCACTGGTTTTAGGGCTCATTAAAGATTAAAAATGCTGTTAATGAAAATAACATTTCTACTTATATAGAAAATAAGGATATATTTTTTTACTTTCTACCAAAAAAAAAAAAAGAATTGCACTTTTAAGAAAAGATAGTTGTATTGTGTATTTGAAGCCCTCTGTTTTTTCAGATCTCAGACACCAAGTATTGACGTTTTCATACATTTGTTACAGATGTGAATACCACTTAAATGTTAAAAAACAATGTAAATATGATAGCTTGCTTTACACTTCACTCTAAATGCTTTTGCTCCAAACCAATAGACCGTATGTATGAAATAACGTAACGCGAAAATAATTTCTCATCATATTTTCAACTAGAGGGCATTTACTGTATAAAATCCTTATGTAATGTTAACAAAAAAAAATGTTAGATCATTATATTTCTGAATAAATTCAGTCCCTTTGGAAATCACTTTATATAACTACCAAAGCAATGTTTCACATTCTGAGTGGATAAATCAGAAATGTGGCTGATGAACTGTAAAGAGTATTTGCTGAATTTCTAATGATCTTTTATCTCCATTACCCCTGTCTTGAATAAACCTGCAGTAATACATATGCTAACTTCTCCATCGCTCTATTTATTCTGGGTACATTTTTACTTCCCCTTCTATATAACGAGATCCGTATGCTTGCCTATGTCAGTTTTTAACCTTTTGATGTTTTCATCATCACACTAGAGATATGCATTGTGTTCAGGGTCTTGTCATAGTTTTGGTTTTGATGTGGGTCGTTTTCGTCATTTGTTTCGTTCCCCACGTATAATAACATCATTAAACAGAATCAATCATTATTCTTGTGTTTTCTGTTTTTTTTGTGCCATACAATACTTAGGAGTATATAAATCAGGCAACTGTAGAGCCCAGAATTGATTGTGGCATTTTAAATTTGTTTTTATTTTATTTAATTTCTAGTTTGTTTTTGTGAGAAAAATATAAGAACACGTAACTCTAGTTCAGAAGTATAGATTAGTATTCACAAGAAATGGCTTAAATTATATATTTAGGATTTATCACTTAAACAGAGATAATAGACATCAAAAATACTGTTATTGTGTATTTTAGACTCCTTTTTATTGAAATATACATTTAGTTTTATCATGTCCTCAGTGCAGTAGAGGACACAAGAAAGATAAACCATCATGATAAATGATAAAAACCTCAAAATATTTTTAAATTATGTTATAGACTAGGCTAAACTGCATCTACAGTAGTCAACATTTGAAGTGGATCAAAACCTTTCATTAAATTTCTCCTAAAACCAAAAAGAATATCTGTTCTTGGCTTTGATTGACTTTTATTAACTTTTTTTGATCCACTTCAAATGTTGACTACTGTACACATAAATCATATGAAACTATCGTTAATTTTTTTTTTTTTACAGTTTTCTTGTTACTGTGTCCCTAAAGTCATTTTCCACCCTGTTAGTATGTACTTTCTCACCTTCCAAAATAGACTTGTTTATTTTTCCCGCTGAAATTCAACTGTACAAACTGAGGTGTGTGTCATATCTGAGTCCTAACTTTTTTTTTTAGTTTTTTTAAATGTTATCCTGCTTGTCACACTCTTAAAGTTCCACCCTGTTAGGCTATTGTATGGAGAATTTTTGTCCAGTCACAAAAATGTAAAAACATCTGAAATAGTCATAAAAGTTCTGTTTATCTGTAGAAGGTTAGAGAGCTAAATGTTGATCACTCAAAGAGCTACGGCTAACTTAGCTTAAAATTTTCCACCCTGTTATATTTATAAACCTAACGGTGGAAATTCCCGAGAACCCGAGCTTTGGAAGAAGAAAAAAGACCACCCATTAGGGTGGGTAATTCAACTACAGTATAAATTTGTACAATGCAATGTATTTAAAAAATAATGTCCGTCCGATCAAATTTGTAATTATTTCTCTAGCCACCTGAACAGAGAAGTGTTTTGCCATTTGTCATCATGATTGACTGTGATAAGGAACAATATAATTATTTTCTGTATCCCTCCCCCAAAGGAAATCTTTTTTTTTTTTTTTTGTATTGTTATTATATAGATGCAGTTCCACACCTTACAGATGGCAATCCATGCAGGACAATGACGGAAAGCTGTTAGAACATGTTAGCACTGGTGTTCCACCCTGTTATGCTCCATTCCACCCTGTTAGACAAGTCATTTTAAATAATTTGACAGCAACGATAAATATTTGGCATATTTCCCTCTTATTTTGTGAGGTCAGGAGCATTAACAGAAAATATATGTTTCTGAGCAAATTTTTTTGTATTATTTATCATCCTGTTGACAAAAACGGGCACAAAAAAGTACCTGTTCTTAATAATCAGGATATATTCTATCCATCAATAATTGTTTGTTATTGTTTTGAGAACAAAAATACTATTATAGCATAAGGGACATATACTATCCAAGAAAAACACATTATTGTTTAACATTTACATTACTAACATTTTGTGATAACTATGTATATGTCCCTAATAGGGTGGAATACTTTCACAGCCAGTGTTTGAACAATCTACCCATAATTATTATTTTTTGAGCGCCTAACCTTGGCCAATATGTATTCCTAATAGTTAAACATGTCAATATTTTGGTAGAATGATAAAAACATGAAAAACACGTAACTTTTTTCCAAAAACAATGAAGCCAAAATGATACTGGATACCAGGAATGACCCAAATCCCAATAATCGATTAGTCTAGCCTGCTAACATTGTAGCGCACCTCCCATCCAATAAATCCCAATGAGCTTTGTGATTTGTTACTTCTGATATGAAACAAAGCCTCAGATTTTAAATTCTATTTCTTTTATTACAATATTCAAACAATAAATGCCGTTTAATTGGCGCTATTTAATGTGGAATGACAGATCGCTGTAGCGCCTCAGTTCATGAGAAGCGGCGCGTAAACCGATCATCTCGTCCGCTTTAATATCAGTTTCAGCAAGAAATAAATACGAATATATTTTAGAAGGTATGTTAAAAGAAAGAGTACAACTTAAAAAACTGGACTGAGTACAACTGAAATTCCTATCTTGTTTCATATAATCGCTCATTCAGTGTTTCAGTCACGCAATAAGTCAAGCTAAGAGATTGTAAATAACGTCAGGTAACGTCACATTTACCTCAGAAAAAACATATTCGATGATCATAAACTCGTTAGTTAGCTAGAAAAATTAACTCTAGAGAGGATCATTTTGCTAAATATATGCACCATATAATATAATTTAATATAATTTTTAATGTTCTTCATGTTTGTTTAAATAAATCCGTCGTTTATGACAGCCACCATAGGTGTTTATATTTCAAAAAACGAAGAAATATAATTATGTAACTGTAACTTTATTATTATAAAAACTTAACAGAGTGTAATATAAGCGTTTGTGTACATTTTAACCTTCAATATAGGCTAGTAATGTAAGTTAGTACCAACTGTCTCTCATGTATATTTTACAGCATTAGCAGAGAGGGTTTTTTTCCTCAAGAAATTTGTATTGTGCCTATTTGGTATCCAAAATAATCGTTACTGAATCGAAATTGAATCAAACTGGAAATCGAATCGAATAACAAGCTTGTGAATCAGAAACAAAAGGATAAATTTGTGTCAAAACCCAGTGCTTATAAATAATTAAAAAATGTAAACATATATGTATAAATTATTTTTAACCATAGTTTATAAGATGAAAAACATACTTTTCATACTTTAAAAAAATATACATAATTTTTATAAGAATAGTATCTCTAAACCAATAACCCTAGATCACAAGATAATATTTAAAACATATACAATTTCTATATTTGTATGACGTTGACCCTGGTGCATAAGAACATAAGAAAGACATTATACAATTTTTGGAATTGTAAATTTTATAAGAAAATATGATTTAAAAAAATTTGAGTTTGATAGACATATACATAGACATGATGGAAGCAAGAGGATTTTTAAGTTTCCTTGTTAATTGGCATTGTTTTTACATTAATAGCAGTAACAAAAATATTGATGTATCATCCCCTAGCCTTTTCCTCAAGTTGACCAATGAGACATGAAAATCCCTAGTACGAGTAATGCCTTCACCTCATCCTGGATTAGAGATTTACTAACCGTAAATCACATACACGTGTGGCTCCTCTTCCCATCCCAGTTCCACCTAAACTTGCAGCCGCAGCACGCCGGTCCACAATAACATTCCAATTTAACCCTCACACTGGAATATCGGAAGAAAACTCGCCATCAATGGACCAGAGGGAGGCTCAATCACTAAGAGGATCAGTCAAAAAGAGGTGCCAACCTGAATTAAATCATCTGTCCACATGCACATTGCTACCCTTGAGAAGTGTTGGCTCATCATTTCAGTAACCCCTGTCTCGCTGGATGCCGCCGGTGGAAGAGAGCTGACCTTATGAGTTACAGGACTGATACGGTGGGCGAGGGAAATGACCAGAGGTCTAGGTTATGACCACACAAGAGTCTGGCAGTAATGAACACATCTCCGGGAATGGCACCATCATCTCCAGTCTTGTTTTCGCCATCTCTCACCCAGCGGCCCCCCACCAGTCCTGGGAGGAGGCCACCTTCACCTTTCAGATCGCCCTCTCCTTCTATAATGACTTCACCTAAACTATGGCAGAAAGCTGCGATATCACGTCTAGCTGAGGAGTTCTTCTGGATAGGGGGAAGTATTGTTGCATCGCCGAAATGGAGAATGGGTCAGATAGGTAAGAATTAAAAAAACAAATGCACTAATCCCATGTTTTTACTCTTTTCTTTCACTGTAATTGTTAAATGATCTAATGGTGCTGGGTTTCATTTCAGCAGTTCTAAAGTGTTATTATTTTATACTTTTTCAATTTTATGTTTAGTGTCATTTTGTATGTTAAGTATTTTGAATGCATTTAATATAATAAGACAGTGTCTTAAATTATTGGCCATCGTGAGAAATGCACCTTGCAGCATATGGACACAAACAATCCGCAGAGATTAGACTGACTAGCTGCGTCACATGACTCCTCTGTCCTTGATCCGCTCCTCCAAAGCAACTTTTTGAAAACATACCCTGAATAGACTGTTAAAAGTAACCTTTAGTGACTTCTAGTCCATCACCATGTTATTTTGATATATAAGCAAAAAGTAGCAGAAAATAAAAGTCGTTATAATAATATATCGGTAGCCTCTCCTTAAAATTATTTTGTTTATTATTTTAAACATCTGAAAGATGCCGCCGTAAGAGTTCGTCATCATTCTGGTACTGTTTCCATGATGCATGCCAGCAGACAGAAAACAACCTTATGAACCTGTGTGTGCGTGACGCAGCTGTGTAATCTGATTGAGAGGATACTTGATACATCTGCGTGGACAATTAAACTCTTACATTGAAAGGATTTTCTTAAAGGTGCATTCAGTAAAACATTTTCTCAATAAAGAAATTCATATTATTTTTAAAAATGTAGGGCGAGTAGGGTAACCTTACGTCCACTTGTTCCCGAACATGACCTGGTCGGGATTTCTAAATTGATTAATCCGCCCGTGTCTGGGCTTTGGCT
The DNA here is from genome assembly GCA_012976165.1 of Labeo catla. Lineage (NCBI taxonomy): Eukaryota > Metazoa > Chordata > Actinopteri > Cypriniformes > Cyprinidae > Labeo > Labeo catla. The sequence goes on along the minus strand of VONZ01000180.1, from coordinate 610,209 downwards.
GCTGTTGCTTGCTAACTACTTTCAATGGAAAGTAGCTAAAGCCTGCTTGAAAAGTTGCTAAATTATGCTAGGTGACATCATACACTGATTAGCCTACCCACAATGTCATCCTATCCATCTAATTTTTAATTGCGGAAGTAAGCTGTTTTCTAAAAATGTGATAGCCGGTTCATTAGCCGCCGTAGGGAAATAACGAGAAGAATAACGAAGTGAAGTAAATGGTAAAACTGTTTGCACTACAAACCATTGTGTTCATAATTAAGATAATACATTAAAGGGAATCCTGGGTACTGCATGGCTTAACATAATGTAAATGATGTCTCTTAATGAAATATGTAGCAGAAACCCCATAAAAGACTCAAAGGAGAAGTCCACTTCCAGAACAACAATTCACAAATAATTTACTCACCCCCTTGTCATCCAAAATGTTCATGTCTTTCTGTCTTCAGTCGTAAAGAAATTATGGTTTTTGAGGAAAGCATTTCAGGATTTTTCTTCATATAGTGGACTTGATTGGTGCCCTGATTTTGAACTTCCAAAATGTAGTTTAAATGCAGCTTCAAAGGACTCTAAACGACCCCAGCTGAGGAAGAATGGTCTTATCTAGAGAAACAATCTGTTTCTTTTCAGAAAATAAAAATGTGTCTATTTTTTAAGCACAAAAGCTTGTGTAGCACAGGTTCTGGGATGCACGTTCACGCGGAACGTAGGCGGAACTACAGACCCAGTGTTTACAAAGCGAACGCGCAAAGAAAGTGCAAGTAAGTCAAACGCTGTTTACAAACAAACAGGAACAACGATGTCAGACGATTCTAAAGTTGTAGGAGAAAATAAGATGGAGTTTTTCACCATTCTCTACCTTTTTTAGCCGGAGTACACAGACGATGAATTTAGACGTGATTTGTAGTAGTGATGGGAAGTTCGGATCATTTTACCGACTCGGACCTTTGAGTCTCGTTTAGAAAAATGAACAAATCTTTTTCCGAGTCATTTTATTCATTTCGTTCATTTTAGCAAAATATAATTAAAATGTTACAATAGTGCTATAAGAAACAGAAAAGATTAATTCATTGTTTACCTGGGTCTTTAGTCTATGATTAGCTCACCTCACCTCTTATCTGAGAAGTTTTCGGGTTTGAGTCATTCGTTCATCACTGGACAGCCCCATAAGATGAACGAACAACTCGACAACCCAAAGACTCGAAACAGGTGAACTAACTCCAGTACAGAACTAAATAGGATGTAGCGCATGCGCAACTGAATGAATCACTCCCCGTGACGACTCGTTCTTCCCGAGTCACATTAAAGATTTGTTCAAAATGAACGAGCCATCACTAATTCATAGCATCGTGAACGTGCATCCCAGAGCCTGTGTTACACAAGCTTTTGTGCTTAAAAAGTATACAAATTTTTATTTTTCGAAAAAAATGATCTACTATATATTTTAGTAAGAGACATTGTTTATGTTACATTAAGCCATATATGTCATAATACCCAGGGTACCCTTTAAAATAATATGGTAAGACAGACCAGTTTGCAATATCAAGCAGCAAAACGAGCTGCTTTGTACAGCTAAAAATAGCTGGAAGTGAATGACACCGGAAGCCAGACACATTAAATTTACAAATTGCCATGTCCGCTCTTACGGGTAAATAAGGTGGATAGCTTTTTACATTTGTTTGCCTCTCAGTGCTCACATACTGTATTTAAACAAAGCCAAATTTTCAATGAAACTGTTTTCATTAATACATTTTTTGTTTCAGTTGTCAGACAACAGGATGAATATGAAATAGTGACTGAAACATGGCCAATTAAGACTAGCTCTCCCTTCCAAGAACTAAAATCCTGATTTATATTCGAGGCTGTTCTGTGATTTTGGCTATATTTGCATGTAAAATGATTGCTGAAATTGGAACCAACAGAATATCTTTTAACTGAATGCTCTCAGCCACTTACTGAACAGAGCAGAAAATAAATGGTTTGTCCAAGAAGTTGCTAGATTTGTCGCTAGCTGCTTTTTTCTCTCGCTAAAGGGGTCTAAAAAATCATTAAGTTGGCAACACTTGGCTTTGCTTTTTCTTTTGTTTTCAAGTTGAAGCTAAGCTCTCCAGGACACTGGCCCTTCAGAACTAAGTTTGGTGACCCCTGTGTAAAACAAAGCCAAACCTGGATGTTTTAGGCCATTTAGAAATCCCAGCCAGGACGTGTCTGGGAAAAATAGACAGTTACAATTCATAATAGTATGTTGTTTATCACGTGAGCAGCCAAATGTTACTAATAAAACCCCTCTTTTGGTTTTGCAGTGGAGAGATGCATTTGCAACATGCAGGCCGGGTCTCAAATGATTAAACTGAGAGGAAAATCCAAGGCTCTGGTGCGCCTCTTCTACCTAGATGAGCACAAGTCCTGCATCCGCTGGAGGCCCTCCAGAAAACATGAAAGAGCTAAAAGTGAGTTAGATAGAAAACTACTTGTGCTGCTGAGATACATAAGCTTACATTTGTTATTCTGTCATGAATTACCCTCAAAAACCTGCAAGATCTTTGTTTATCTTCGAAACACAAATTAACAATGCCCTTACTACTTTTCTGGGCCTTGAATAGTTCCGTTGCTGTCTATGCAGAGTTAGAAAGCTATTAGATTTCATCAAAAATATCTTAACTTGTGTTCTGAAGATGAAAAAAGGGTCTTGCGGGTTTGGAACAACATAAGGGTGAGAAATTAATGACAGAATTTTCATTATTGGGTGAACTTTCCCTTTAAATCCTGTGACAAATGCAGTTTGCTGTTCATGTTCAATATTTCCTTTTGAAAGAGGAGGAGAATCAACCCTTAGTGGTGCCTGTGTTAAAACAATGAGTCAAGAAACAGATGTTGAAAATCATGGCTGATATTACATCTGGTTCATTTGTCATAAAAAGTAAACAAAAGGTCAAGTTGAGCACATTGCATTGTGGGACACAGTATTCCAGTAAGTAAGCTCTGGTCTATACTATTTATCTGGGTATTCCATGCATACAGAAAATTCATATAAAGTGCACAGTATACATATTATACATTGAAGCAACAGTAAGGTAGTACGCTATAAGAGTCCTTGCTAGGAGGGAATAGAGGGTTTGCATTGTGTCACGGTTTGGTCAGTTACCTGGATGCACGGCCATATTGGCGATACGCGAATGTAAACAACAGCACTGATTGCATGGTTATGTACTACTGAATACGTTGTTCTGCTAATTTATGTTGTCTAAACCACGGGAAAAAATGTGTGGAAGCTGCTAAATCATATAGAGAAGGACTTAGTAAAGGAAAGGGCATGATATTTTGACAAACTAAAGTTAATAGGTGGTAAAGATAAGTACGAGCAGTATTAATTAAGATATTAGCCTAATATGTCACCTATCCGACTGAAAATGATAAGAACAAACACAAATGTTGTCACGATTCTTGCCCTGGAAATCCTGGTTCAGTTTGGCCAACCACAAATGGCTTGTGTTCCTCAGACAGTCTTCTGCACTCTTCTCCTTGATTTGTTATAATTGTTTGGCAGTCTACAGTACTCCAAATGTTTTTTTCCTGTCCAACTGATTAGTACAGCCCAAAACATGACAATAATTGACCATTTTCAGCAGCAATAACCAGCAAAATATGAGAGTTCTGTTCGGTTCAGTGCCATTGTTTACATTCTGTGCCGCCAATATGGCCGATTAATGACGTGTCGTGAAAACACTCTGTTTTCATTCTAGAGAGCAAATGATTTTTGAATCAGTATTTTTGCTTCATTAAGAGAAGTACATTTGAACATTTGTACATATTGTTTGCTGAAAGTTATTTTTGTCAACATTTAGGAGTACATTAGCATATGTAGCTTCCAGCTGAACACATGTGCTAAATTTGATTTCATAGGGTCTTAATGAATAACCAGTGCAAACATCTGGATTGGATAGTATTTTTACAGCAGTATTGTCTCTGGAGATCATTCTGTCAAATAAAACTGCTTTGTTCAAGTCCGAACGATTGAAAAAAAAGAGCACTGCACTGTTTATTCCTGTTCTTGTTTTACTCAGTCACCATAGACTCCATCCATGAGGTCTGTGAGGGGATGAGAACTGAGGTCTTCAGGCGATTTGCCAACAATAACTTTGATCCAAACTGCTGCTTCAGTATCTACCATGGAGACCACGTGGAATCTCTCGACTTGGTTTCCACGAATGGAGAAGAGGCACGGACCTGGATTACTGGCCTTAAATACCTCCTGGCAGGCATCAGTGATGAGGACAGTCTGGCGAAAAGGCAACGTACACGAGATCAATATCCTTTTAATTGTGTCCACTGAGGGGGTAGGGTGACTGTCAGAATCCACCCATAGCTCCCCCACGTGGCCTTTTTCAGTATGTGCAAATTGTGATATATTCTATGAGTGGATATTTCCTTAAATGTTGTTGCAAATGGTTGAGACAGACCTTTTCAGAAGCAGACAAAAATGGAGATGGGAATCTGAGCATTGGAGAGGTTTTACAGCTGCTCCACAAGCTCAACGTGAACCTTACAAAGCAGAAAGTTAAAGAAATGTTCCAGGTACACTGTATACATCTTGTCAGCATGCAACATTTGCAGAAATCTGGTTTAAATTTAACAAAGGAGAGGAAAGTTCATATTCAAAATACGTACCAAATTATACTTTTTTAGGGGAGTCACCAACTACAATTAATAGAAAGTTCAAAAGAATAGCGTTTATTTGAAATAGAAATTTTTTGTAACGTAACAAATGTCTTTACTGTTACTTGTAATTAATTTATTGCATCTTTGCTAAATAAAGTTTTATTTTTTTAAGAAACTTATTGACACCAAAGTTTTGAACAGTAGAGTATATACTGTATGTCAGTTCTGTTCCACAGTTTGCATGCACAAAGCTGCCAGTGAGCAAGCAAACAACCATGCTAGCTTGAATGATCATATCAAAAACACTCTCCTAGCTGGTGTTTTTGAAAAGTTTAATGTTACTTTCTGGTATTTTTACAGAGAAAGTCTTCTTTAAATATCATCATTGCCACATTAAATTGGTATAAAACACTTTCAGAGTGCTGTGAGAAAAGATGCAGATGAGTACGCTCAGTGAGTATGTAACATATGGTTCACTTTGAACAGATGGCGTTGTCTGAAACTGTTTGAGGTCTTAACTCAAGAGCCTCTAATCCTTAATGGAGACATATATTTCTAATGCAACCAATACCATAACACTACTTTCACTAAAAGTACAAACAAAAAATAAAATAAAGCGGTGCTTTCTAAAACACCTCTTTCTAATTTAAATGTGTATCTGAATATAGACTTGAATTAAAATAAATGACAAGTTCAGTCATGAAACTCTAGATGGTGCAGACTGATGGGTCGTTAATGCAAAATGATAATATTCACAGCATTAAACTACTTGGCACAAGCTGACTGGGTCACGTTGCATACGCAGCCAATAAGCTTGTTGCTTAACATTTACATAGCTGGTTAGCATTATTTAGAGCATTTTGCAGCGTGCTCTCTGAAACCCTCCACCTCCCCAGCTCCACCTGTATAGATCTGCTACAGGTTATTATGTATGCTACTTGTGCAACAATGGTCTGTCTTAAATACTCACAGCACCGTATCGGCATATGTATTGGCAGTAGCAAGTTCCTGTATTCGCTTTGCAGCAGCAATAACCAAAAGCAGCTGCATAGCAGATCTATTTCACCAAGACCAAATACATTACCATGCTAAAATCTTCAGAGAGTTGTTATGATTGAAATGTAATAAATAAATAAATCCACCAAAACCAGTGACAATATGTTTGTCTTTTAACCAAGACCTACATAATGCACATTATATATGTTTAAGTTTATGTTGTACACAGTTTTTCATTTCAAAGAAAACTTTGTGCATTTACAGGAAGCTGACACTGATGAAAACCAGGGGTCATTGACGTTTGAGGAATTCTGTACTTTTTACAAGCTGATCTCGACACGCCGAGATCTTTACTTACTGATGATCACCTACAGCAACCACAAAGAGCACCTGGACCTGAACGACCTTCAGCGCTTCCTGGAAAATGAGCAAAAGGCTGGTGTGATTTATTTTGCATATCTTCACATAGTTATTTGTTAAATACAGTGCCCTTCACTAATATTGGCACCCTTGGTAAATATGAGCAAAGGCAGCTGTGGAAATAAATAAGCATTGTTTATCCTTTTGATCTTTCATTCAAAAAATTCACAAAATTCTATACACAATACAATAGAAACTGGGTCATATGAAATAAATGTTTTTCCGTAGTTCATGTTGGCCACAATTATTGGCACCCAATTGTTGCAAAGTCCTTTGCCCAAGATAACAGCTCCGAGTCTCCCCTATAATGCCTGATAAGTCTGGAAAACACCTGACAAGAGATCAGAGGCTGTTATTTCATACAGAATAACCATGTTGGTGCTTCTTTTCTTCAGTTCACCCCACTCATTTTCTACGGTTCAGGTCAGGGAACTGAGACAGCCATGGCAGAAGCTTCATTTTGTGCTCAGTGACACATTTTTGTGTTGATTTTGATGTTTGTTTTAGATCATTGTCCTAATGGAAGATCCAACCACAGCCCATTGTAAGATTTCTAACAGAGGCAGTCAGGTTTAGATTTTTTATCTGTTGGTATTTGATAGAAATACCATGCATCTGAACAAGATGTCCAGGAACTCCGGCAGAAAATAGGCCCACAACATTAAAGATTCAGCAGTATATTTAACCGTGGGCATGGGGCATTTTATCAATGTTTGCACCAAAGCCGTCGGTTAGCTGCTAAAAAGCTCTTTTTTAAGTTTCATCTGACCATAGAAACAGTCCCGTTTGAAGTTCCAGTCATGTCTGACAGCTGAATATGCTGGAGTTTAATTTTGGATGAGCAAGCAGGATTTTTCTTGAAACCCTCTTAAACAATATGTGGTGATGTAGGGGCTATTTGACATTTTCTTTAGGCTTTCTGGCCCCTAGATTCAACTAATCTCTGAAGTTCTTCAGCTGTGATCTTTGAAGAGTCTTTGGCCACTTAAACTTTCCTCCTAGGTGTGCATTAGCACAATATAGACACACGTCCTCTTCCAGGCAGATTTGTAACATCTAACAACTTCTTAATTATTGCCCTGATGGTGGAAATGGGGGTTTTCAATGCTTTAGCTGTTTTCTTACAGCCACTTTCTGTTTTGTGAAGCTCAGCAATATTGTTCTGCACATCAGAACTATATTCTTTGTTTTTACTCCTTGTGATGGATGATTGAGGGAATTTGGCCTTTGTGTTCCTCATATTTATAATCCTGTGTAACAGGAATTCATGGCTGGACAACTTCATGCCCCTAGTCACCCTGGTGTGCTAAGATATGCTCAGAGATATTTTACTCATAATAATTTCTAGGGGTGCCAATAATTGTGGCCAACATGAACTAGAGAAAAACATTTATTTCATAATGAGATTTCCCCCCGACTTTCCATTGTTTTACTTAAGTGAATTTTTGGAATGAAAGATTAAAAGGATAAACGTTGCAGATTTATTTCCACAGCTGTGTTTGCTCATATTTACCAAGGGTGCCAATATTTGTGGAGGGCAGTGTATGTTGCTCTTTTGTTGGACATGAACCATCATATTTGTAATAGGTATGTGCTGTTTTACCTAGATGGTAAATGTGACCAAAGAGTACTGCAAGATGATCATCAACCAGTTTGAGCCATGTTCTGAAAACCAAACACATATGGTGCTGGGTATTGATGGTGAGAGACTCTTTCTTTGCTTCATCTTTTTATGTTACTAACAACATTTTTGTTTTAGTAACAAGTTATCAAACAAATTACTGTTTCCCCCGTTACAACGCCGTTACCGTTACTGACAATAAAATGTGGCATTGCTATAATTTGGCGTAATATAATGTTCTACTTCTGAGGTAAATTCTGGCTTTTTCCTCTTAGCACGTCTTCTTCCAGAAACGAAAATTAGCCAAGATGAACTTGATGAATGTTCACGATTGTGATGTGGACGTTTACCGCGTCTCACGTGGATGTTTAACATTTAAAAAGCAAAACCACTCGTAGATGTGATTACATTCGAGATGAGTTTAGACAGGAAAAACTGAAGCTTGTGTTGGTGTCATACGGATTACTTCATCAGAGAATATTTGTTTTCAACTTGTCTTCATTTAAAAGTCTTTCAAGCTTTCTATACATATATTTCTCATGTCTGTAAAGCACGTTTTTGCAGAGATGAAGGTAGTTTTTTATTTACATCTCTGTGAATAGAGGTAATGGAGACAGAGACGGCAGAGAGCGCACCCTGTTTTTTTTATTTATTTTACAAAAGAACATTGGTTTTTTGTTATTATGACTATACACAAATAAAAGTAGACCCTTTGCAGTTGCCCTTTAATTACTTTTTTAAAGTAACGTGCCCAACGCTGGTTATTGTATCACTGGACGTTTACCACATTTATCTTGCTTTTTAAGGTTTCACCAACTACATGCGTAGTCCTGCAGGGGACATCTTCAACCCAGAACACTATCAAGTGAATCAGGATATGACACAGCCGTTGACAAACTACTACATTGCATCATCTCACAACACCTACCTGACTGGAGATCAGCTGCTGTCTCAGTCTAGGGTTGATATGTATGCGTATGTGCTTCAGGCAGGCTGTCGCTGTGTGGAAGGTAAAAACACTTCTCTCATCCTAAAAGCTTGTAGCCAACATACTGTGGATCAAAGTGAATGTCTTTTTGGATAACATATTGATCAAAGTAAAATGCATTTAACAAAATATGTTATCCTTCAAGTGACAGTCTTTCTCTGCCTCTCCAGTTGACTGCTGGGATGGTCCTGATGGGGAGCCGATTGTGCATCATGGTTACACACTTACCTCAAAAATCCTCTTTAAAGACGTTGTTGAGACAATCAACAAATATGCATTTGCCAAAACTCAGTAAGTGGAATTTTAAATGAGTTTTTAGGATTCTAGAAATTCATAATAAATAAAATTAATTATAATAATAATAATAATAATAGTAAAATAATAATATAATACATAATTTAATATAACTAATTCTTCCATTATCAGATATCCAGTGATCCTTTCTATAGAGAACCACTGCACTGTGCCTCAGCAGAAGAAAATGGCTCAGTACCTCATGGAAGTGCTACAGGACAAGCTGGACCTGTCAAATATAAATGCGAATGAATCCAGGCGTCTGCCATCTCCAGACGTTTTGAAAGGGAAAGTGCTTGTCAAGGTGAGGTAATATATTACTCTTGTCATGGAAAACACTGTGTAAAGTTGGAAGTACAATTTTCTTTAACCAAATCATGGAAAAAAACTGACATTGCGGTCCTTTCCAGGGAAAGAAGCTGCCAGCGAACATTGATGCTGATGCAGAGGAAGGAGATGTGTCTGATGAAGACAGCGGTGAAGAGGAGGAGGAGGAAGAGGAGCAAATGAATGGAGATGTGAGTATGTGAGAATGTTTCTGCAGTAGAAGAAAGGGGCTATTACCCCTCTGGACTGTGTTTAACTAAAAACTGCTGTGTTCCGGATTACAGACCACAGAAGGAACAGCAGAGACGGGCGATGAATCAAAGAAACGCTCACGGAGGTTGTTCATGGACAGCTTCAGGCGCAAGGTCTGCAAGGACTTTCCATTAGACGTATTACGTTTCCAGTCAATTAGGAAAAAGAAATGTCACAAAAGCAGCATTATGCTGTTTAATGTTATAATGTTCCATAATCTGTGTTTCAGAAGAAAAAACGGGTCAAGTTAAAAAAGAAGCCCATGCTGAGTGACTCTGATAATGAGCAGGAAATTCCAAGCAGTAATGATAAACAGGTCATCAACTATGGCAAGTGAGTATTTCAGAAGATATGGTTTGTTGGTAAATTTACTGCAAAAAAAAAACATTTAGTTAAATTTACAGTAAATATAGACTGGCATCTGATGTTGCAAGACAATTTTTTGGTCCCTATTCATGACTGCATATTTTAATAGTTCAAGTAACCTAAAGCATAACATAACTCCCCAATTTACATAACTGATAACTAAAAAAAAAACTTAGAGACTACTGGAAACTTCTGGAATCTTCTTTTCTGTATTTCAACAGAAATGTTGGATTTTTACTTAGAAAAAAATATTTAACCATAACAAAGAATTTTATAGTATTGTTAT